>JARVZY010001968.1:0-46000 GCA_030686995.1 Artemisia argyi | reverse complement strand
ACTCAAAGATGAAAATGGCAAGGAAGTGGATGTTCACTTGTATAGATCAATGATTGGTTCATTGATGTACCTTACAGATTCAAGGCCCGATATTATGTTTGCTGTATGTGCCTATGCAAGATTCCGAGTGTGTCCCAAAGAATCACATCTCAATGCAGTGAAGAGAATTTTTAGGTATCTGAGGTATCAACCAAGATTGGGCCTTTGGTATCCTAAGGATTCACCTTTTGATTTGGTAGCATACTCAGATAGTGACTATGCTGGAGCTTACTTAGACAGAAAGTATACAACAGGAGGTTGTCAATTTCTTAGAAACAGGTTGGTGTCATGGCAATGCAAGAAACAAACTGTGGTGGCAAATTCTACAACTGAAGCTGAGTATGTTGCTGCTTCAAGTTGCTGTGGTCAAGTGCTTTGGATGCAAAGTCAATTGCTGGATTATGGGTATAATTTCATGAACACCAAAATTCATATTGACAATAACAGCACTTTATGCATCATCAAAAACACTATTTTTCATTCTAAAACAAAGCATATTGAGATAAGACATCACTTTATAAGGGATTGTTATGAAAAGAAGTTGATTCAAATTATTAAGATTCATAATGATAACAATGTTGCTGATCTACTCGCAAAACATTTTGATGTGGGGAGGTTTCAATTTTTAATTGCAAGTATTGGTATGATCAATCCTTGAAAAGCTTATCTCATTATGTTTTTGTAAAGTTTTGTAAGGTGATTGTGCTGTTGTTTATTGTTTAAGTTGTTTCTATTGCTTCTCATGAAGAATATTGCTAGTTAGACTTCACTATGCTACTGAATGCTATTCTACTGCTGAGTATAACTAGTACATATGTAACATGTATTTGTATGTTTTGTGGTTTTGGACTAATATGTTGCAGGATAAGTTCAAATTGATGATTGTTGTTGTTTTTACAAGAGACTAATGAAACAAGAATAGTAAACTTTTATTCATTCAAGTGGTGCAAAATTACAAAAGACTGTTTCTCCTTCACAAGAGATTAATTACATCAAAAGATTACTACCAAACTATGCCTAACAAACTATTCCATGGGTCATTTTCCTTTATCCTTTGGGTCAGGCATCTGCTTGTGTACACCTCTGGCTTGCATATCTTTATTCCACATCTTTTTGCAAGCAAGCCCTACCACCACTTTGATTGGAGGCTTACGTGATGGAAGAGATGGATCTGGCACTGGTATTTTCTTCAAAGATGACAAAGCTTGTTCCATAGCCTGTACAAGAGCGTTTGGTAGCTTCTTGTCAAGATCCTTTGTTTCCTCTTCATTAGAAGAACTAGGGGTCATCACATTTTTCCCTTTTGAAGAACCTTGAGTATTTGAGGGACCAAGAAGATCTTTGAAAACATTGATGTCATGTTTTCTTTTATGGGCTTGTTCCTTTGTTCTGCATCCATTCCTTGGAGGACGAATTCATCAGATGATGAGTCGGAAGAGATGTTTATTATTTTAGGGTTGGAGTTCATGATGATTATGATTGTGATTGTGTGTTTTTAGAAGCAATTAGGGTTTGAATGATATATTTGGAAGAGATTTGATCCCCTTTTGTTCAGGCTTAATTGGCTCTAAGGGAGTAAATGCTTGGTGGGTGATTGTAATTAGTTATGGTAATCGGGGCATTAATGACGAAGATTTGTTTGACTTTTGACTTTTTGATCAAGAAAAAGTTACTCTACTACTGAGAAAAGACTATGCTGCTTACTCTGTTGCTAGGTAAACGACTCTGTTGCTAGTTATTTTACTCTGCTACTGGTTCTGCTACTACACAGGGTACTATTGCTATATTTGAAAGTGTGAGGGTGGTTATGTAACTTCTTCAAACAAGTTTAAATCCCTAATTGGATCTCACAATTAGCTTTTACGCGCTCCAAATTGAAGTTTCAGCAAACCCTAACGCTTTATTATCCTCAAAGTCAAAGATCCCCAATTTCCCAAACCTTAATTCATGGAATCAACAAGCACATGGGCAGAAAGTCATAACAATGTTGCTCTATTGGATGAATCGATGGTTCCTGAAGGCTTCACAAACATGGTTAAGTTCTTAAATGCTACTTCTATTAGGTATGCATTAACTGTGAATTCTACTATATACATTTCCTACATTAAACAGTTTTGGCTTACTGCAAAAGTCAAAACTAGAAATGGGGAAAAACATATCAAGGCCATGGTAGATGGTCAACAAGTACTTGTCACTGAATCCTCTATAAGAGAACTTCTTCTCTTTGATGATGAAACAGAGACTAAGTGTCTTACTAACACTGCCGTTTTTGAGGGTTTACAAGCTTTGGGATATGATAGGCAAAATAATGGTTTAAAATTTCAAAAAGGGCTTCTCTGTTCTCAATATAAATTTTTGGTTCATAATCTTCTTCACTGTTTGAGTCCCAAAACATCTAGGTGGAATGAGTTCAGTGCTGCCATAGCATCTGCTATGATATGCTTGAGCAAAGGAGACCCATTTAATTTTTCAAACATGATTTTGGAGGGAATGGTTAAAAGTATCAAAGAGTCTGGATCATACTTACTTTACCCAAGATTTGTTCAACTCTTTGTGGAAAACCAAATTTCAAAAGTAAGAACACATAAAGCAACTTATGAATCTCCTAAGTTGGTTCCTAAAATGTTTACTTTCTTGCTTAAAAATGGAAAAGGTTTTTCAGGTACATTTACATCACTTACACCTTATATGGTGCAAATTGTGCAAAGTACTCAGGTTGAAGGATCAGGAACTCCCACTGATTCCCAACACACACCCAATTTTACAGCTTCTATCACACAACCCAAAATACTCAACACCCGTAGGAAAGCCAATAAGAACACTGAGCTACCTCAGGCTCGTGTTAGGATGGATGTACCAGATGATGCTATCCTAGGTGATGGATAGGACATGTTGGCAAGGGCTGTCACTACTGCTACTAGCTTAGAAGCAGAGCCAGACCAGGTAACACAGGTCGAAGTGATGAGGACAGATCAGTGACAAATGAATTGATGGATGATAATGTACAAAATGACAATGTCAATGATTCACCTCTCGGACCAGGTAACACAGGTCGAAGTGATGAGACTAGTATGAAAATATTAAAGAAATCGAAGGCTAAATGTACCAACCTGGAGCTTAAATGTGACACTTTGGAGGATAAGATACTTGGTCTTCAAATTCTCTCTGATGAACAAGCTAAGAAGATTACAAAGTTACAAAGAAAGATAAAGACTTTAAAGAAATCAAGATCTTCAACCTCCTTAAAAAGATTGAAGAAAGTGGGCACATCTCAAGTTGTTAGTTCTCCTGAACATTCTACCAATTTGGAAGAGGATGCTTCCAAACAGGGGAGGAATGAAGAACAGAATGAAGAAATGGGTTCAGGGGAGGCTAATGTGATTAATGATGATGATGCTGGGTTGAATGCTGCGTTGGATACTGGTAAGGTTTCAGGGGAGGTTCTAATGAATAATGCTATGGATACTGGTATGGAGGTTGAAAGTCCTCAAGATATGGATGGATTTGTGGTCACTGATAAACAGGGTAATGAAGCTATAATGGATGAATTGATTTGTGTTCAAGAGAGTGTGGTGGAAAAGCTCAAAACTTTGGGGCCCGAGCAATTAGTAAAGGCTATAGGGTTGATGGGTGAAGCTATTCAAAGTCTAGGTGATTCTGTTGCTAAGAATGTGGATTCTGCTGACAAGACTAATAACTCTGCTGCTGCACAGAACTCTGCTGCTCAGGATTCTGCTACTCATATAACTATTGCTGATCCAGCTGCTAGTGAGAAAATCAATTCTGCTGATGCACAAGGTTCTACTTCTTGATCTAGTGATAAAGCTGCTGCTGAGGCTATGGTGTTGTTAAGCAAAAAGACATCAGAAGTTCAATCTGAATCACAACCTCAACCAATACAACAATCATTACAACCAAGTCAACCACAACCACAACAACCAAAAATCATTATAACACTTACCAAGACCACCTGTGAAGGGAGTAGTAATAAGAGAACCTGCTGCTCCAAAGAGACAAATAAGTTCAATCTCATCCTCTTCTGCTACTGATAAAGGAAAAGGTAAGGTTGTTGAAGAACCTTTGCTAGACTCAGATGATGAAGGGATATACTATAGACAAATTCCTTTTGAGCATTGGCCTAAAGAGAGACAAATTGAGCATGATTCAGCTGTTGCAAGGGAGGAACAAGAGAAAGAGGATATGCTTGAGCAACAACTGCTTCAACAACAAAAAGAAAAGGCTGATAAGGAAGCTGAGGATATAAAGAGGTATGAGGAATGGGTAGAAGAGAAAATAAGTATGGATGCTGACATTGAATTGTCCAAGCTAGTAAAAATTGAAGAACAAGAGGTTCTAGAGTTTGATGTTGTAGCTTGGATGAAAGATTTCACAGCAAAGAAGAAGAAGGAAGCTGCTGCTCTAAGAAGGAAGAAGAAAGTTCTCAGAGGACCAACTCCACTTCAACAAAGAAGAGAACATGAGAGATATCTCAAGAACACAAAGGGATGGAAGCTGGTACAATTGAAGTACAAGTCAGATGCTGAAGTCTTCAAGATGTATCAACAGGCCAAAAGAGATATAAGCAATTTTATTACTATTGGTTCTAAAGAAGATGAAGAGCAAATTGCTAAAATGAACAAGAAGGTGGTACCTGAGAAAGTTATTGAGACAGAGCAAGTAAAAGAGACAAAGACTATTGAAAAGCCTAATGATGTTGCAGATAAAAGAATTTATCCTAGTCAAAGTGTTAAAAGAAAAGGTGTTGTTCACAAATCTTTTGCTAGGAAGAAGAGAAAAGTAGCAGATCAAAGCAGTTCTAAGTTTGAAGGTGATAAGAATAATGAGTACAAGAAAGATTATGATCATATTCCTCCTGAGCATTTAAAACAACAAATAAAGGTTCTTACTATGGTTGCTAAGAGAGATGAACCTGAAGTAGTTGATGCTGAGCCAGTGGGAATCAGATATCCTATTATTCAAGTATCTACAGGATATGATACTAATATTGGAACATTTCATGATGTCAAGATATCTGATGGGAAGACTCATAGGTTTCTTAGACTTCAACGGATGTTGTACTACTTTGATAGAGAAGATATTTGTACTCTGTGGAGATGTACAATGAAAAGTTTGGAAATGAGGCATATAATGATCTAGAAGCTATGTCTTGTAATGTTCTTTGGAGAGCTCTGAAACTTATGTTTGATCCTTCAATGAAAGATTCTGAATGGACAGAGATTACAAGATGTAAAGTCAAAAGATGGAGGCTTTTTCAAAATTCAGGGATTCATGTCTTAGACATTGGACTACACACTTTATATATGTTGGCTGAAAAAGATTACCCTCTGGCAAATTATTTGGAAATTGTCTATCAGATGGTTAATGGTACTGGGTTGCTCAACTTGCAGAATGATTCTGATACTGATGATCAAGCTTTTAATTTGTTATCAAAATATCAAAAGATACTTGGTCAATAGAGATCACAAGAAGTAAGTGTTTGGAAGCATCCTCCTGGTGTTTAATCAAGCTTTGAAGAAACTTAATGATTTAGAAGTAAATATTAAGTTTAGGGAAGGATTGTTGGGTTTAAGATTCTGCTGCTGAGAATTTCATTAAGAATCAAACTGCTGCAAAATAAATCAATCTATTGCTAGTTGATTCTACTGCTAAAGGATTACAAGACTCTGCTGCTCAAAGGATAAGATTGTATACACAGTTAGATATTTTAGGAAAAGATATTATCTTGCATGTAAAATTATTGTAAACCGACTAGGACTCCTTGGTCTATAAAAGGAGGTGCCTAGGGTTAGAATATGTACGTATCATTATTATTCTCATTTCACTTCAAGGTTGTAAAACCCTAGCATTGTCGAGTGCTCGTATATTAATAATATCTTGAAGTGTTGAAAATGTTTAAACTATTCTTCTTAAGTTAAGCTTTAATATTTCGCGTTATTGCTTATGTTTTAATTCAAGTCAACTTCTATAAGATCGTTTGCTCAACTGGGATCAACACTACATGTTTGGTTATCTTGAATATCTTTTCTCTTAACCAAATGTTCAACCAACTCCTCTTGATTCTATGCTATCATCGGCTTCACCATCATCTCCACCATCTCACACTCTACCTTCCAACTAAGCATCTCTACATGTTTAGTTGAATAATTCAAGAGGATTAAGTGGTGGGTCAAGTATGCTCTAGGAATATAGGACTCCTAGATAGTAATGTAGGTTTATGAGATGTATTAGGATTATGTGATGATTATGAATGTTCACGTATGATTTTCATGAATGAATGATGTTAGGTTTTATATTGTGATAATATGTTGTGATATTTATAATGGTTGACTTGAAAATAGACTAAATTAATCAACCTTAAAAATGGGAGAATACTAAAATCACAACACAACTGTCAACCCAGACGCCTACTGGCGGCGATCCCTTATCACTAAAGGACTGTCCAATCATTTAAGGGACCGTCCCCAGTTAGAGCTAAATTAAGATTTCTCTTCTATTCTTTATCTGACTCATGCTCTATCTATTTGATTTCACCCTTACATTATGTCCTTCTATCTATCTTATTTCTCTTCACAACCCCTCTATATTATATATATATATATATATATATATATATATATATATATATATATATATATATATATATATATATATATATATATATATATATATATATATATATATATATATATATATATATGTATGTGCTTTGTCTCTAACTTGTTTTTGTAGCACAACACCATAACTCAATTCCCTAGTACCCTCATCTTGGGGGATCACTAAGCTAGGGGGAGCATGTATTCCGTCGATTTCTTTCCTCTCTTAACATCAACGAAGCCATTTTGATTCTACAAAAAAGGGGGAGAAGTAAACGGAAAATCTTTAAAAATTTATCAACAAATAATTTTACCTAAACTGAGTTTATATTTTGTAATCATTAAAAAGGTAGAGATTGTTAATACAAATAATGTCAAAAACATTATTTGTATTATTCGGTTTTCATACATTTTGATAATCACAAAATATAAAAACATGTTGCGTAAAGTTACGGTTAATAAGTTTTTAATCGAGGAAACTCGTTTCTTACACATATCTAATACAACGTCACTTCAGGTACGAACAAACTTCATACCGACATTAGTAAAGTGATCAAAGATTTTATTTTCTTCAAAACTTACATTTTTATGTATGAAAAAATATTTTTCACAAAATGTATTTTCGTGTTTTTTAAAGAAATATTTTATTAAAAAAATAAATTCAAATTCAAATATTATAACAGCTATATTTCCTCCCAAAACAGATAAATCTTCACTAGATAAACTTTCGCCACGTCAGGACAAAAAGAGGAGCGTCTGTCGAGACGGTCCCTTAAATGGAATGACGGTCCCTTAGTGATAAAGGTCAGGCACATGTTTAAGGGACCATCACCCCCTCTCCTGGCGTGTATAAATACTGAACTGTCCCTTCTCAGAAAAACAATCTTCTTAGCACAAAAACATTATGTTCTTTCTTTATTATGTTCTTTCTTTATCCCTTCTTTGATCACTATTACATGTCGGTATATGTTTATAAGAGTCCATACACAAACGTAACAAGTGTTACGATTCTCTTCTTCCTCCAACTCTATAATTTGTATATGTTGTAAATCCGACTTGTGTGTAAGTCGTGACTAGTTGCGTTAGGCTTGAACTTGGACAAAGGTGTAAGTCCAAGAAGTGTTGTATCTAGAGTAGGTATTGTAATAGTTGTGTATTGTGGTGTGAAGACTAGAACTTAGTGGAGTTCTAGTGTGAAGATTCAAGTGAACGGGAGTGCTCGTTCGTGTGAAGACTTGGATTGTATATCTATCTAAAAAGGACAAGAGTGCTTGTCCATGTGGCCACGTGGGCCTTGGAGTAGATTGGTTCTAGCTATGATTAGAACTCGACATTCCGCTTAGTGTCGGTAAACTTGGTGTAAGCTTGTGTGCAGATTGCTCCGCCTAAAGGAGTGTGTTGATATAGTGATTGATAACTCTCGAATGTGGTACTCGGGGAGTGGAGTAGGACGAAGAGTGAGCTTCGTGTGGAACCACTATAAATCTTGACGTCTCCTTGGTTGTGCTCTTTCTTTACTCTTTACTTTACTTGCATATTACTTTCATTACTAGTTTAGAAGATATCACATAACTAGTAAAATTCAACAAGTTTGTATAAGAAACTTTAACCGGACATAAAAGCGGCGAAATATGTTTACAAGTAATTAGAAACGGTGAAACTATTCAACCCCCTTCTAGTTTCTACAAGATAAGTTAAGAAAATACAAACCCAGACACGATTTATAGTGGTTCGGTCACGAAGCTCCTCTTCACCCTACTCCACTCACCGAGTACCCAACTCGAGAGTTACTTCACTAATCAATAAGCTCCCTTCTCGGCGGAGAAAACCATACAACATTGCTTACAATATTTTCCGATACTAAGCTATATGTCGAGTTCTTCTTCGGGTACAACCAAACCCGTTGTGTTTTATGGCCCAACATAACAAACGTTGTGTTTTAAGGCCTAAACAGATAAACCGCGTCACTTATGTTATTTTCCGACACTAAATTAGATGTCAAGCACTAATCTTAGCTAGTACCAATCTACCACGATCTACCCGATCCTTAGAACTCACACAAGCTACAAGATCCACATGATCTATACTCGTTCTACCCGATCTACTCATGATCTACCCGATCTTCACAAATCACACACCCTACAAGATCCACATGATCCATACTTGATCTATCCGATCCACCTTTGATCCACTTGATCATGACACACTAGCAAACAAGCTACAAGAGATCTCCAAGATCTTAACTAGATTACCATGATCAACACTAGAGGAGTAAACAAGACTATGACACTTGATGTATATCAAGATACAATCAAGCAAACTAATAAGTAATGCAAGTGCACTACATAAAGACTCTAAAACCTTGCATCTTCTTGATACTTTGTGTTCTTCTCTTGCACTAGAATAGGAATGAAGGTCATCACCTGAATGGATGATTGGATCACTCTAAAACAAAGACTCTCTAAACGATCAAAGAAAGTGATATAAATAAGAAGGGATTAAACCAGAGAAAATTGACTAAAAAAATCAAGTTGGAAGTGTAAAATGGTCCACTATTTATAGGCAAAGAGAAAATAGCCGTTACAGGGGGGACGGTACCACTAAATACCCAATGGTACCACTAAATTTAGTGGTACCGTGGTACTGTCCGAGACAAAGACACTCTAAAATTTGTTTTTAGTGGTGAAAGTTTATTTGGGGAAGTTTAGAGCTGTTTGGGGGGGAATAGTTGTTGGGATTTTTGAAATAATTTTCCTAAATAAAACATTTCTTTATAATCCAAAAGTAATATGTAAAATGTATTTTTGAAAAAATGTTTTGTCACATTAATAAAAATGTGAAGTTTAGAACAAAAAAATTTATTTCTTTGATCATCCTTCAAGTATTAGATTTGTTTGTTCATACCTTGAGTGATATACATCGGGATAGAAATCTATGACTTTGTTGAAGCATACTTGAGACGTTGAGAGATGTAAGTATGCGTTGATGATTTATGTTTACAAGTAACTTTGTATTTTACGTTATGCATTACAAGTTACATGTTTGTCATTATTAAAACCGAAGAAACCGTTTAGTTTAAATATCGTAATATTTGCACTAACAATCTCCCTCCTTTTGATGATGACAAATATGTAAACCGTGACACATAGTAAAATGTAAAAGTTACCTGTTTACACTTCCTTCTCCCCCTTTTGTCGAAGCAAAAAGGTAGTTGCCTCGAGCTCCCCCTTGAATTCACTCGCTACTCCCCCTTATTACACTACTATCTTTTCTTCCCACAAAGGCGAGCTTGCATCATCCCAGTGAAGTCTTCTATCACCACTATTAGAAAGACTTAGTGCTATGTAATCAAACACTCCCGAGCTCCCCCTAGCTCAATGCTCCCCTATTGTGATTGAATCCCCTTGTTTATTTAATTAGTATCTAGCGGATCCAAGGATCAAATTCTTACAAAGGCTTTTCCTACATCAAGGGTTAGCTACATGCAACATAATATATAACAAGATATGAGCAATCATTATAGAACACATAGCGAGACATGCAAGAAATGTAGCTACCTAAAAGCAATGAGTTTGATGGGGGTATGTGAGCCTAGTAAAGTATGCTAGAGGTTAGACACGTAGTGAAAGTGTCCCAAAAGGATAAAAACAAATAAGAAAGCCCAAGAAAGTTGAGCGACAAAAAAAAAAAACAATGAATGCATGCTGCAATTCAAAGACACTTGAGGGTCACAACCCGACCGAAAACCTAAGGTGTGATTGTTCAATCAATCACACTAACAAGAACGAGATTCGTTCGTTGACTGACACACAAAATGAAAGTGAGTTCTAACAAACCTTTTGAGCAACATATTCATCTACCTAAGATGATTGGTATTAATGATAGTTTGTAGATAAGACATACTCTAAATAATTACTATTATGATAAGTCATGCCATAAAGTAGACTCGATAGAGGTTATACCAAAAAATGAAGATGAGAACGATATGCACCTAGATGTGAATGGAAATGATTCCATAAGACGGGAAGTGTTGGATTTGACCTTTGAGAGAAGGTGGACAAAGACAGTTTAGATTAATATATCGTTTGCACTGACAATGAGATGCATGCTATATTTCTAAAGAGAAAAAGAAAATGTGCATATGATCCTATTGTGGGTGAATATCTCTAACGGGGTTGAGGTAATGAAGTTCTAGAGTTCTAGTTTTGGATGATCCTAGTTGTGAGTTAGAGATAATTTGGTGTATGAAGGATTTCATGTGATTGTGTGGTTATACTTATTGGGTATAATGATTGTAAGGATTGAAGGTTTTTGAACTGATTATCACTATCAAGAGTGAATAATAGTTACAAGGTTTTGTGTGTAATGATCGATAGGTAGGAGGTTCTTAGACTAACTATCACTGTCAAGAGTGAAGTGTTGCTATATAGTTTGAGTGGGATTGATATAAAGGTTAAAGGTTCTGAAACCAAATATCACTATCAAGAGTGAATTTTAGTTACAAGGTTTGATGTGAGGGTTGAAGGTGCTTGTATATAGCTAAGTGATCTCAAAGAGTACAGGTTAGGAAGCTAGAGCAAATTGTGGTTTTGTGACTGGGATTTTGCTAAGTAGCGGGTACTTAAGCAGTGAGTGTTTTAGTAAAGAATTCTAGAGAATAAGAACCACATTTGTGCGTTCTTGAGAGTGTTAGGTGAAAGACTCTATGTGTATGAATGTATTTAGCTCCCCTTTAATCGATGGCCATTTAAACAAGATGTGTAGAGGAAAAATAAAAGCAAAGAGCAAAATAACATTAACGGAAGCGATGAGCTTAGTAATGTCATGACAAGTAGAGGATAGCATAAAATAAACTTCACCTCTGAAGTCACGTAGCTCTTCTCAATCATTGTGAATATTCATTGAACATTCATATGTTAAGGCATGTGATTACGTGGAAATGTGCTAAGAGTTAAGAAGATAGAACCTTTAAGGTTGTGGAGTTGGTGATGGGGTTTTTGTAGAGTTATATTTGCTGGAAGAAACTATGTTGATGAAGAAGGGTTATCTCAACTTATCCTAGCGGTTCTTTGCTTGAGGTGTGTGGAAGATGAGTGGGACGCGGAAGCATTGGTAGTGTAGAACGAGGGTTGTGAATTGTAGATAAGTTGAGAAGATGATGGATACGGAAGTAACCAAACATATAGTGTGTTTAGTACCATACGGAAGTGAAAGGGAAAGAAGCTAAGGAATCAGAAGATAGGCAGATGGTTCTGATTGAAGACTACAGTGAGTGGGTTTTGATAGGGCTTTTAAAACTGTGAGAAGTGAGAACGAAATAAACTATCGCAGCAGACAACGGTCTGACGGTACCATTAAATTTAGCGGTACCATAATCGCCGATTCCAAGCTACAAGGCCCTGGAACTTGGAGACATTTACAAGGAAGTCGGCCGATTAATAGGTGATTACAAGGTTTTGGGCCGATTAATCGGCTAAAAAACGCAACTCGGCCCTCGACCGCCTCAGGACCGATTCACGATTTTTGCAACATTGTCGTCCCCTATTTAAGGGTACCGTGATCTGCTGAGTTCAGTTTTGACTAAGATTTTGATTTTTGATAGAGAAATTTCACATATATTGTGATTTTTCTAGACTCAATGTTTTAGAGAACTTATACCAAATAAATTCTTTAGAAAATAAATCCAGTGGGATTTGACTAGTGTTGATCGAGAACGAGAGATGACATTTAATTGTATTTCGCAAATTAAATATACTTTAAATATTTTGGATGAAATATTTAAGTTGTCATTGGAAGCTTGAGAGTGTTTAACGAATAAATCTCGTTGTTTTAGTAAGACTTTTTGACAATATAAAAGAATTTATACCTAATAAATTCTTTGAGGAATAAATTTGATAGGATTTGACGGACGATATAGGGCGAGTTGAGATGACTTTAATATTTTCAACAAAATATTTAGATAGTCATGATTCGAGACACAAGAGATGACTTTAATATTTCCAGTGAAATATTTAGATAGTCATGAGACGAGACACAAAATATGACTTTAATATTTCCAGTGAAATATTCAAGTAGTCATTAGACTGGACTAGAAGGATGACCTCAATATTTTCAATGAAATATTTAAATAGTCATCAGACAAGATTCGGAAGAAAGAGAGTATCAACGGACTCTTTGCGAGATAGGATGATATATTTGTTTTATATACTAAAATTGATGGATAAGTTTGATCCTCATTATCTATGAGGTGAACTTGACAAAACATGATGACAAACCTATGGGGATGGGAGGAACTAACGAAAATGAATATACTTGGTCTTAAGAAGTGTATATTCACACGAGGATGAAAGGAACTACTAATCACTTATGTAGTAACCCGTGAGTCCTTTGTCACTCGAAGGTTGATGCAAGCTTTTAGCATTTGGATGAGCGTTTTAACATATGTTGTAAAAAAGCTTGAATATGATGTTTCGGATATGACATTTAACAATTGCGATCACAATTTAAACTTACTTGAATATTTTGGATGAAATATTTAAGCTGTCAACCCTACTCCGAGTTCTGCTAGGTTTGTATCTAACCTCCCCTTGACAAAAAGGTTTATCACTTGGAAGAAAACGAAATGATGACCAAGGAATTAGGACAATTTCGAGACTACTTTAACTTATAGGCTTTGACACTAGTGTATGACTATATGACATCTAAGAGTTTACAGGGATAGGCATATCTAATTCATTAAGTTTCAAAACGACATAGTGTGGGGGCACAAGCAAATCATCAAAAATGCACATAAGGAATAAATGGAAACATTATGCAAAACATGATAATCATTTAGCATTTAAGAGCATGTATCATATATATATCAAGTGATATAATATCCAAATAGCTAATCAAAGACATAACGTTTCTAATAAACATGCATTCAATAATTAAGAAAATAATCATTGAGCATTAAGAAAACATGAAGGCATTTAATCATATCTCACAAAAACATGTTATCACTTTGAAACACATATGTGGGATGCAAGTAATCTAAGTTTGCTAAGGAGGATCCTAATTACTACTTGTTCAAAATGAAATCCTAATGGGAGACAGAGTTCACCGATGTAAACTATCTTTAGTCAAATTTAGGAATGAAAAACTTTCAAGTTAGAGAATGAGTATGAGACTATTACTAGTGGTGCTCAATTCAGGCTAAACACGACCATTTTTACGGGTTATACCACGAACCCAACTTCTCTCCTGGAAGCAATTCAACCATTAGGTCAAATTGAATTTCTAGTACGATAGGTTCTCTAATAGTCATTCTTATGTTAGAAATATTCAAATTCCTATATTTTCCTATCAAAGTATAGCAAAGATGATATAAGCTTATTTCGCTAATACATGGCCTAATATGACTCAACTAACCATATTTTGAAAGTTGGTTAAGAAGATGACTTGTCTTACACAATATCCTACAAAGGTAAGCACAATGTTTCAATTTAATGTTTGAGATTTAGAGTTATTTGGTTTAGATGGTGCATTTCATGATCTCTTGGACGACATATTTGTTTGTTGAGTTGTTACATGTTATTTTAACATGATTTGGTTTTATAGAACCAATAGATTCCTTAATGTGATACAATGTAAAATCTGCTACATCGAGAGTGTTTCAAGAATGCTCATTTGCATATCTTGATAAAAGAATCTAGTAAAGGTTATTTACCTCAATAAATCTTGTGAGTATTTAGAAAAACAAATATTTTAGTGTATGAGCGAATTTTACTTGTTCATTCAATGACACAAATTGTATTGGGTTATTATTCAAATCTAATATCCTATATTTGTTAAACAAGATGCAATGTATTCTCTTGTAACACAACCATTCATGTTACAAAGAAAATAAGATGCATAAGATATAAGTTATCATTTATTAATTTTTTGATAAGAGAAATATATGTGATTTTCTCGAAGATTGATGACGTACATAATAGTTAATAACATATTATGTGCGACACTTTTACTTGACATGTGATTTTGAATGTTGAGTCGTTCATGAGCAAAGTTTACATATGTTATTTGTATGCTCGTGTTTGGCTTTTTGGAAATGACACATTTACTAATCGCATTGCAAAGTAAATTACTTGAATATTTCAGATGAAACATTCAAGTTTTCAATCCTACTTAGTTATGTATTTTATGCATCTTTTAAACATCTTAGTTTAATGTTTGGAACAAAACCATTGGACAAGAAGACTCAATATGGCATCTTCAACACAATTGTGAGTTATGATCCGATGCATATTATTTTCGTCTTGAGAGGACGTCATTATTTTTATAGCAACCGAGTGTGGTTGAGTATGTAAATTCAAGATAATATATTTCGTTATATTTTGATGTTATCTTAAAGCTAGACAAATAATGACTCCAATTTTATGCATCTTTTAAACATCTTAGTTTAATGTTTGGAACACAACCATTGGACAAGAAGACTCAATATGGCATCTTCAACACAATTGTGAGTTATGATCCGATGCATATTATTTTCGTCTTTAGAGGACTTCATTATTTTTATAGCAACCGAGTGTGGTTGAGTATGCAAATTCAAGATAATATATTTCGTTATATTTTGATGGTATCTTAAAGCTAGACAAATAATGACTCCAATTTCATGTCCATACTCGAAAACTTGTCAATTAGATTTGATGATAATATCAATCATAATTTGAATAATGAATTGATATGTACTCGAAATCTTTCTTGACCCTCACGATCACTCATTTTAAAAAGAAAATAAAAATTTAAGGAATGTGTTCCATTTATTCTAATACTAGTTGTATGTGTAAGGTTAATGATATATTAACTTACTACTTCGAGATTGTCATTTATTTTTATGTGCAAAAAACTATTTATTATTAATTATAATATTCTTAGTTTTCGACATATCATAAGTTAAAAATAATTATTTTAACTATTTTTATACAACATACGTAAAATGCTAAATATTTAAAACATTTTTTGTGTGTGTTAGATCAATGCAAGTTTAATACATTTTCTTTTACTTAAATACTATTGTATTAATATGATCTTTTATCTTGTTTAGATAACCCATGGTCAAGCAAGACAAAAGGATGTAATGTTTTAGAGATCATGTTACGAATTAATGAAAGTGTTAAATATTTTGAGGAAATATATTGTAGGATTGTGTGCTAGATAGATCTTTGAGCTTGGTTTAGAACAAAGTAGAATACTTATGTAATCACAAGTAAACTAACAGAGACTTTGATAATGCGGAATATAAATAAGTTGAAGAAGAAGAATAACTAAATAATGATCCTGTATGGATCTATATTACTAACTATGAAAGTGCTTTTCAATGTATTCAAAGGTGTACAATGTCCATAGCCGTGAGTTTCTTTTATACAATAAGAAACCCTAATTTAGCATTCATTATAAAACGTGTAGTAGAATTATGCATGATCACTTCCTAATATAACCTATGCATATCCTTTTCTAAAACACGGGTTTACTATTTCTATTACCCGCAGAAACACTAATACCAGCAGTAACTATATTCTGCTAGCAGCAGGACACTACAAAAAAGGGGCTTTTTGGGACGAACTTTTTTGGAACAGTAATAAAAGAGTGCCAAATACGAGTATTTGGCACTGTCTGGATAACCGTACCAAAAAAATAGGTATTTGGGACAGCTACTGTCAAAGTGTTCCAAATACGTATGCATTTGGAACACTGTCTAATAGTGGTGCCAAATGCATGTGTAATTGGAACGGTTTCCATTAGTGGTCCCAAATACTTATGTATTTGGGACAGTCGGTACCACTAATGCCAAATACGTATATGTATTTAGAACGGTTTCTAGGACTTGTGCCAAATACTTGTGTATTTGGAACGACTTTTTTAGAATGTGGAAAATATCAATGTATTTGGGACATATTTTATAAACAGTTTTGAATGCATGTGTATTTGGAACATCTTTTAAAACATGATGCAATGCCGGTTTTGTTTCACAAGTCTTGACAATATATTTATGATTCAAACATGTAAACAAATGGGGTAGTTCATGTATTGGTTACTCGTGGCTGGCAAGTGTCTGACAATATACGTCGTCTAAGGTACCACGCGACCATTTTCAACCCGGCCTCCTTTTCGTTGACCATTCCTAAATGTGTAACTAGTGAGTTTTAACCGACCTCTTATGACAAAGCCTTATAGTATAGGCTTACCACTAATTATGAAATTTGATAATTATCATACTTTATAAGTCGATGTTTAGTAGTTACCAAAAAATAACAAATATCCTTAATTTAAGGTAGGAATTTTTGTTAACAACCTTCATTGACCTTATATTATTCAATACCCAAGCATCTAAAGGAGTACCCATTGCGCATCTGTATCGAATATTATTTTCAAGATATAAGGCAGATAAGACATGACTCGCGTTGGCTCAATTATTGAACAAGGCTAGATGATGCATGCACGCACTATTATAGCATGTATAACGAATATTAAAGAGCAACTCAAGTGAGTAAAATCTTATTTTAAATTAAATAAAACTTAATTTGTACAACCAAATTATATTATATGAATGATGAGCTTACGAACTTATTTTATTTTGGCTTATATTCCATAAGCCCAGGTTTTGGGCTTTTGAGATTTATTATAGGCTCATATATTACTATATTATAATAAACTAAGCTCACAATCCAAAATAAGTGAAAAATTGAAGCTTATACAACCAAAACACAAATAAGCTCATAAGCACATATAAGCTTAAATAGACACCTCTATAATAACCAATGTTTTGAAAATCGGGTTTGAAATCGACCTGGTCGAGTCAACGGGCATCGGGTCGACCGGTTCGACCGCCGGGTCGACTCAGTTTTCAATTTATTATTTTTAATTTTTTCGACTGGGTCAACCGGTTCGACCGCCGGGTCAACTCGGGTTTTTATTAAAAAATTTTGAAAAATGAAACCCGGCTGGGTTTCGAGAACCGGGTTGACCCGGGTCATTCAAAACCCAGTGGGTCTAACCGATTAACCCGGTTTTAGTAACTCGGGTTTTTTTACCCGTTTTTTTGCCAGAACCGGTTGAACCGGTTGACCTGGTCGGGTAACAAACTTACAACTATAATAATAGAGTTAAAAAATAAAGCATGTTCGGATCATTAAACATATACACAATTATAAAAGCAAATAAATCTCAATACACATACACTCCACACGCTTAGCACAAAACACTTTTTAGCATCAGTTTACCAACATACATGTTTAACATGAATTTTCCTCTCCCAAACGCTTTGTTAATTTCATTCCCTCCAAAATTTCCCTCCCATTCGAGTGTAATCACGACTTTCTCTCCACACATATTGTAGATGTGATTTGAAATTGAAGACCTCCCTAAAATATCCTATGATTCACGCCTATAATTTCCCTAAATTTATTGAATGTCCTAACCAAAAGTATTTTTGCTACCTAGGGTTTAATAGTTTGAGGTATGAATTCAATCATCTTTAATATTAAATTGATTGATTGTATGATTTATTTTTGGCTTTTTGAATTTAACAATTAGTCGATTGCGTGATATATTTGTTTAATTGCTAGAAATAAGTATGGTTTATTTGTTATGATGTTGTTTGTGGCTATTGGGTTAATTCGTTTTGTATACGCTCTAATATAATGTTCATTTCAAATTTATCAATTTTAACTTTCTTTTAGTATATGTTGCGTAGGAATTAGTGATATGCATGTTAGAGCATTTGGTTACTTGATTATAAAGGGGGTGTTTGTTTCGGCTTATATAACCGGATTATGGCTTATTTGGTTTCGGTCTTATGTTTCATAAGCTCATTTTTTGTGACTTATTTTGCAACTTTTTACCTTATATAAGATTATGAAACATAAGACCAAAAGTTTTGTTGCTTATTTTGCAACTTTTTGGCTTACATAAGATTATAACCGCCCATGGATCGATTTTTATGTGAATGATAAATATATATAAGTTGCAAAGTTTTAAAATAAGCCACAAAAAAGTGAGGTTATGAAATATAAGACCAAAATTAAATAAGTTAAAAGCCGGCTGTATAAGCCCAAAAAAACACCCCCAAAGTTCATGTGACAACAATCTTTTTTTATATGAAAGTACTACTTGTCGTTTACTTTGCCCAAATTATTATTAGTATCACATTTCTTAGATTACATGGTTTTTGTTACACGAATAATTTTGGCCCCCTTAAAGTTAAAATCTTGGCTTCACCCCTGCGTGTCCTAGAAGCGATTATCAGTTTTGGCAGCCTGATATTGTTATTTGTGATGATCTATTCTGAGTTTACAAAGGCTATTTGGCATTGCTTAGTAAAAATGGTATACTTTTTCGAATAAAGCACTATAGGGGTTGTTCATTGTGTATCTGATATACTAATACTTAAAGTGATTATATGCTATACTTATACCATAACTCAAAAAACAAATAAAGTATCTTTGGTTTGTTACTTAATTATATGGTATTAGTATTTGCCTACTTTATTACATGGTCTGCAAGTTGCTACTGATCCAATTTGCGTATACTCCTACTGATCCAATTTGCCTACTCCTTTTATTTTCCTACTTATTACATAGTCTACAAGTTGCTACTGATCCAAATATTATATGTACTTAGTTTTATTTTTGAAATATATCAAAAGCTTATTTTGTATATATTATAGGTTTCAAATATGCAAGTCTCCAATGCTTACCTGATTACTGATTTTTGCATCTATTTTTGTATTATATGACATGATATTCTTGCCTAGGTACTAATTTAGTATTGCTAGTGAGTTGCACTAGTATGGTCGAATAAAGTTGTATAGGGGTTGTTTGTTGTGTATATGATATAATTATACTTGAAGTGCTTATATGCTATACCTCGTCAATTATTGTACCAGCATAACAAAACATTAATTTTCAAAGGTATTGTTGTCGTTAGGGATGGATACGAGTTGGATGTATCTGAAGTATAGAACATCATCACAATTTAACAAAGGTGTTGAGTTATTCTTGGACTCAATATTCTTAGATGTAGGGTCAGGTTCATTTAAAAAATGTCCATGTGCGAGGTGTGGTGGCCATTTTTATAATAAGAGAGAGTGTATGAAGGATGATCTTATTGTTATACTTGTTATTTTTATTCAAGTCACTGATCTTAAAAGTTTTTATTTCTTTGTAGGTTTGATCATGGCAGCTAGAAAGAGACGACGCACCTACACTTTCATGTCTGAAATGCCACGATCAACTCAGGAAAACAATGTAAATCAAGAGGTGGACACAAATGTCTCTGTTCAGACACCTATGGAACACAATCAGGATACTCGTATTTCACCAACACTGTTAGGAGAAGACTCGTCACAAGAACAAAATCATAACAATAATACCACTGATGCACCAGTTCATTCTTCTTTAGGATCACGTGGACCTGGTAAAAAATATATGCTATTTTTTCATTATTTAGTATTCTTAGAGAAGGGTCAAGTACATAACATATGGTTCGATTTGAATGTTATAGGATCTAGCACGGGCAATGATGTACGTAACAAACGTCGAGGACCAGGATTTGGTTATAAAGAGGTGGACACAGATGTCTCAGTTCAGACTTCTACGGAATACAACCAGGATACTCATGTTGCACAAACACAATTAGGAGACTCGTCACAAGAACTAAATCGCAACAATGCCACCGATGGATCTGTCCAGTCTTCTTTAGCTTCAAGCGGAACCGAAAAAAAAATATTTCCTATTTTTTTTCATTATTCAGTATCCTATAAAGGGTCGAGGACATAGCATATGTTTCTGTTGGAATTGTTATAGGTTCTAGCACAAGCAATGATGTTCGCAAGAAGGGTCGAGGACCAGCACTTGGTTATCAAGGAAAAGAGAAAATCAATATTATTTTCAATGAGCGCATGCAACCTATCGGAGATAGTAGTACTGATCTCGCAAATTTACTTGGTGGAATTGCAAAATGTGGGGCTCGTGCTCCTCTTAATGTTGTTTCATGGAAGTTAATGCCAGAAACCAATATTCAATTAATGTGGCCAGATGTCAAGGTATTATCGTGTATATAGATACTATTTGCATGTATTGTCGTTAGTATGAAGTATAATTTAGATAATTATATTTATACTATGGATAACACAAAATTGTTGCACACAACATAAGATAGATGCTCCAGAAGGTTATAAAGAAACTTGTTTGAGGTTGATCGGTGGTCATTGGAAAAAATGGAAAGTAGAGTAAAGCATGATTTCTTTACTCCAAACAAACATGATCCGGAAAAACTCTTAACTCCTCCTTCAGACACTCGGGTAAATCCTGAACAATTGCCAGATTTAGTGAACTATTGGCAACGTGATGATGTTCAAGTAAGTACAATTTTTTATGAAAAATTACTTTAAGTTTAACATATTTATCCCATTATAAATACAACATAAATATAATCTATTCCATGACCGTTTTTAGTCTAATTTACTAACTCGGTTAGCTTATTCTAATTTTTTCAGGCTCAATCCTTGATAAATTCCAATAATCGAAAAAACCTAGAGTTTTTACCAAGAACCGGTAGAACATCACATGCCAATGTTCGAGAGGAGGTACGAACACACATACTACATTCATTCAGTTGTATGTTATATACTTTTTACCGCTTCCTGATACTAACTAGATATATTTAAAACTTTATCTATAGATGAAAGCTAACAAAGAGGACTTGTGTCGTGCTAATGTGTTTATTAAAACACGTAGTACGAAAGATGGTACTATACCAGATGAAGATACGCAGATAGTTGTTGTAAGTACTTTAGTTACATATATATCACCAAAATTTATATTACTTGACAACCTAGAATTATTAGTCGATGAACAATAAATAATGTATCTGTTTTTTTTTTTTTATTTATTAACAGATGTATATTTGTGTTTTCAGGATCGAATGAAGCAGAAATTAAATGAGGTACCACAATCAGAGCAAACTGATTCGTTTAAAGAACAAGTTTTCATTGATCTAGTGGGCCCTGATGGACACGGAAGTGTGAAGACTTTTGGTGGAGGAGTATCTACTCGTGATGTTTTTGGGGCTCACTCTTCATTAAGAAATACCATCTCTTCAGATGCAATAGAAAGGATGGTTCAAGCTCAAGTAGATGCGCAATTAGAGACTAAGGTAGCTGAGCGGGTAGCAGATCTAGTAGAAGAGCAAGCTGCGCAGATAGATGCCAAAGTAGCAGAGCAAGTAGCAGTACATGTTTCAAATTATGAAAAAGCGCAAATGGAGTGGTTTAAAAAACTAGAATTACTGCTAGGAAGGGAGTTGCCACCTCCACCGGGTCATCACGAAACTAGGTCTGGATCAAGTGTCGGGGATCAGGTATACCTCTAACCTCTATTGTATGCCTCATTGTGGTTCGGTCTCAGGTTAGTCTAGTAATTGCCCTTTTGTTTGCTATGATGTGCATTGTTTCCAATTTGCTGCAGACTTTGAAGTCTTTTGGTCCCATGTTTGTTTTTAGTCCCATGTTTGTTTTTAGTCCCCTGATATAGGTTTCATTTTAGGTAGGATTCAGTATTGTCTTCTTTTGGTTGGTCTGAGATGTCCTCATGTGGGTGAGGTTCTGTTACATATCATCGTTTGGAGGTAGGGTTAGAATTAGTTGCAAATGATAGGTAAAGGGTCGTATGCAAGCTTTTGTTGCATAACACTATAGTGCCAACGAGTAGCCATCACATGTTGGTGCAAACTTGAGGTGTATATGGCTTGTAGGTAATCGTCTCTTTGCATATTTTGTTTTCTTAATAATTCTTGTATCAGGTTGTAAGTATTTAAGGGGGATAATTATATATAGTGATTGGTTTGTTTAGGCAACTGGTAGTATGGTTTATATTTCATCAGTTCTACAAACAATCATGGTCACATAATTATTCTTGTTAATTTTGAAATGACACAAACATATTCAGTTACACAAGACTTTGTATGCATCATAGAGTCTTGGACTTGCATAGTGTTAATGCTTGCAAGATACAACCTGCAGTTTTTCAATACAAACTTATTAGTTCTGCAAATATTCAATAGAAAGGTGATTAGTCTGCAATTTTTCATAAGTCTAATATTTTTCATAAGTCTAATATATACATGGTAGCTGAGGTTGTGGCTTTGGATATTGTTACTTGTCATTTGTGCCTGCAACCTCTTTCTATTGCTATTTTCTATATCGAATTTTTTTCCAACTTGTTTAATATATATTTCTAATGTTGGAATATTGTATTATACAGGGTTTATGAAGACGACGTGATCCGAGAAGCTTTATTCGTATTCGTTAGTAATAAATCGTCTTAGTAATTTATATTGAGTTCTAGT
Source organism: Artemisia argyi (assembly GCA_030686995.1). NCBI lineage: Eukaryota > Viridiplantae > Streptophyta > Magnoliopsida > Asterales > Asteraceae > Artemisia > Artemisia argyi. Next base: position 22,961 of record JARVZY010001968.1, on the reverse strand, counting down.
TATGACTTTTTCATTCTAAAGACCATTTCAAGGATGTTGGACGTATTGATCTTTACTTTATTGTATTCAAGTGACCATGTTTACTTGATTTTATTGATGATTAATAAAAATTGAGTTGAATTTATTTTTGCCTTCGATTGAATTATATTTATGAAAAATTGAGATGGTTGGTTGCTATGATGACTAACTAATTAATGAATGCAAAACCGTGCCAAATGACTTCGATAGCAAACACAAAAATGTGCCAATTTTTTTTTTTGGCAAGGTGGATAAAAATGTGCCAAATACGTTTGGCACAAAAATGTAAACCATGCCAAATACATTTGTCACGGTATATTAAACTGTCCCAATTAATTTTGGCACGATAAATAAAAACTGTACCAAATAAGCATTCGGCACGGTAAATGAATTGGTACCAAATACGCATTTTGGCACGGTAAATAAAAACTGTACCAAAAAAAGCATTTGGAACAGGAAATGAATTGGTGCTGAATACACATTTGGCACGGGATGTAAAAGTGTGACGAATGCCCATTTGGAACGGAAGATTACCAGTCGTGCCAAATACCTCACTCATGGCACCCCAAAGTTAAACCGTCCCAAGAACCGTGCCAAATACTATTTAGCACGGTTTCAACCCGATCCAAATGTATTTGGCACCCTCATATTTAGGACGGAGCCAAAAGTGTGCCAAAGCCGTGCCAAATAGCATTTGGCACGGCTTTTTGAGTATTTGGCACATTTTTGCACCCTCCCAAATACCACTTTTTCTTGTAGTGGGAACCATACTAGCAGGAACTATATACCTGCCAGCAGGAACCACTAATACACTAACAGCAGTAACGACTTTAATAATTCCTAACATATATTTTTTTACACTTAAACCTTTTGAAAAATAATTGTGTAAGACAATATCTTTCGACACACATGATCAACCAACTTAGTTTCCATTCCTAAGAAGGTTACTAAAGCATTTTAAAACTTGCAAGATGTAGAAAACACATATTCAAGAAAAGTGGTCTATGTCTATATGCAATACAAAACCAATTACACAACTTAGTGCAAGAAGTCTAGTCTAAGTCCTACTGACAGATAAACCAGAAAACTAATAATTAACACATAGCAACAAGGCATGTAAAACGCATGTGATTATATATATAATTAGCTCAACTAAAGATAACTATAAGCACTCAAAAATATTAACTAACAATACTAGGACACAAAGAAAAACAAATAACCATTTATCATAACACACAAAAAATACTTATCGTCATTTTGTATATTAAGTATAACAATGCATACATAGCTTGACTTTATTTATTTTCTTTGAAAATACATAAATGTTCAAAAGTTAAAACACCCTTTTTCATTTTGCCAAAAATTTGTGCAAATGACATAACTAAAAGGGTTTTTCGTTACAAATCAAGGACTCTAATATATTTTCAGTTAGAAACAATTCATAAAGATAGTTTTAAATGAAAATAGACTCAATTACGTTTAAAACGATAGATGTACGACTCCTATGGACTTATGGTTGATTTTATACGAATTTTTGAAAATAACCCAATTCTGAAAACAGACAAACAGATGCACGGTACTTTTAAATAACAAATGGTACCATTAAATATAATGGCACCATCCTCTATTTAGCAGTACCGTCCACTGTTTTTACAGTTCTGTCCTAGACTAATTTTCTGTTTCGACGTAACGAAGCGATGTAAAACATAGTAAACTAGATACCAAACATGTTGAATATGTTAAGCACCATGTCCACGTTTAGGACTAAGGAAAATATTTACAAAAATACTTTTACTACAAAACAAAGAATTTTTCCAAATGCTACTTTCAAAACCGCATGACTTTACGACTCTTTCTAAAGACATAACAGGACACTTACAAACTCTTTTCTTTTATTTGTTTAAGAAAACTTTCAAGCTAGTATGACAAAGTATACTTAACAACAAAACTTATAAGTATTAAGAGCGTAAATACTTTTCATATTATATCCCCCTTCATGGGTAATTTGATACATGGATCGTACTCAATTTTGAAAACCATTTGTCTTAAAATTTTGAGCGACGTAGCTCTGATACTAATTGTGGAAACCATAGGGGGGGGGGGTTGAATGCATTTTCATCTAAAATCATCAATCTTTTGTATCAAATGACCAATCAAGTTTAATGTAATATGAGAAGTATCAACATAACGTCTTGCGATAACTAGTCATAGTGGAATTCCATATGTGAAGCATATTACCATGACACAAGCATTGACACACATAAATACCACACATTATATGCAATAAGCCACACAAACATAAAAGCAATGCAAATATAAAATGATAATAGCAAAGATAAAAAGTAAAGAGATAAGTTAAGAAAATGTAAACCCGGACATGGCGATTTATAGTGGTTCGGTCACGAAGCTCCTTGACTCCTCCCAAACCAACCAGTCAACCAGATATAGTCAATAAGTCAATGAGGGAGTAGGAGTGATCAATTTATGATCCGTTGAAAGCACAGTGTGTTCATGGGTCGTTATGTCCCAACGACGCTGAAATTGTATTTGGAAAACGTTTGAGGGATTCAATGATTGAGGAAAGGAACAAGATTATGATTTGGATTGATTACACTAATCAGATATAATTGAGATTAAGCTAATTAAACAATACAAGAAATCAGATACGTATTTAAACCTAAAACGTAAATTACAAATTTAAAACAAACGTAACTGCGTGTAGAAAAAGTGGGAATGAAGCAGAAATAAACTTTAGGGGGGGGGGGGGGGGTGAAAATGACTTTTTTACAAACTTCATATTAAAATAAAATTTTATAAAAAAGAAAATCATTTTTTTTTTATTTTTTAATTATATATTATTAATTAAAAACTATTTAATAATTAATTTAAAATAATTTAAATTAAGAAAAATACTAAAATGACTTTGAAAATTATAAAATTTTTTCTAAAATTAATTAACCATCACAGGAATCCTATAAAATTATAAAAAGTTAATAAAAATTATAAATAAGCTACTTTATAAATTATTTACTTAATTATTAATTAAAACCTATTTAAACTAATTTAATTATAAAAATTAGCAAATGAACAGTAAAAATTATGAAATTTTTTCTAAAAAATACTTTATGATTTATAAAAGCTAGGAAAAATATAAAAAGATACTAGGGATTAAAAATAAGTAGTAATGAATTTTATTTTTGGTTTTTTAATTAAAACTAAATAAACTAAAATTAATTATTAAAAATACTAAATCTAAACAGAAAAATATGAAAATTTTTACACAGTTACTTTAATATAACAGGAAATTAAGAAAAATATAAAAACATATAGTTGCTTGATGAAAAAGCAAAGAAAATAAGCAAAATAGCTAAATCTAATTAAATAGAAGCTATCACTTTTTTTCTTTTTTTAACTTTTCTTGTTTTTCTTCTTTTCCAAATATATTTTAATATTGAAAATAAGCTTATTTTATGATGACAACTTTTTTAGAAATAAAAAATAAGCACTGTGGGAGCTTATTAGCACCACAGTAAGCTTATATAAGCTAAAAAGTGATATTTGAAACTTAAAAAGCTATCATAAAGCTACAACCTGAACCAAAGGTTAAATAAGCTAACAACACTTGAGATGAGTACAAAATAAGCAGAAACAAAAGGAAAAGCTCACTGAATAAGCCAGGAAACACAAATAAGCACAATCCAAATTCTGAGTACAAACAGGCCAAAAGTGGCCAACTGCAGGCCTATGTGGGGCCCACAGGTGAACTTGGGGGTTCAAATTAAGACTTGAACCAATAAGCTGGGCTGGAGGGCTTTGCAATAAGCCAAGAATCAGGCCCTAGGGTCCACAAATAAGCTAGATGTGAGCTTATGAAAATGGGTGGTTCACCACCGACCACTCAGTGTACTGAGTGTGGTGAGGAAACTAGCAGCACTGATCTATTGATTTGGCTTATTGAGCTTCTCAAAAAGCCACAGCTCAAAGGGTGGGGTCCACTAATGAAGACTAGGGGGTCTTATGAAATCATGCCATTTAGCCTGGTGCAGGGGAGGTAATCTCACATCAGGCTCAAAGAAGCTCTTGATTAAGCACTTTAGAAAAATCCTAAAATTAAGAAAAATTATAGGTTTGAAAGCTGAGCTATAAAGCTTGATTTTCCAAAAAGATTCAGGTCAAAAGGTCAAAAGATGAGTGCATGAAAAATCTCTCAATTTTGGAAATTCTGACAAACATATGCAATTTGACTTTTTGAAACTTTAAGATTGGTTTGAATTTGATGAATTTTGATCCTAATCTAATGACTGAAAATGTAATGTTATGCGATAATGAGATGATATTAAGTTATTACAACAACTAATAAACCTATATGATGATTATGGAACTTCAAAATCAACCAGTGAACAAGATAATGAGCTAAAACTAGGATTTTGACTTTCTAACAAATAACTACTGAATTTTATGGTTTACTTGAACTAATATGACCTAGTGTAACAAGTCACAACAAGAAACAATAACACAAACTCCTTTGAGCACCTAAAGATCAGCAATACCAAACAACCCTTTATATGAACTGATTATGAGATTTTTGATGCAATTGAATGAGTTAGACTATGAAACTGAATCACACAGGCATATGATGATATAAGAAGCTATTTAGATAATAAAACACATATTCTAACAACTAATACTCAAATACCAATATTATGCTAAAAATGGCAGTGAAAATGATAAACTGAGCAACAAAGTTTTACAATGAACAAGTAAGCAATATTAAGCACAAATTTAAATGGGGTACACTAGATAAGCACAATAATACATAGATAATCAACTAATGGCTATTGAATAGTACTTATGCCAAAATAAAAGGATTACTTACAAAATGATTCCAATCTTAGAACAAGTTAACCAAGGATCAAATACCCTTCCTATAGCTCCCAAGAAGCAACTAACCCACTGCCATCCAAAATACACAGTGCTCCAGTCTTCTTCTTCTTCCTTACTTGATTTTTTTATTTTCTACTATTTTTATGATTTTTTTTATTCTTAGTAAACTTGAACTAGAATAAGCTAAAATGATTAGGAAGCTTATAAAAGCTTATCAGTATCTTATATGAGCTTATTGGATCACTAAACAACAACTTTTGATAGCATCACTGTTAAAATGAGATTTTAACTAAAATTGACAAATTCTGAAATTCCAAAAGAGACTTCAAATTAAGCTTAAATAAAGTTGATTTATCACTGGAAATACTGAGTACAAGGTTTTGAAACTGAGAATTACACTGGAATGAAAAGTTTACACTAAGCCGACATACATTAAGCTAAATTAAAACAACACACTCTCTTCTTGGCTTCCTCTTTCTTTTATAAGTGAGCTTTAGGGTTCCCTGTAGCTTATGATCATATCCCACTTTAAATTTGAGCCTTTGGATCACTGAAAACAATCCCAGCCATCCAAATGATTTTTGGCGGGAAAAATGGCTAAGTGCAATTTGGCATTTTCTTACAATAGGGGGTGGCATTTATTGTGGAGGAGATGGGGGAGTGCAAATTGCAAGTGTGGTGGGATGTGATGGTGCTAGTGGGGGTGGTAAGGTGACTGGTTTCAATCAAGTTGGGGGGAAAGGGAAGGAGTTGACTGGGGGTTTGACCCCGTTTAAATTACTAAGGGTAGTTTGGTTTGGACTTAGGAAGTTGGGCTTGGGTGGAATAGACTGGAAATGGGATAGGTTTGGTTTGTGTTTGTCTTGGATTAGGTTTGGTATTGGGTTTAGAAAATAATAAGGGTCCGTTTGGTGTAAAATTATCACAAGGACCAATTTTATAACTTTCTGAAAATTGAGGGGCCTGAAATGCCATCTTCCTAAAGTTTTTACAAGGATCAATCTTTCCAAGTTGAATAACACAAGGACCATAAATGTTATTTTCCATTTTAAGATAACAAGGGACTATTTCTGTCAAAGTTTCAAAGTATAGGGACCAAACTTGTAAATTCTTCAATCTTTTCACCCAGGGATGAATTTTTGCCACTTTGTAATTTTCCAAGGTCCTTTGTTGTTTATTTTCCAAATTTGAACTTCCAGGGACCATTCTTGTCATTTTTAAAATTTGAGGGACTAAAATTGCAAATTCTTCAAACTTTCCACCAAAGGACTAATTGTGACAACTTTTAAATTCCCAAGGACCTTTGTTGATTTTTATTCCAAAACAAATGCTCAGGGGCCATTTCTGTCAGTTTCCAAACTTGAGGGACTACTTCTGCCAATTTTGCAAACTTTTGCTCCAAGGACTATTTTTGGCATTTTGTGATTCCATAAGGTGTGTTTTGACAATCTGAGCTCAAAAATGGTAATTTGCTTCCCCGGCTCTGGCATTTGATACATTTTCCAAACTCGTGTTCGTTTTTGTCCTTTTTGGCCTGATTTATGCCAGTTTTTGAAATATTCGTTCATGCATGATCACAAACACAAAAACATAATATCTTTGGCAATCATGGTTAGTTTGTGTCTGTTTTGATCTTATTTTGGCCAGAAAAAGGTGTGTGAATAAGCACGCATCACTCCTCTTCGCTCTACTCCACTCCCCGAGTACCCAACTCGAGAGTTACTTCACTAATTAACAAGCTCCCTTCTCGGCGGAGAAAACCATACAACATTGCTCACAATATTTTCCAACACTAAGCTATATTTCGAGTTCTTCTTCGGATACAACTAAACCCGTTATGTTTTATGGCCCAACATAACAAACCTTGTGTTTTAAGACCTAAACACATAAATCGCGTCGCTTACGTTAATTTTTGAAACTAAGTTAGATGTCGAGTACTAATCTTAGCTAGTACCAATCTACCATGATCTACCCGATCCTTACAACTCATACAAGCTACAAGATCCACATGATCTATACTCGATCTACCCGATCTTCACAAATCACACACCCTACAAGATCCACATGATCCATACTTGATCTATCCGATCCACCTTTGAACCACTTGATCAAGACACACTAGCACACAAGCTACAAGATATCTCCAATATCTTAACTAGATTACCATGATCAACACTGGAGGAGTAAACAAGACTATGACACTTGATGTATATCAAGATACAATCAAGCAAACTAATAAGTAATGCAAGTGCACTACACAAAGACTCTAACATCTTGAATCTTCTTGATACTTTATGTTCGTATCTTGAACTAGAAGAGGAATGAAGGTGATCACTTGAATGGATGATTGGATCACTCTAAAACAAACTAAGACTTTCTAAATGATCAAAGAAAGTGATCTAAATAAGAAGGGATTAGACCAGAGAAAATTGACTAGAAAAATCAAGTTGGAAGTGTAAAATGGTCTACTATTTACAGGCAAAGAGAAAATAGCCGTTATAGGGGGACGATACCACTAAATACCCGAAGGTACCACTAAATTTAGTGGTACCGTGGTACCGTGCTAGACAAAGACGCTCCAAAATTTGTTTTTAGTGGTGAAGGTTTATTTGGGGAAGTTTGGAGCTGTTTTGGAGGGAAAAATAGTTGTTGGGATTTTGGAATTAATTTTCCCAAATAAAACATTTCTTTATAATCCAAAAATAATTTGTAAAATGTATTTTTGAAAATAATGTTTTATCACATTTATAAAAATGTGAAGTTTAGAACAAAAAAAAAAAATATTTCTTTGATCATCCATCAAGTTCTAAATTTGTTTGTTCATACCTTGAGTGATTTACGTCTGGATAGAAATCTACGACTCTGTTGAAGCATACTTGAGACGTCGATAGATGTAAGTATGCGTTGATGATTTGTGTTTACAAGTAACTTGCGCGTTTTATGTTATGCATTACATGTTTCATGTTTGTCAATATTAAAACTGAAGAAACCGTTTAGTTTAAATATCGTAATATTTGTACTGACACCCTAGTCACCCTATTTAGGTCACTAAACTTGTGTAGCAATTACTAGATCTGGAAAATGAATTATCCGATTAACTTCAAGTTCATATTTGCGTGAGGATCAACATCTATATTATAATTCATTCTAAATTTTTCGCTGGCAATTCTCCACATGAATAAATTATCAATTTCAACATCTCATTTTGTGTGTTGTGGTAGATTTGCTATAGTATATGTAACACAATTACAAAATATCACATGAGAAATATGGCGTATTATGCGAAGAATATCTTACATTATTATGGTTGTAGAGTTGTAATTTGGTGTTTGAGAGAACTCTGAGATGAGCTTAACCAAGAAGCATGTGTAAGAATAGATATTTCGAGTGGATATTCTTTAAATAAGTGAAGATTAGGAGAATGAAGATCGTGAAAAAAGTTAGATTATGAAATCATTTTTGAAAAGGAATTTGCTTATGATTTTTTTCAATAAATTTTGAAAAGTTTTTTCTTGTTGCTGAGAAGCTCGCGTTAGTATGGGTGGCAACGTCGGTGGTGATTCTGATGCATTTCTTTTCATAATTTAAATACGAAACAAATGGTGTTGGTGGCAGCTCTTAATTCCTATTAACTTTATTTAAAAAATAAAAAATAAAAAAATAAAAATAAATAAATAAATAAAAACTAGTCACCTTATTTAGGTCACTAAACTTGTGTGGCAATTACTAGATCTGAAAAATGAATTATCCGATTAACTTCAAGTTCATATTAGCGTGAGGATCAACATCTATATTATAATTCATTCTAAATTTCTCACTGGCAATTCTCCACATGAATAAATTATCAATTTCAACATCTTATTTTGTGTATTGTAGTAGATTTGCTATAATACATGTAACACAATTACAAAATATCACATGGGAAATATGGCGTATTATGTGAAGAATATCTTACATTATTATGGTTGTAGACTTGTAATTTGGTGCTTAAGAGAACTCTGAGATAAGCTTAACCAAGAAGCATGTGTAAGAATAGATATTTCGAGTGGATATTCTTTAAATAAGTGAAGATAAGGAGAATGAAGATCGTGAAAAAGTTAGATTATGAAATCATATTTGAAAAGGAATTTGCTTATGATTTTTTTACAAAATTTTGAAAAGTTTTTTCTTGTTGCCGAGAAGCTCGCGTTAGTGTGGGTGGAAACGTTGGTGGTGATTCTGATGCATTTCTTTTCACAAAAATAATACGAAACAAATGGTGTTGGTGGCAGCTCTTAATTCCTAACGATTTAAAAGTGATTGGTAAAACAATAGCATATGTCATTGTTTTTCTAATTGAGAGAGATTAGGAAATCACAGCTAGGATTTCTTCAACTTTTGACGTATGTTTGAGAGATATATAAAACTAAATGAGTGGTTGGCCACACAAGGTGGCACAGAAATAGGGGCGGAGCTAGAAAATTTTACTTTAAGGGTCACATTTTAATAAATTTTAGAAACTACACTATGAATTGGTTCTGGGGGGGGGGGGATGTGACCCCCATTTGTCTCCGCCCATGCATACAAATATGGTCTGAAAAATATGCTAATACTAAACTAAAGGAGAGAGATGTGCAAAGGCTCGGCGAGACAATGGCTAAAAGGAGTGGTGGCTAGTCATAGTGAGATGGTGATACTGTTGTCGACTAACATACTCTGATACCATGAAATCGGGTTAAATTCCTCTCATCTTTATCATTCAACTTTGTCGCAATTTATAATGTTTACGTAACAAACGTGAAATGGTTAAACTAAATACAATATTTATGTCAATACTAATTCTGAAAGTGATATGGGAAATTCTAAGGATCTAACTAACTACAAAGAAGGATAATATACTAATTCTGAAAGTGATATGGGAAATGCTAAGGATCTAACTAACTACAAAGAAGGATAATATACATTTATAATCACGTTAACACGAGCTATGTACAATATTTGCTAAAATACATCTTATTTATTCTAAACATGTATATATGCTGTTATGTGAGTAAATAAGTAAGCTCATTGGTTTTGAGCAACAAAAATGCAATAAGTTGTTTAGTTCAATGGTGAGATACTGAGATAGATGTGTGACAAATAAGAACGAGGTTAAGAGTTAAAATCTCTCATCAATTTTTTTGCGATTCTCTTATACAAATATATATACTTTCACCCCTGAACTCTTACACTTTATACCTTTAACTAATTTTTATCGTATTCATTGTTTGGTAGCTAAAACAAATTTTGTGGAAAACTAGAAGGGGGGGTTGAATAGTTTTACGTCTTTTTAATTTTATTTTGAAAACCTAGTTTAGTTTTAAAACCTTGTTTGCTTTTAAAACTTTGATTCAATCTTATGTGAACTCAAATCTTGAACAATATGAACAAGTATATCTAAGTATAAACAATAATAATAATGTATGCTAAGTATGTGAAATCAACACATGCATAATATAAACAATTGTAGCTATATACGAGAGATAAGTACGTAATCGTTTATTTTATAATCCTTAGTTATATTTTGTATGAAAACTATACTTGATCGAAATGATCAATTATATGTATGTAACCTTTTTAGTTTGATTGTAAAAACTTTGTTTTGTGAATTAAACTTTCGTTTGATCTTTAAGTAAAATCAATACTAGCACTATATGAGCAACTATATATATACGTCTACGTCTACAAAAGTAATAACGATATAAGCAAGATAATAAGTAAGATATGGAAAGATCTAACCGCGAGACAAAGGATTTATAGTGGTTCGGCTACAAGGACACCTTCCTTGCCCTACTCCACTCCTCGAGTCACCTACTCGAGAGTTTTCTTCACTATATCAACAAGCTCCCTTATGGCGGAGAAAACCTTACACACCAATTACACACCAAAGCTTTGTCACAACGAAATCACACCTTCTTCACAACTACTTCACACCAATCTACTACACACCTATCTTCACAACTACTTCACACCAACTATCTTTACTACAATCTAGTTCACACCTATCTTCTACACACCAATTATCTTCACTACAATCTACTAGCCAATCACACTATCTATATTCCTAACACAACTATCTACAATCAAATATTCACAACACACTACACAAAGATATATGTAAATATTCTTGATGATGCACCAACAACTTGGATGTGGAGGTCACAACAAGTTGTAATACTTCTTGTCTTGGAGGATAGAAGTATTCTTCTCTTGCACTTGAGAGGATGATGTAAGAATCACTTTGAAACAAATGATTATGTATTTATGATCAAAGGATTTGGAGAATAGAAATGGGGATCTAGAACAGAAAGTTTAGGAGTGCAAAAGGTGAGAAAATTCTGTGGGATGAACTAGTATTTATAGGAAAAAAAATACTGTTCTGGAGCGTGGGCGGTCCCCTTAATTATGGGCCGGTCCCCTTAATAATTAAGGGGGCCGCCTAGGGAATTAAGGGGGCCGCCCCTCCAGAACGTTGGGTTTATTTGTCTTTTTGTGGGGAAGGTTTTTCTGGATTAGATTTGCCATTTTTGGTTGGAAATTTGAATTCATATATTTATAATGAATTAAACATATTCCTTTAATTCCAAAAATGTTTTGTAAAAGATATAAAATGTTTTGTGACATTTTATAAAAAGTCTAGTGTTTAAGAAAATTGTTCCTTTGATCATAGAATGCAATAAACACTTTGTTTATTCATACCTTAAGTGATTTGGATGTAAAGACAAATGTTAAGCACTAAAAACTTGTTTACGTCATAAGTTTTAGATTAATGAGTTTATGCTTTGTAATTATCAAAACACAGAGACATTGTTAATATGTTAACAATGTTTTTAGACATTATTAATTTATGTCAACAATCTCCCCCTTTTTGAAAAATTACAAAACCTTAAACTCTTTAAACCTAAAAATTAATTTTTAGACAAGTATTAGAGTTTAACATTCACTTCTCCCCCTTTTTGTAAAATCAAAAAGGTTATGCCGACTAGCTTCGTAAATGAAGTTAGACGGGATAAAAGCTCCCCCTTGATGTGTGCTCTCCCTTGTTCGATGGCACCAAGGGATCGAGATATGGAATGCTCGCAAGAAAAATATTAGAAGCACAAGCATATATAGAAGAATATGCAATATACAAATAACAAGCATAGTAAACAAATATTAAGGATACATAACAATTAATTCAAAGTGATTATGTTAAAAGATCCTAATTTGCCAAAGAGAGCCATCGGACTTGCTTGTAACAAAAGGTTGGTTGATTCGTATTTGAAAGTGAAAATCATAAGCATATGGTATGCTTAGATGGTTGATGATGGAGTGTTTGGAATGAGGATGGTTGAGTTAGGATAAGGTTGTTGGATTAATGGAGGTATATGTTCGGGTCATGAATGTTGGATAGTTTGGTGGTGGAGAGTTTGTAGCGGAAGAGGTTGATTGAGGTTTTGGATGTTGTTCAAGTGAGGGTATTGGATGTGATCTAGTGAGAAGATATTCAATCCAAGTGTTCATTGAATGCAATGGTTTTTAGGAGAAAGATGCAACATGGTCAATTGTTGACATGCTTCTCAAGTTGATTTATGTTGTGTGGTGATGAGGGTGATCTAGATGAAGGTGGATCCAAATTGCGTTGAGCAAGATGTAAGGCTAAAAGAGCACTAAGCTCATGGGCTTCTTTTAGCGCCTCAACGAACTTCAAGTGTTCGGAAGAAGGTGATGGTGGTGGAGCATGATAGTTGTCTTGGGTGATGGTTTGAACATGCAACATACGAATGGCATGTGAAGTTGTAGGATGTGGTGGTGATACTCTTGGTGGTGGAGACATGTTTGAGCTTGGGTAATCATGAAAACATGATATGGGTGGAAGAGATCCTTCATGAGTGGATGGTGTTTTTGTTGAATGAGCAACATGTAAAGTGTTGGTAATGAGGTTGGGATTATTGTTTTGGGATTGTGCATGCTCATCATAAGAAGGAGCATTAGTCGAAGCACGAATGGATGATTTGTTGTTAAATGGATCATTTGTGTGAGAGTGGTGTTGGTTGATTATGAACAACATCGCTTGAGTTGTGAAAAGATTATGAGGTTTGAGTGTAATGTAGAAGGATATGGGTGAGTAAAGGTTTTTGATATGTAATGTTGGTGAGAAGGAAAGTGAGGTGTTAGGTAAGTAATGTTTGAAAACATAGGAGGAATTTGGTGTTGGATGTTTGACAACGTCATTTGATTTGACGGAATTTTAAAGGAAGTTAGGCTTTCTTCTCCAAACAAGTTTCTTGGTGGTTTTGGTTTAATGGGAGAGGAAATGATGAGATGAGTGGAGATTGAGAGGAATGAGAGTGTTTATAATGTAGGATTGGTGGGATCAAGAATGGATAAACATTGATGAAAGGTTTAGGATAAAATAGGTTTGTGAATTTTGGGAAGTGTAGGATGAAATGGGCTAAAAAATAGAAAAGGGAAACAACACCTTCGACCATCAGATGGCCGGTCCCCTTAATTGGAGGCCGGTCCCCTTAATAATTAAGGGGGCCGCCTTATGATTTAAGGGGGCCGCCCATCTGGTGATTCCCAGATTGCCAGAAAAGGGTTTTTGGTAGTGAATTGCAGAAAGGTTGTGTTTTTGGTTTCAAACAAGTCCAACTCTTTGAGGCAATTAAGCATATACTAATTATGTAGGCAATTATGTAGCCAAAGCATGTTAACCAAAGAGATTAAGTAAACAAGCAATTTCATCTAGCATGCAAACATACTCATCAAGCAAGTAAAATATAAGTGCTAGGAAACAATAAGCAACATCAAGTATTTCATAACTACATAACAATGAGGATTAATCCTAATGTGTATCAATGTGCAATAAGTGGGTAGTTATGATAGCATGTATTTCTAGACTTGTTACAAACAAAGTCTTAATGAACAAACCATGGTCCTCTTGATTTGATTTAGTTCACTTATAAGTGTCATTTATATAAATATAGATGACAAATATGAGATCACCATGCATGATTTTAAAAGAGACGTTTTTAGCATTATTCAACAATGTTTGAAAGTAAGTTTTCACTTGGATGTGAGAGTTATTTGAATAAAATAGATTGGGTTTTTACTTCAAAATGTGTGAATGAACGGTAAAGAATATTTTCCCAATCTTTAGTTTTGATCAAAACAAAATTGTGGATATTGATAGTGAAAACATGTTATTTAAAAGTGGGATAGTTATTTGAAAGACTATTTTCCAAAATGAAAGGTTTTTGCATATTTTTAGAGATATTAGATTTTTGACAACAAATATCATAAATCAAATATTTTAAAAAATGTTTATTAAAGACCTCATGCTCAAGGGGATTGGTTAAGCCTATTATTATCTCATGCTATCGTTTCTACATATCCTATGATCCTAAAGGAAATGAAGACGATAATTTATATGTTAGATGTGAGAGTGTTGAATGGGGTATAACCTAACATCTATAGTTCCTTTGTTTTCGCACACTTATCTGACTTAATGCCATAGTCTACGAGAGCTTGTTTCATCCATAGTTTTCTTACGCGAGGGATCTAATCCTACTTCTATATTAACGATTGATCCACTTAACTCATTTCACTTCATCACCATGAGTTTCCTAATAGTGGATATAGAAGATTTCCATTTTCTATTTTGTTCGGCAATGAACAATTTTATCTTATTCCTAGAAAAGTCAACCAATGATGTTTCTAGGTTATAAGAATATAAGCAATTATGTACTAAGCATTAATCTAACTAAGCATGCAAATTATAGTGATGAACTTAAAAGAAACGCGTACCTTTTAGTCTTCAATGGAATATCTTCAAGCACTTCAAGTGACCATGTTGACTTATAGAAGTCATTTGTAGATGATATTCCAACTTCTTCCAAGATTGACAATTTAGCCACTTGGTCCCCATTGTCTCATTGGTCCAAAGTTGTTTGGTCCAAACATATTTAACATTTGGCAAGGATGCATGTATGGTGGTAATATTTCCCAAGGATTGTAACTTGGTTGATAATTCCACATTTGATTTCTAGTGTTATTGTAATATTGTCTATTTAGATTTCTTCTAGGTTGAGATGTTTTAGATCTTGGATGATGATTTTTAGGTTTTCTTGGTGGTGGAGTTTTAGATTTAAATTTAGGTTTAGAGGATCCTACTTCAGTCTTTAAGGATGGTTTATAAAAAGTTTTTACTTTTTCATCATTCGCAATGGGTATTTTTCTATCTTTTGTAAGTATATACATAGGATTTTATTCTAATAATTTTTGTTTACTAGATTCACATTCAAACTTTATACTTTTATTTTCACTAGTTGAAACATTAGTTGAAGTTAATCCTAGACCGGTTTTATCTCCCGAAGTTTCTTGAGCACTTAGTATTTTCTTAAGTGGGTTATTACTATTTTTAAACCTGTCAAGTTTGAAAATTTCATCTTTAAGTTTTTCGTTTTCATTTTTAACCTCTAAGCAAGTTTTACATTTTACAAAAACTTCTTTTCCTTTTTCCAAATGTTGTAGTTTAATTTTTAATTCGAGTACTTCATTTTCTAATTGATTATTAATATGTTTTAGTGACTTATTTTTAACTATAACCTTTTGACCTAATTTGCATAACCTATTATATTCACTATCTAGGTCTTTTTCATCTAATAATAAATTTTCATCACTAAAGTATTCGGTTTCGGAATGTACCTCGCTTGATGTCTTAGCCATAAGACACTTTTCTTCATTTGTGGTTTCTTTCTTGTCCTCATCGTTATCACTTCAAGCACCTCCAATAAACGCCTTTTGATTTTGATCTCTTGACATCATTGGACACTTTCCAATGAGATGATTTGGATTGCCACATTTAAAACACTTCCTTTCATTATATGGTTGCCTAATGTATCTTCCTCGTCTTTTGAAGAATTTCTTGAAGTCTCGTACTGCCATAGTATACTCTTCATCGTCACTTTTGGAGGTTGAGCATTCTTCGTCACTAGAGTCCTTTTTAGCTTTCAACGCAATTGATTTGCTTTGCTCCCTTTTTTCTTTGACCATCTCGGAGTCTTTCTTTATTATTTCTTCGTAGACCTTTAAGTTACCGATCAATTCGTCAAGTTGTAGAGTTGACAAATTCTTTGATTCTTCAATAGCCGTGACTTTAGCTCGCCATTTTGGATGAAGAGCCCTAAGAAATTTTCTGACAAAATTCTTACTAGAAATATTCTCATCAAGTGCTTTTAGACTTGTGATAATAGTGTTAAACCTAGCAAAAGCATTATCAATTGATTCCTCTTCCGGAATCATAAATTGCTCATATTGTTGCATAAGTAGATCTATTTTGTTATCCTTGACTTGACTATTACCTTGGTGAGTTATTAGTAAAGAATTCCAAATTTCTTTTGCGGTTTCACACATAAAGATCCTTTCGTATTCTTTACGTGGTAACGCATTGTAAATAACCATTTTTGCTTCATTGTTTTTAGAAAGTCTTCTTTTTAAATCATCATTTTGTTTTTCAAAAGGTACTATTTCATCTTTATTTGTTTCGGGATTATTTTGAGTAGGTAAAAAATCACCATTAGTAATAACATGCCAAAGATCTAGATCCTTTGATTTCACATAAGTTTCGAATCGATTTTTCCAATATAAAAATCCATCACTTTCAAATAGTGGTGGTCTTTGCATAGATTGCCCTTCTAAATATTTTTCAGATTCCATAGATCGTTACAAGTTTTAAAATACAATATATTTTAAAAATCTTGCTAGACGTAGCTCTGATACCAATTGTGGAAAACTAGAAGGGGGGGGGGGTTGAATAGTTTTACATCTTTTTAATTTTATTTTGAAAACTTAGTTTAGTTTTAAAACCTTGTTTGCTTGTAAAACTTTGATTCAATCTTATGTGAACTCAAATCTTGAACAATATGAACAAGTATATCTAAGTATAAACAATAATAATAATGTATGTTAAGTATGTGAAATCAACACATGCATAATATAAACAATTGTAGCTATATACGAGAGATAAGTACGTAATCGTTTATTTTATAATCCTTAGTTATATTTTGTATGAAAACTATACTTGATCGAAATGATCAATTATATGTATGTAACCTTTTTAGTTTGATTGTAAAAACTTTGTTTTGTGAATAAAACTTTCGTTTGATCTTTAAGTAAAATCAATACTAGCACTATATGAGCAACTATATATATACGTCTACGTCTACAAAAGTAATAACGATATAAGCAAGATAATAAGTAAGATATGGAAAGATCTAACCGCGAGACAAAGGATTTATAGTGGTTCGGCTACAAGGACACCTTCCTTGCCCTACTCCACTCCTCGAGTCACCTACTCGAGAGTTTTCTTCACTATATCAACAAGCTCCCTTATGGCGGAGAAAACCTTACACACCAATTACACACCAATTACACACCAAAGCTTCGTCACAACGAAATCACACCTTCTTCACAACTACTTCACACCTATCTTCACAACTACTTCACACCAATCTACTACACACCTATCTTCACAACTACTTCACACCAACTATCTTTACTACAATCTAGTTCACACCTATCTTCTACACACCAATTATCTTCACTACAATCTACTAGCCAATCACACTATCTATATTCCTAACACAACTATCTACAATCAAATATTCACAATACACTACACAAAGATATATGTAAATATTCTTGATGATGCACCAACAACTTGGATGTGGAGGTCACAACAAGTTGTAATACTTCTTGTCTTGGAGGATAGAAGTATTCTTCTCTTGCACTTGAGAGGATGATGTAAGAATCACTTTGAAACAAAGGATTATGTATTTATGATCAAAGGATTTGGAGAATAGAAATGGGGATCTAGAACAGAAAGTTTAGGAGTGCAAAAGGTGAGAAAATTATGTGGGATGAACCAGTATTTATAGAAAAAAAATACTGTTCTGGAGCGTGGCCGGTCCCCTTAATTAGGGGCCGGTCCCCTTAATAATTAAGGGGGCCGCCTAGGGAATTAAGGTGGCCGCCCCTCCAGAACGTTGGGTTTATTTGTCTTTTTGTGGGGAAGGTTTTTCTGGATTAGATTTGCCATTTTTGGTTGGAAATTTGAATTCATATATTTATAATGAATTAAACATATTCCTTTAATTCCAAAAATGTTTTGTAAAAGATATAAAATGTTTTGTGACATTTTATAAAAAGTCTAGTGTTTAAGAAAATTGTTCCTTTGATCATAGAATGCAATAAACACTTTGTTTATTCATACCTTAAGTGATTTGGATGTAAAGACAAATGTTAAGCACTAAAAACTTGTTTACGTCATAAGTTTTAGATTAATGAGTTTATGCTTTGTAATTATCAAAACACAGAGACATTGTTAATATGTTAACAATGTTTTTAGACATTATTAATTTATGTCAACAAATTTGAATGACCCTCTTTTTTCCTTTCTTTAGTCATTAAATTGTAAATTTGTTTATCCAATGTATAAAATTATGAGCAATTCCTTTAATCAAAAAGTCTAAAAATCCAATGATATATAAAATTCACAGGACACCAATAATAATAATAATAATGATAATCTTGTTGGACTTTCGATGCTTTTAGTGGATTTCAAGAATGCTTTTAATCTTGTTGACAGGAGTGTCTTGCTTCAGGAAGCTAGGGGCGATGCCCTTCTATTGCACCGTGGGTTGAGTTCTGTTATGCGCGCCCTGCCAGGCTCTATTATGAGGACTCCATCCTTTGGTCATGTTAGGGTGTCCAACAAGGTGATCCGTTGGGCCCTTTGTTGTTTGCCCTAGCTTTGCACCCTTTGATTCATGCTATCAATCAGTCATGTGAACTTACCCTTCAGGCGTGGTACCTCGATGATGGTACTATTGTCGGAGATACGCTCATGGTCGCCAAGGCGCTTGATATCATTAGGACAGAGGGCCCCGCTAGTGGTTTGTTCTTAAATGTTGACAAGACTGAACTCTTCTGGCCTGTCGAAGACCCTAGGAGTAGAGTGGAGGGCGTATTTCCTATAAATATTGCCCGCCCAATCAATGGTGTCAAACTCCTTGGTGGTCCGGTTAGTTTGGACGAAGGTTTATGTCGGGATTTGGCTTCCAAAAGGGTCTCCAAAACCATACACTTAATCGAGGCAATTAACAAACTCAATGATCCGCAATGTGAGCTTCTCTTTTTGTGTAACTGTGAAGGAGTTTCGAAACTATCGTATGCTTTGAGAACATGTTCCCCCTTGCATTTATCAGAGGCCCAAGCTCAGTTCGATCAGACATTACGTGCCTCTTTGGAGAAGATTGTTACTGCCTCAGGGCCAGGGTTTGGGGATTGGCAGTGGAGGCTTGCCACTCTTCCAATAAAGCTCGGTGGGCTTGGCATCCTTTCAGCGGGGGATATCGTCCAATACGCTTTCCTCGCTTCTCGGATGCAAACGAACAACTTACAGGATAAGATACTTACCAATACGGGTATTGTCACACATGGCCCTTCATTCCGGCATGCTTTGGACATATTCAACGCTACTTGTAACACTGACTTCCTCACTGTCACCGGGGGCGCTTCTACCCCTTAAATGATGAAAACCTTGGCAAAGTGTTATTTCGGTGTCATTGAGAAAGACTTCGTCTCCAAGTACTCACTAAGTCCAAGGCAGGTGGCTATACTTAGTAGTATCCGCGCCCCGCATGCGCAGGACTTCCTCTTCGCCATCCTTATTGACGGTCTCGGACAAGGGATGAATCCTCGCCAATTTCGATCGGTGTTATGTTACAGGCTTGCGGTTCCTATGTTCTCTGAAGGCAGCTTATGCCCGAGTTGCAATGTACACCGTATGGACCAGTGGGGGGATCACGCGGTTCACTGCGCTAGCGAAGTGGGTGTTAAGTTCAGGCATAATTTGGTGCGTGATGTCCTTGTTGATATATGTTCCAAAGCAGGGATTATGGTGCGTAAAGAGGCTCCAATGGGATTTCTTTCGGAGGAAGGGAGAGAATTACGGTCTGCAGATGTGCTATTGTTTAACTGGTTCCAAGGTAATGACGCATGTCTGGATGTGACTGGGGTCTCTCCGTTTGCTAGGAATGGATTAACGACATGGGCTCCTGGGGCTGCGTTGTGTAATGCTGTGGAAAAGAAAAGGAAGAAGTATGCGTCCAAGTGTGAAAACAATGGATACAAGTTTGTTCCTTTCGCTTTTTCCACATTTGGGGAACTTGATGTAGAAGCTTTGAATACACTCTCGCGCGTTGGGACAATTGCCAGCAGCCACTCTAACAATGTTAAGAGCGGTGCTTTTATTTTTCATCAAATTAGTTTGTGCATTCAAAAAGGAGTGGGAGCACAGATCGTGTCTAGACTCCCCTCTAATTTCATGTAATTTCCTTGGTTTCAATGAAAAGTGATGGTTATAATAATAATAATAATAATAATAATAATAATAATAATAATAATAAGTTCAAATGTGAGGACAATGCTGTGGAGAAGAACAAGAGAAAGTATGTGTCCAAATGTGAGGACAACGGATACAAGTTCATACCATTTGCTTTTTCTACGTTTGGGGAATTCGATACGGAGACTTTTGACACACTTTTACATATTAAGTATATTGCCATTAACCACTCAAATAATGCTAAAAGTGGTATTTTTATTTTTTATAGAGTTAGCTTTTGTATTCAGAAAAGAGTGGGAGCACAGCTTTTGTCTAGACTCTATCCAACTTTATGTAAATTTTTACATCGCTAATAATAAAAGTGATTTTCAAAAAAAAAAATAAAAAAATAAAAAAATAATAATAATAATAATAATAATAATAATAATAATAATAATAATAATAATAATAATAAAGTCGAACAAAAATATAAACAAAGAGGCAAAATGCCCAAATCTTAATATTGTCAAACTTAATTAGTACCTTATTCAAAGATTCAAGTAAAATATGTAACCAGAGGACAAACTGTACATTATATAAGTTAGAAGTTTTATACTAATCATAATTAATCATCAAACTAATTTACATCGTCAAGTACTTAATTTAGTTTTCTTTAGCTTTTGAATCTACATATATGAAGAATAAAACTATACAGTGAAGCGCGGATGTGCTGCACTCGTTATGATACACATTTGAATTTATTAGTGTTTAATTAATACACACATCACAATGAATACTTAAAAATGGATAGTCATACACCATATAGATCTTACATCTTGCATCATACATCGATGCAAAGTTTATTGAAATGTTGTATCGGCATAAGTAAGATAACTATTTATGTCTAGCATCATAACTTCATAAGTATATACGTAATTAATTCAATTACACCATATCAAAGGTCCGGGGAGGCGGGGAAGTGAGGATTCTAAATAAAGCTAAACATTTTGATGACAGAAGAATGAGACGTAATAAAAATAGCTACTAGTTTAAGATCCTCAAGAACTATTGTGAAATAATTGTCTCTTTTATGCAGTTGTAATAAAGCAGCTGCAACCGATATATAATAGTTGGTTCCCGTCAGAAGCTGTAATCAAGGATTGACAGAAGACTCCAACACTTCTCGACATTGGCATATCATTTCCTTCAGTCGGTTTCATTCTCGATATTTGCAATTGATGGACTATCTTCGGAATCAACCTTTACATTAAAGAAAATAACCATGAACAAATGAAAATTCGATCCTTTGCTTTTGTTTTCGTAAAAAACAGCAAGAATCACATTTTTACATATGCATATATATGATTCTCGCGTTTAAGCGTGCATGCAGCTTCCCTATTATCAAAACTTTTTTATATTTTCAAAATATAGTACACTATACCTTAAGAAAGTTTATAAATGGGTATCGGGCGCATAACGTGTCAAGAAATGGAGATATTTGCTTGCACTGAAGATCAGATGTTGTTTTGAAAAGAACAAAAGAGGCTCCTGCATATATTAAAAAAAAAAAAAAAAAAAAAAAAAAAAAAAAAAAAAAAAAAGTTAAAAGGTTTAGCTAGAAACATAGTGTATTATGTGAAGAATATAGAGACAAACCAGTCAAAGAAACTGCAACTTTAAACTGCTCAAGATTCGTAGTAATAGTCGTTTCAACACTACCACCAAATTTCATATTATACATTTCTTCCTCAAGCAATTTTTTCAATAATGCCACTTGGGCATGGAATAAAGATTCAGCTATATCGTTATTATCTGGAAGCCCTCGTCTCAAAACTTCATAATCCTTCACCGATTCAGCCCACCTTTTGAGCTGAAATGTAAATCCCGTTTGCGTTAGAAGATCCCAACGCAATAAAGAGTTTATTTTTCTAATATAAAGAGTGAAACACAGTGTTGCTTAATACCTTACTATATGTTGCAGCTCTTCGAATAAGTGCTTTTGTATAATTTGGATAAAAAAGAAGTGCTTGATTACAATCATCGAGAGATCTTTCATACTGCTTGAGCTTAAACCAACAAGCTGCCCGATTGTAATGAATAATTGGATTTGAGGGATCAAATCTGAGTGCTTCACCATAAGCCCAATAAGCTTTTGTAAACCTTTCTGATTTAAACATATAATTGCCGCGAGTGTGGGCTCTAGACAACGACCTTATATTTTGAAGCAAAACTGCAACCTCGACGTTTCTTAGATCAATCTCTCTTGATTTCTCAATAGAAGAAATTGCACGCTCAAACCTTAAAAAAGAAAAGCAAAATAAAAATCTCATTCTTTTATCTTTTCCCACAAGTGGAAACATTAAACATCAGAATCTTTAACGTAAAGAGGCCCAAACTCACCTTCCCAGTGACATATCAATCTGAGCACGAACAAATAATAGGTATGCCTCAGAAAGCATCTCGAAAAACTTCACTTGGGAGCAGGACCGCCTACTTAATGCCTCAAATTTAGGTACACTCGAAAAGATGAAATCAGCATCATTTAACTTATAGAGCTTTAGTAATGCTTCAGCTTTGCATGCAAATAGCTGAAAGTTGATATCAACACATTCAGTTTCAACACAAAAAGGCTAATGATCAAGTACTTTATTGCAGTAAGAAAATAATTAGTTGT
>JARVZY010001967.1:0-366000 GCA_030686995.1 Artemisia argyi | reverse complement strand
TGATTTTAGGTACTTTTGGAGTGAATTCTGGAAAAGGAAGCATTTTGGTCGTTTTTAGAGCAGAAATGTGAAGAAAACGGCAAAGTCTTAATTTTCCTTGCTGGGAACAGTACCTGACGGCGTCACCAAGTTCTACATGACGGCGTCAAGAGGAAAACAAGAGGTGAAGTGGAATAGAGTCCGTGACGATCCAGAGAGTTTTTACACTAAGGCATGATGGCGTCACCATAGGCCGTCATGGTCCCTTTACACGTGACGGCCCAGAGGAAAATTGTTCTTGACGGTGTCAGATCTGGATCTAGGCAATCCGATATTATTATGGGCTACGAGTTGACGGTGTCAGAATTCTCTTCTTGACGCCGTCACATTGGAAAATCTATATATAGTTTTGTAATTTTCATTCATGAGGGAGGACAATTTTAGGGATAACTTGGAGAAACCCTAGCACGATTTTATCAGTCTTTTCAAGGGTTTTTACCCTTTGAAACCTTTCATGTTCATTTAAGATAAGTATCCTTTCAATTCATTCAATATGTCTATGTGTTGTTTGAATATATCTTACGCTTGTCTTGATTTTAACATGCTAGGCTAGATCTCTTGTGTGTTTGCTTAGATGTAGTGAAACCTAGATGTTGATTATGGGTTGATTGCTTGTTTATAGTTCTCACGGATGATTGATTTCGATGTTAGGCTTAAGAAAACTGGCAGACTTCCATAGGGTAACTTGCTTGAACGTCTTAAGAAACATGAGCCAATGCGTACTAGGTTTTTATGGTTGTATTTAATGCATGAGCGAATTCTAGTGATCCCATGTTAGGAGCTTCTTCCAGGCTCGACATAGGAGTGAAGTAGGAGCTTATAGAGTTGGGGAAGTACATACGCCACCCCACGATTGGTATTAAGGAATATAACCCGTCATCCACGCAACTGTAACAAACTATCAACCTGTAAAAGATATCTAGGGAGTAATGAAATCTAAGTAAACACAATTTTCCCATTTATTGTTCACACCACTAGTTTAATTAGTCTAATTTACATTTTTGTTATTTTATTTTGATTGCATCTTTAGTTATTGGGTTAGTTGACTAGCAACTAATTCTGCCCATTCTTCCAAAACCTGAGATTTTAATTGCTTTTATAAAAATATAAAAATACAAAAAGAATCATCCCTCACCTCTAGACCTAGTTTTTAGGCTTTCTAATCCTAGCGACACTATTCCTGAGTTGAACGATCAATCCCCCGGTACTTGTCACTATACTATACTACAACGATCAGGTACACTGCCTGGTAGGGGTTGTAAGCTTCTCGAGATCCCTCGAGAGGTAAAGCCTGGTGCAATTCCCATGCATCAAGTTTTTGGCTCCGTTGCCGGGGAATAGTTATTGTCTAGGTTAGAATTTCTTTTAATTAGGTCTACTTGCTAGATTCCTTTCTAGTAAGATTTTATTTTTATTTTTAGGTTTTCTTTAGTCTATCTATTTCTTCGTATCTTTGTTCGTAACTTTTACCATCCGACATCATGGAAGGTGGTAACATCTTTGAACCCATCAACCCACCACAACAAGACCACCTACAAAACTCACCACTAGCAAACCAACCTCTTAGGCCCCGAACCCTAAGAGAGTATTCCCGACCTAGCCACCAAGGTTATCAAAACACTATTGAGCTCACCCAAGGAGCCAATGTGTCCCCCTTGCGATCCGAAACCATCCGGTTTGTGCAAAACGGATGTGCATTCCATGGACTTCATTCCGAAGATCCTAATCAACATCTCAAGGACTTCCTTAAAATCGTAGATTCTATAGACCTTCATGTTACAACTAGAGAGTCGACCCGATTACGCCTATTCCAATTCTCTCTACGTGATCAAGCTAGTCAATGGCTTGAATGTTTACCCGCGGGATCCATCACCTCATGGGATGATCTCACCACTCGTTTCCTTGCTCAATTTTTCCCACCGGGGAGAACTACCAAGCTTAGAAATGATATCTTGATGTTCCAACAATGTCAAGGTGAAACTCTATATGAAGCATGGACTCGTTTCAAGGACTTACTCCAAAAAGTCCCTCATCATGGCATAGATCTTTGGCTCCAAGTCCAAATCTTCTATGACCATATCGATCTCTCCACAAGGCAAACCATTGACCAATCGGCCGGTGGCAAGCTACGTGATCTAAGTGCGGAAGAATCATGGGAACTCATAGAAGATCTTGCTCTCTATGACAACGAAAGTTGGAATGATCCCCGTGATTTGAACAAAAGGGTTAAGGCAATATCTTTGCCTTCGAACAATTCTAGCACTCCCGACCGTAGGATCATGGAACTTGAGGACCAAGTCAAGTTTCTCATGAAATCTTACGAAGCTCCTAAGCCTTCAAGCTAAGTGAACAAAATCACTTCTTCATGCGAATTATGTAGTGGTCCCCATGACACTCGTGATTGCGTGGAACTCCCCGGAACAGCTTTTGCGGACTATGTATCCTCGCGTACCGACGAAGCGGGAGATAAGTGGTACACTTTCAAACTCGAGCCAAAACCTTATGGTGATTCCTACAATCCTTCTTGGAAAAATCACCCGAACCTTAGGTGGAAACAAAGCCAAAACAATTCTTCCAATCCGCCTAATCGTTACCAACCAAACGGTCCACCCTCCAACCGTACTGTTAATACAAATATCGCCTAAAAACGTTATTTATATTTTACGATCTTTGCTAAGTTTTGTTAATGACAAAGTATGAACTTTAGCTAAGAGTATATCATCACTTTAAGTGTTTAAGTCTTGTTTAACTAAGGTTTACATTTCCTTTTAAACAAAAAATTGTTTCTTAAGTTAGAAAGTGTCTTGTCACATCACATTTATTTATTTAAATAGAAATATCACATCACATTTATGGTAAGTTTGTCATTATACATTTATGGTAAGAAAGTGTGTTTGACTAACCATATGTTTGCTTGTGCAAGTTTGTGTTTGACTAGTATTTATGTGATGTGACCTTGTTTGGTTTGGAAGATTTATTGCAAAACCAACTACAGCCCTGACGGAACCCTCGGGGTACACGGGCGGAACCAATCTGAGGGTTCCGCCGTATCCGCCAGACCTGCAGAATGGTTTGCTATAAATATCAAACCAATTGTTAGTTTTGAGTCATCACTTAGAGTCATATTTTACACATATTCTCTCATTATACTCAGTAGCTACTAACTTGTGTGATTCTCTTATGTAGCAAAGGAGTTCACACATTCATCTAAGAAGTTACAAGTTTCAACTCTAAGTTGCAAGACTTGTTAGCTTTGTTGTGTATAGACTTTGGTAGTGTATACTTCATGTGTATCTTGTATAGAAGTGATCGGTTAGTATTTTAGGCCTCAAAATACATAGTGTGTCGGGAGTTGTTGTACCCTTGTAAAAGAACTAACAGGAGTGGTTGTACCCTTGGTAAAGAACTCGACATCTAGCTTAGTGTCGGTAAAAGTGTAAGCGACGATGGGAGTAGTTGTACCCGTGCAAAAGAACTCGACATCTAGCTTAGTGTCGGTAAAAGTGTAAGTGATGTTGTAAAGGTTTCTCCACCGGGAAAGGAGCTTGTTGATTAATGCTTATAACTCTCGAGTTGGAAACTCGGGGCGTGGATGTAGGGCAAGGAAAAAGAGTCCTTGTAGCCAAACCACGATAAACAGTCGTGTTGTGGTTTGATCGTTTCTTTCTTTATCTTTGCTTATTACATATTGTCTTTTAGTTAGAATTGCTAATCACATATAAAGCTTTTCAAAGAATTAAACAAGTAAAGTTGTGTTTATATCTTTAAACAAATGTAAAGCTTTTCAAAGAACTAAACAAGCAAAGTTAGGATTGTTAATCACACGTAAAGCTTTTCAAAGAATGAAACAAGTAAAGTTAGAATTGTTATTCACATGTAAAGCTTTTCAAAGAATTAAACATGCAAAGTTGTACTTGCATCTTTGAACAAACGTAAAGTTTTAAAGGATATTCAAGCTAAAAAGAATTTAAAAAGCGGTAAACTATTCAACCCCCCTTCTAGTTTTCCGCAATTGGTATCAGAGCTACGTTACTCAAGATCTTTAAAATAGAATGTATTTTAAAACTTGGATCGATCCATGGATTTTGAAAATCTCAAAGAAGGGCAACCTATTCAAAACCCACCGCTATTTGAAAAAGAAAACTTACTTGAATGGAAAAGTAATTTTGAAAACTATGTGAAATCAATTGATCAAGATCTTTGGCATATTATTTGTTTTGGTGATTTCAAACCAAAGAAAACAAGTTTCGAAAACCAAGATAACTATCTTAAACTTGATAAAAATTCTAAAGCTAAAACAATGATTTATAAAGCTTTAGTACCGAATATGAAAGAATGTATTTTTGTCAAACGGCTAATGATATTTGGAAAAAATATATTAAACTTTCATCAAGAAATATGTCAAGTCAAAGATGATCAATTTGATCTCACATATGAATTAGAAGTCTTAAAAATATTAATAGATAGACATTTAGTTGAGATAAATACATGTGCTACTAGTTTAAATGTTTTAAATGAAGGTGTAAGTGAAGATGATTACTCATGTCGAGCTCTTAGTGGACTTGCTTACGATTCATGGAATAACACGGATGAAGATGAAGCCAACCATCCGGTTTGTGATTCTCAACTAGATAAAACATCAAGCAAGGTACATTTTGAAACCAAACACTTTTGCTTTGACAAATTTATCCTAGAGTTTTCTAAACTAAAAAATGAGTCTAAACTTTTATGCAACATGGACCTAAAAACTATCTTTAACAATGAGTCTTCAAAATCTTTTGAGAATATCTTTGAAAAGGAATCTTGTTAGAAGATAAAATGTCTAGACTTGAGAGTAATGTTGAAATTGATCTAGAATGTAAATTATGTCTAGATTACAAACATGAGAATAAAAAGCACAATGAGAAAGGAAAAATATTAGCTAAATTTGATGAAAGCTCAAAATCTCTTGAAAGATTGTTGAGGAGTCAAAGGTTGTTTAAAGATAAAACCGGATTAGGATTTAACTCAAAAGCAGCATCAACTAGTAAAACAAAGCAAGTAAAATTTGTCAAACCTAGAAGAGAGATTTAGAGATAATTCAATCTCTAATAGAAACTCATGATAAAAGGATTAAGATTATCATGCTCTATGCTTTTATATGATTATCTAACCTTCTTGGATACATGAGTAATTGAGTTTCAAAGCGTGTCATCAAACCAAGATTTTACGCGTTGTGTTTATCCTCTTGATAGCATCTCTATGCAATTTAAAAGGTACGCATTACTTCAACTTGACTTTGATTGTCTCTTGTTTCTAGAATTATGTGTTAGAATATGTGTTATTAGTAATACTCTAAAGTGTTTACCTGCTATTAGTAATAACAAAGATTAGGTTCTATGCAACAAGGAATTTCATCATTAGTACTAATAGGAGATATAAGGTGTTTTGGTTTTTTAACCGTCAAGAGATAACCACGAAAAACTCTTGAGTGAGTCTCACTCAACTCTTGCTTACAAGTGAGCTAACTAAGAATCTCCTAAGTGTTAAAATGTCTAACACTTTTGTGATGGTTGCAAAACAAACCTTTGTAAAACAACATTCTTAAACACCATACTTTGGTTCTTAAATTGTGTTTTACTTCAATCACTCCTTTATGATAATTTCACATAAAACACACAAGGTGAAATAAATCACATTAGCATACATTAGGATGTGTGGAAGAAAATGAGTTTTCAATATCTAGGATTTACACATCAAATGTGACACTTAGTCTCATGATGTTGTACCTCTTGGACTTTTTCAAAACAAATAAAGTTCATAGTGTCCTAAATAAGGAAACCCAAAGAGTCGAGGAGTCGTTGAATATGACATTTAACGAGTAATCTCCTCCTTCTAAGATATCATCTTTGGTAGATGATGACTTAGTCGAAAGTCCAATGATGGCATGACAAGTATGTTGTGTAAAACATTATGGATAAAAGTACAAAATAACATCTTCTCACCTTGAGTCAAACATTGAATCAAGTAAAATTGACATAAGTTATAAAACTTGATTTATAGGTCATAGTTGTGTCTAAAAAATTCAACAAAAACAATTTTTGGAATTTGGAAAACAAAATAGATATTTCAAAGTAATCAAGTGATTATAGTGTCAGTATTTGAAAGACTTTTTGATAATAAAAGCAAGCCCCAAAAGCAAGGGATTTTAACTTAAAGACATTCCTAGTTACTCTCTTGTTCTCAATGGTTAAGTTATTGATGACTTATCAAGAATGAGATTAGCAAATCCGTAGGTAAAACTAAACGTAGAGAAATGTTCGGAAGACTACTTGTTCTCATAACAATTAGATCCAACATTATGTTTAGTGTTTGTCTATGTGCTCGTTTTATAGAAGATCATAATACAACTCTTTAGGAAGAGCTTGTGTGGATACATCAAAAGGTACTACACAACTAGGATTATGGTCTCCCAAAAGAACGGGAATAGAAACCATAGTGTGTGCCAAATGGAATTATGTCGGTAATAAGTTGATAAGAAAAGCACAAGTGGTACTTGCACTTTTATACTTACTTACCCAATGATTCTCCAAAACACGTAAGGTTCTCAAATTAGTTTCGGATGGAGAAGCACATCAACAAGCTCCACTTGAACAAGCAAATTCGTGTCAACAACGGAATTCTTTTATCAACATTGTTATCCCTTCAACAAAGGAATCATCGACTTCGGCGACAATTCAATCCATTATGTTCTTAATAGACATATTGTGATCCATCATCATCACCTTGGTAAGAATGTTCATTGAGGAACGTCTTAACTAAGAAAGTCTTCTATGTTAACCATTCTATCAACGTTTTCACAAAACCTCTTGAATGTGAAGCATTCATCATCCCTAGGCTTAGTCAAAGACTCATAAGACCTAAAACCTTAGTTTTGAAGATTAGGATAAAACCACAAAAATCAAGACAATCCCTTTTGAATTTTTCCCTGCAGTTCCCACGGAACCCTCAGACCATACGGGCGGAACCCTCCCTTTGGTTCCGCCTGGTCTGCCAAAGCTGCAGAATGTTTTATTTTTAATTTCAAAACCAAACACCCTCTTAACTTAATCATTCACTTTTCAAACAACATCACCCTCTCAAAAACACATAACCATACGAAATTTAGGGCTTCCAATCCAACCTCTTCAAATCCAATCAACTTTGTAAGTGTTCTAATCATAATTGCATTTTTAATTCATGTATACATTTTCATTTATTAACTAGATCGAATCTTAGGGTTTATGCATAGAACTTTTTGATTCATGAAAAACTTGGTCATTAACCAATCATGTCTTCCATTAGTTAAGAATGGTACCCTTTTTGTTGTTACTTTGATTTGCCAAACACACCAAGTGCATTGTCTTTCAAAAATTGCAATCCACGACTAGAACATAACTCTTCACCACATTGTTAAAACAAATGAAAAACATCATTGAAACATCACTTGCATATTGTCTCTTGAATGCTAAAGGGGATGCATAACTAATATGTATTTTCGGGTACATTCAATCGAAGACACATTCAATTAGGAGAGTTTTGGTTATCGTTTGTTTTTATAATAAAACTTGCGTAACAAAACAATTTGGGAATCAAAATGAGTCAAGGTAACCAAGTCTCCACATTGTTTGCATATAGGAACACATTAGAACATCCACATTGTTAAAAGTCATTAACATATAATTTTCTGTTTTCTAGGAATCAACATGCCTCCCGCAAATTACTCCGATCACAAGGAAACCCTTAAGTACTTGCCCAAACACCGTAGGACCAAAGTGTTAATACAAATATCGCCTAAAAACGTTATTTATATTTTACGATCTTTGCTAAGTTTTGTTAATGACAAAGTATGAAGTTTAGCTAGGAGTAAATCATCACTTTAAGTGTTTAAGTCTTGTTTAAACTAAGGTTTACATTTCTTTTAAACAAAACATTGTTTTTATTTCTTAAATTAGAAAGTGTCTTGTCACATCACATTTATTTCTTAAAATAGTAATGTCAAATCATATTTAGGGCAAGCTTTGTCAATATACATTTATGGTAAGAAAGAGTGTTTGACTAACCTTATGCTTGCTTGCAAGTCTTGTGTTTGACTAGGTGTAATGTGATGTGACCTTGTTTGGTTTGAAAGATTTATTGCAAAAAACCAACTGCAGCCCTGACGGAACCCTGGGGGTACACGGGCGAAACCCATCTGAAGGTTCCGCCTGATCTGTCAGACCTGCATAATAGTTTGCTATAAATAACAAACCATTTGTTAGTTTTGAGTAACTCCTTTAGGACATATTTTCACATACTCTCTCAACTAACTCAGTAACATTTTGATTTGTGTGATTCTCTTATGTAGTAAGGGACTTCACTAGATCATTCAAGAAGTTACAAGCTTCAACTCCAAAGTTGCAAGTCTTGTTAGCTTGGTCATGTATAAGCTTTGGTAGTTTATACTTCATTTGTGTCATGTATGTAGAAGTGATTGGTTAGTATTTTAGGCCTCAAAATACGTAGTGTGTCGGGAGTTGTTGTACCCTTGTAAAAGAACTAATGGGAGTGGTTGTACCCTTGGTAAAGAACTCGGCATCTAGCTTAGTGTCGGTAAAAGTGTAAGCGACGATGGGAGTGGTTGTACCCGTGTAAAAGAACTCGACATTTAGCTTAGTGTCGGTAAAAGTGTAAGCGACGTTGTAAAGGTTTTCTCCGCCGGTGAAAGGAGCTTGTTGATTAGTGCTTATAACTCTCGAGTTGGAAACTCGGGGCGTGGATGTAGGGCAAGGAGAAAGAGTCCTTGTAGCCAAACCACGAAAAACAATCGTGTTGTGGTTTGATCATTTCTTTCTTTATATTTGCTTATTACATGTTGTCTTTAGTTAGAATTGCTAGTCACATATAAAGCTTTTCAAAGAATTAAACAAGTAAAGTTGTGTTTATATCTTCAAACAAAAGTAAAGCTTTTCAAAGAACTAAACAAGCAAAGTTAGGATCATCACAAGAAAAGCTTTTCAAAGTATGAACCAAGTAAAGTTAGAATTGTTATTCACATGAAAAGCTTTTCAAAGAATCAAACATATAACGTTGTGTTTATATCTTTAAGCAAACGTAAAGTTTTTAAAGATATTCAACTTAAAAAGGATTTAAAAAGCGGTAAACTATTCAACCCCCCTTCTAGTTTTCCACAATTCGCATCAGGAGCTACGTTACTCAAGATCTTTAAAATAGAATGTATTTTAAAACTTGGATCGATCCATGGATTTTGAAAATCTCAAAGAAGGGCAACCTATTCAAAACCCACCGCTATTTGAATAAGAAAACTTACTTGAATGGAAAAGTAATTTTGAAAACTATGTGAAATCAATTGATCAAGATCTTTGGCATATTATTTCTTTTGGTAATTTCAAATCAAAGAAAACAAGTTTTGAAAACCAAGATAACTATCTTAAACTTGATAAAAATACTAAAGCTAAAACAATGATTTATAAAGCTTTAGTACCAAATATGAAAGAATGTATTTTTGTCAAACGGCTAATGATATTTGAAAAAATATGCTAAACTTTCATCAAGAAATATGTCAAGTCAAAAATGATCAATTTGATCTCACATATGTATTAGAAGTCTTAGATATATTAATTGATTGACTTTTAGTTGAGATAAATACATGTACTACTAGTTTAAATGTTTTAAATGAAGGTGTAAGTGAAGATGATTACTCATGACGAGCTCTTAGTGGACTTGCTTACGATTCATGGAAATACACGGATGAAGATGAAGCCAACCATCCGGTTTGTGATTCTCAACTAGATAAAATTTCAAGCAAGGTACATTTTGAAACCAAACACTTTTGCTTTGACAAATTTATCCTAGAGTTTTCTAAACTAGAAAATGAGTCTAAACGTTTATGCAACATGGACCTAAAAACTATTTTTAACAATGAGTCTTCAAAATCTTTTGAGAATATCTTTGAAAAGGAAATCTTGTTAGAAGATAAAATGTCTAGACTTGAGAGTAATGTTGAAATTGATCTAGAATGTAAATTATGTCTAGATTACAAATATGACATTAAAAAGCAAAATGAGAAAGGAAAAATGTTAGCTTAATTTGATGAAAGCTCAAAATCTCTTGAAAGATTGTTGAGGAGTCAAAGGTTATTTAAAGATAAAAACGGATTAGGATTTAACTCAAAAGCACCATCAACTAGTAATACAAAACAAGTAAAATTTGTCAAACCTAGAAGAGAGATTTAGAGATAATTCAATCTCTAATAGAAACTCATGATAAAAAGTTTAAGATTATCATGCTCTATGCTTTTATATGATTATCTAACCTTCTTGGATACATGAGTAATTGAGTTTCAAAGCGTGTCGTCAAACCAAGATTTTACACGTAATGTTTATCCTCTTGATAGCATCTCTACGCAATTTAAAAGGTACGCATTACTTCAACTTGACTTTGATTGTCTCTTGTTTCTAGCATTATGTGTTCGAATATGTGTTATTAGTAATATTATAAAGTGTCTACCTGCTATTTGTAATAACTAAGATTAGATTCTATGCAACAAGGAATTTAGTCGTTAGGATTAGTAGGAGATATTAAGTGTTTTGGTTCTTTTACCATCAAGAGATAAACACGAGAAACTCTTGAGTGAGTCTCACTCAACTCTAGCTTACAAGTGAGTTAACTTAGAATTTCCTAAGTGTTAAAATGTCTAACACTTTTGTGATGCTTGCAGAACAAACCTTTGTTAACCAACATTCTCAAATACTATACTTTGAGTCTTAAATTCTGTTTTTCTTCAATCACTCTTTTATGATAATCTCACATAAAACACACAAGGTGAAATAAATCACACAAGCATACATTTGGATGTGTGAAATAAAATGAGTTTTCAACATCCAGGATTTACACATCAAATGTGACACATAGTCTCATGATGTTGTACCTCTTGGACTTTTTCAGAACAAATAGAGTTCATAGTTTCTTAAGTAAGAAAACCCAAAGAGTCGAGGAGTCGTTGAATATAACATTTAACGAGTAATCTCCTCCTTCTAAGATATCATCTTTGGTAGATGATGACTTAGTCGAAAGTCCAATGATGGCAAGACAAGTATAGAGTAAAAGTACAAAATGACATCTTCTCACCTTGAGTCAAACATTGAATCAAGCAAAATTGACAATAGTTATAAAACTTGATTTATAGGTCATAGTTGTGTCTAAACAAATTCAACAAAAACAATTTTTGGAATTTAGAGTAAAACAACTAGTGAAACAAAATATATGTTTCGAAGTAATCAGGTGATTATAAGTGTCAATATTTGAAAGTCTTTTTGATAATAAAAGCAAACTCGAAAAGCAAGGGATTTTAACTTAAAGACATTCTTAGTTACTCTCTTGTTCTCAATGGTTAAGTTATTGATGACTTATCAAGAATGAGATTAGCAAATCCGTAGGTAAAACTAAACGTAGAAAAATGTTCGGAAGACTACTTGTTCTCATAACAATTAGATCCAACATTATGTTTAGCATTTGTCTATGTGCTCGTATTAAAGAAGATCCTCAAACAACTCTTTAGTTGAGCTTGCTTGGATACATCATAAGGTACTACACAACTAGGATTATGGTATCCCAAAAGAACGGGAATAGAAATCATAGTGTATGCCAAATGGAATTATGTCGGTAATAAGTTGATAAGAAAAGCACAAGTGGTACTTGCACTTTTATACTTACTTACCCAATGATTCTCCAAAACACGTAAGGTTCTCAAATTAGTTTCGGATGGAGAAGCACATCAACAAGCTCCATTTTAACAAGCTAAGTAACGTCGACAACGGAATTCATCTCATCAACATTGTTATCCCTTCAACAAAGGAAGCATCGACTTCAGCGACAATTCAATCCATTATGTTCTTAATAGACATATTGTGGTCCATCATCATCGCCTTGGTAAGATTATTCATTGAGGAACGTCTTAACTAAGAAAGTCTTCTACGTTAACCATTCCATCAACGCTTTCACAAAATCTCTTGAATGTGAAGCATTCATCATTCCTAGGCTTAGTCAAAGACTCATAAGACCTAAAACCTTAGTTTTGAACATTAGGATAAAATCACAAAAATCAAGACAATACCTTTTAAATTTTTCCCTGCAGCTCCCACGGTACCCTCAGACCATACGGGCGGAACCCACTTTTTGGTTCCGCCTGGTCCGCCAAAGCTACAGATTGTTTTATTTTTAATTTCAAAACCAAACGCCCTCTTAACTTTGACATTAACTTTCAAACAGCCATCACCCTCTCAAAAACACATATCCTCACGCAATTTAGGGCTTTCAATCCAATCTCTTCAAATCCAACTAACTTTGTAAGTATTCTAATCACAATTGCATTTTTGATTCAAGTATAACATTCTTATTTACAATCATTAACTAGAATCTTAGGGTTTATGCATAAAACTTCTTGATTCATGAAAAACTTGGTGGCTAGTCAATTATGTCTTCCATTAGTTAAGAATTGTATCCTTTTTGTTGTCACTTTGATTTGCCAAACACACCAAGTGCATTGTCTTTCAAAAATCGCATCCAAGACTAGAACATGATTCATCACCACATTGTTAAAACAAATGAAAAACATCATTAAAACATCACTTGCATACTATCTCTTGAATGCTAAAGGGGATACATAACTAATATTTATTTTCGGGTACATTCAATCGAAGACACATTCAATTTGGAGAGTATTGGTTATCTTTTGTTTTTATAACAAAATTTGCATAACAAAACAATTTGGGAATCAAAATGAGTCAAGATAACCAAGTCTCCACATTGTTTGCATATAGGAACACATTAGAACATCCACATTGTTAAAAGTCATTAACATATAATTTTGTGCTTTCTAGGAATCAACATGCCTCCCGCAAATAAATCCGATCACAAGGAAACCCTTAAGTACATGCCCAAACACCATAGGACCAAAGGTCTCAACCCAGTTCAAGTAGAAACCTTTAAGGCATTAGAAAAACGCTATGTTCACGAAGGTAGAACCATTGATCCATCCTTTCTAGAAGGAACATCTATTTGCCAAAACTTTGCCGCAATTAACTTTGATTGTCTCCTTGATATCGATGAGCCAATTTGTCCTAGGTTCATCTTGGAATTCTATGCAACCGTAAACCTCTCCACAAATGATTTTGGTAAGATATCATTAAACTTCACAAGAAATCAAATACCCAATTTCATAGATCTAAAAGACTTAGCTATCATTTTTGGTGTCCCAAATGAGGGTACTTGTCTCTACACGGATAAGTGGCCTATTTCAAGCCTTGACTCGATTGAGCGTTTTCATCCACACGACACACCTCTAGCTAGTAAGGAAACTATTAAGGAACATCTCTTTGTTAGAACCTCTACCACTAGGGTGAATCGTTCGGGGAATATTGTAGATAAGGATCCATTTGGTATGGAGCTCAATGAGCTTAAACCACAATTTAAGAAGTGGGAAGAAATCCTTAGAGCTAACGTCATAAGTACCATAGGAAATAGAGATCATATCAACACATGCCTTTGCTACATGCTCTATAGCATTTCCACCGGTCAACCCTTCAACTTAGCCTACTACCTAGCCAAAAGAATAGCTGACATACCCTTAGTTGGAACAACCGCTCTTCCCTATGGAATGCTTCTTACTCGCCTCTTTAGAGCAATCTCACCCATTCCTCCTAGCAATAATGGAATGCGCCTTGACTATTCTCTCGTTCCTCACATCTTCGTTCCTTTAAGTGATAAACGAGTTTTCAAAGGTAAGGGCAAACATACTCGATCACCTACACCATCATCATCATCATCCGACATGAGCGAGGACGATAAACTTCCTAACTCTAAGTTACCTCCTTTAGAATACCTTCAAGCACTCCCCGCCATTGACAATGCATCCGAAGAGTTCAAGCAAACCAAAGGAATGTTCAAATGCTTTGGAAGGTACCTAAGCAAGCTCAATAAGAAGATTGACCAGTTGTGAGAAGATTAAGGAGTGTTTGGCTTATGAATGCTTTAGAACCGTTTATGTGATAAACTATGTTATTTGTATTGTTTTTCACTTTCATGGTTTATTACTTTTGTCGGATTATGTTTGTATGAGCTTTTATGCATAATGACAATGTTTGAGGAGTTTGTCAATTTTTTATGCTTATGGCAATTCTTACTAAGTATAGTGAAATCCTCGACCTCAAGGTCAAAGTCCTATGATATGTATGTGTACGTGTCTAATTTTTGCATTGCCTAACCAGAAATGCATTATCTTTTTGATTTTAGGAGTTTTCGAAAATTTTGAAAATCGACTCGCGGGTCAAAATCGCGGAGTGCCATATTTTTCAGCCCTGGCGGATCTAATGGTACCCAAAATTGGGTTCCGCCAGTGTAATTTCTGGGTAACCCAGAATTGGCCCAACGGACCAGACGGAACCTAAAACAGGGTTCCGCCTGTGTACCGCGAGGGTTCCGCCAGACACCTGCAGAAAATTTTTGTCATTTTTCTTAAGTCCAAAACTTGTAAAGTGTCAAACCATTATCCTAAGTGAGAAACATCTTCCATTAACTCCAATAACCATATTAGAACAACTCTCACTCACTAAACAATTAGGATGCCACTTCCCTCCAAAAATTCGAATTCAAACATAACTAACCCAAGGAACCCTTTTAAAGGATCCTTCAAACCATTGAAACATTTTCAACCAAATCACATCCCATGATCACAAAGCATTGAGTGTATTTGTTGGTCTTTCTCTCCACCTTATTCCATTGGAGTAACATGCAATGATTTGACATGTTCATGAAAACTTTGTAAATCATTTGAAACCTCAATCTTTGAATGGTAGAACATCAAATCCAAACACCCATTTCAACATCTCCTTCATCCTATAAATTTGAAAGTTTTGCAACAATTCAAATCACACCATCACCATTAAAACTTCTTCTCTCAAAACATCAAAACCACACCTTTGAAATGACTAAATCCAACACATCATCCGAGTCATCAAAATCCTTCTCAAAAACCACTAGGATTAGTATTAAACCTTGTTGCTTCAACAAAACCGTCAAGTCAAGCTCATATTCTTCAAGTGATGCTTCACTTAACATTTCTTCACCTATCCAAGATTTCCTTAACCTCACTACCTCTACACCATCCCCAACACATTGTAATACCAATGTAATCACCTTTCAAGATTTGCTTAATCTTGATACTTCAACACCCTCTCCAACACATTGCTACACAAACAAAGCCATCATTACTCCACCATCTAGACCTTCAAGTAATTCAACATCACCTTCTCAACAAGCTCAACCAACAAAAACTTCATCACCTGAATCACCAACACCTACACCAATGGAACTTTTCCATACACCTCCAACATCACCACTACCCTATTTGGAAACATTAGAAGACCTATCACCCAAACCATCAAGTCCACCATCCTTGTCACTCTTTGACACCATTGCTCAAATGGAAACCCAACAACAACCTAGTGAGCAACTAGATGATGAACCCCATCAACCACCAATAGTAGAACGGTTGGCTTACCGTTATGCTAGACCATCCATTTTTCCAAATGATCAAGGTCATACCCACTCACAATTGGAAGTTCCTTGAGTTCAACCTCGGGGAAGTCATCAGTTTTTTCAACATTTTTTACCTCCTCGATATGAAGTTCTTTTTGAGGATGAGGGGGTGAAGGATCTTCATTCAACAATTTTTCAAGCATTAGAATATCCCCCTCGGAATCAAGATAGTCACTATCAAACTCGTGTGACATTGAGCTATCTTGGGAAAGAAGAGCATCGACCTCTTCCAAAAGAAAGTCACTTCTCTCAAATGGAGTGAGAGAAGGAG
This sequence comes from Artemisia argyi, assembly GCA_030686995.1. Lineage (NCBI taxonomy): Eukaryota > Viridiplantae > Streptophyta > Magnoliopsida > Asterales > Asteraceae > Artemisia > Artemisia argyi. Next base: position 350,075 of record JARVZY010001967.1, on the reverse strand, counting down.
AAGAGACATCGATGGTAGAATTAATTGATCCTTGCACATTTAACACTTCTTCAAAATACTCATCGCATGTAACATCGATGGCATCAAGTCGGTTAATTTCTTCTCGTTCAAGTTCGAGAAGATCTTTTGAAGTGTTTTCAATGTTAATGACCAATTTTTCGTCGCCAACTCTAAGGGTCATTTCACCTTCGAAGACGTCGATTAATGCACGAGCCGTTTTCAAGAATGGTCTTCCCAAAATTAGGGGAACACGAGGACCGACATCGAAATCAACGACTATGAAGTCGGCAGGGAAATGGAACTTACCCACCTTCACAAAGATATCTTCAGCAATACCCTTCGGAACCGTAACGGTTCGGGTTGCTAATTCAAGAGTCATTCGTGTTGGTGTAAGCTCGGGAAGTGAAAGCTTTTGCCAAATAGAGAAAGGCATGAGATTTATGCTAGCGCCAAGATCGGCCAAGGCGAACATTCTTCAAGCTTTTGGAAATCACAAGGAATGAGAAATTTCCCGGGGTCTCCTAATTTTTCAGGAAGTTTCTTTAGAAGAACCGCCGAACAATTTTCATTCAAACGAGTTTTAGTGAGTTCAAACAATTTCTCTTTATTACTTAAAAGACTCCTAAAAGTGGAAGCAAACTTGGGCATATAGAGAAGAGCATCCGCGAAACTAATGTCGAAGTGTAACTTTTGAAATATCTCAAGAAACTTCTTCATTTGATCATTAGTTTGTTCACGGAGTTTTTGATCATTAAGCCTTGAAGGATATGGGATCGAAGGCTTAGAAATGCTCTTAGGAAATGCAAATTCGGGAATTGATGGTTGGATCTCCGAAGGTTGGACGTGTGCGGTACTTCGTGAGCTTGAGGGTTGCACCTTGTCCTTAATAACCTCGGGTTCTCGTTCCACTTCCTTCAAAGGTGGAGGAATAGGAGTCGAGGGTCCATCAATAGCTTTACCACTACGAGTAGTAATAGCCTTCAATTCACCCTTCGGGTTGGGAATGGTATTTCCCGGTATATAAATATAGTAAACATTTAATTTTTCAATAACCGGGTCGTTTATTACATTTTTTTGGTAATACTTTTTATCACATTAAGTATTATATATTTTTTATTTTTCAATAACCGGACATGTATGTTTTTTATATAACACACCAATTTTCATCATATTTTTTATTCATTATCATTTTATATATTCTCTTTATCAACCGTTTCAGGTTTCTGTAAATCATTCCGATGGTACATTTGAATGTTCTTGTGGTCATTTTAACCGCCATGGTTATTTGTGTAGACATGTGTTCGGTGTTTTTCGTATTCATGGAATAGATGCCATTCCACATAAATACATAAGTAGTCGTTGCTGTAAAAATGTACTACCTGCTCATTTACTTGATAAGCGTCATCGCTATGGTCCGTGTATTGAAGAAACGGAGGTTATATCATCCGAAATTATGTCAACAGTTGAAGCTTCTATAAATATGATTAGAAATGACACCGACAAGTTATCTGATCTTCTTTCAAAGGTTAAAGGTTTGAAGACAGATATATGTTCTGATGTCCCCGTACAAAGTGATCCACAAAACAAGGATGCATTGTATGAGGATCTTTTAGGTGTTACCGCTCCTTCTAAAGTTGTCATTAGGAATCCCAGAAAATGTAGACCTAAGGGTTCAACACGAATTAAAGGTGCAGTTGAAAAAGCTAACGAACAAAAGAAATCAAGAATTAACAGGAAAGTACCTTTCAGACAACGCGCGTGTAGTAACTGCGGTCAACTAGGTCATAATAAAGCAACATGTAAAAATCCAAAGGTCCAGTTAGTAGACGAGTTTGATGCGGAAGACCAGGAAGATGAGGAAGATGAACAAGATATAGATGAAGACCCGGAAGATGAGGAAGATGATCAAACTGACTCATGTAGTGCGGATGAATGAATATTCATTCGATGCGTAATATGCTAGGATTTTTAAATTTTAATATGCATCAAATACAATATTTTATGATTTTATTTTTGATACTTTTTGGATATTTTAAATATTCATACTATGTTATGGTGTTTTTTTAATTTCATGTTCTTACTTAATAAACATACAATACATGTGCACATACAACATACATGTGCACATACAACATACATGTTTTTATTATATTTTATTACTTATTAAACATGTATGTTCACATAAAACATATATGTTTTCATAATATAAACTATATGAGTAACATATATGTTATGGAAAAACATGTATGTTTTAAACCTATCACTTAAGAACATTTTTATTTTACTACATAACTTAGTAACACTAACTTATAAACATACATGTTCACAAATAACATACATGCGTTTTATCCTTTATCAATACAACTTCCCATAATTAATACGTATATATTTTATTATTTATAAGCATGTATGTTTTATGTAAAAAACATATATGTTTTCCTATAAAAACATATATGTTTTCTTATAAAACATGTATGTTTTTCCAACTTAACTAAAAAACATGTGTTTCTTAAAACACACTTATTAAAAATACCATATAAACATTCATGTATATATTAAACATATATGTTTTTCATTCAATAACTACACATGCTGACTATATACATACTAGATACATAAACATGTTAATTAGAGCAATCACATTCATTCAATAACATTTATGCATATATAAAATTGCCTAAACAAACCAATAATTTATAAACCACAAAAGCTATTGTTCAGATACGTTTCCAACAAAATAAACCATAAACCGTAACATATATGCATTAAAATGGTTCATGCATATATGTATCTAACAAAAGAAACCAGAAAACATATGTTTTTAAAAAACAATAAAATATTTCCATTCAGACACCTTTTTTTGTTACTTTCTTTTTCTTGGCATTCGCATCTCGAAATTTCATCATTTCGGCGGCAATTTTATCCTTGTTTATGTTGCAATCAGAAAGCAATAGTCTAGCGGCATACTTCTTTCTCAATTTTCCCAACTGGTTTGTTTGCTTCCTACCTTCATCCTCTATTCCGCAATCCCACCTTTGTATATTCATCCCCATGTAATCCTCCATGTGCCGCATAACGAATACGCCACAATCCTTTGGCCTTTTATCCGTTTGCCAATAAAACTCCCCACGAGTTATTTCACTTTTCAATATTTCATCGGCTTATTCATGATTTCTGTTTTTCATGAAGTTTCCAAACTTCTTTTGCTGCAATCATTAACGTTCCAATAAGTTGAATTTCATAAACAAATCAACAACACATATGATAATTAGTCCATCATTAATGTACATACCAGGATTGTCGCAACTATAATGCATTCTTTATCAGTCGGATTCTGTAGTTTCTTGTTATCAAACACCATAACCGCCGGTTTCTTTATATTGAAGCAGACTACGAACTTATGTTCACTATTACTAACCGGTATGAAAACCTATGTTCATATATAAGATTGACAAAATCAGGTTATACTGTATAAAATTTCTGTTTTTTTATACCACAATAGTTAATAAAAACAAACATTTCCCTATAACACAATAGTTAATAAACACAAACATTTATGTTTTTGTAACAACACACCCATGTTATTATCCCAGAACATCCATTTTTTTATACCCTTAAACATCTACCTTCATATTCACCACCAATGTTTTTTTAACAATACACACCTTTTATTAAACCAGAACACACAAGTTTCTTAACAACAATGATAACTATTTTTCTTACAATGTCCACATCCTTGAGCATATGTTGTTTCCTTGCACGAGCAGCCATCAACTCCACATTAGCTAAATAAGCTTCCACGATATAACCTGCCCTTATGTCGCTAGTAAATTCATTCTTATCCTGTTTACATGTTTACTTTAACGATATATCTTGAGTATGAGAATAAACATTTTGTACAAAAATTTAAATAACTTACCACATCAAAATTTGGTAAATAGAATCTTGAATGGCTCGCCGGATCTTTATATTGCTCCAACGAATTAAGAAATAAACTCCAGGCGTCCACAACACGACTATCGATATTATCTACGCCCATTAATGTCATTAACTGTGCAAACGTAACCTTCACACCAGTACCGGACTCAAACAAAACATCACTGTCATAAAATAGCCACAATAATTAAAACTACATTGAAACTAATCATATGTAAAATTAAGTAACAAAAATATTCACAAAAATAATTAAGAGCATACTTGAACTCAATGTCGCTTGTGGTTAACAGGTATGATTCCAGTAGCTTTTCTTCCGTGGTATACCTACCATCAATATCAATCACTCTTACCAAGAAAGGGGATAGCATTGTTCCCGGTTTTGAACATACCCGTTTCTCACGAACAAAGTCTGGTTTCACAACACTTAATGGGACTACATTCACTGCCTTTCCTTTATCTTCAGTCCCACTTTCTTTCCCCGCATTCACGTTACTAGCACTTCCATATTGACCTATCTCAGTTTCTTGTACGGCTACTTCATGTTCGTGACCCTTTCTAGACCCACTACCTTCCCCCTCCTTTTGTGTTGCCCACAACGGGTCTTGTGTTAACCCCAGGCTGAAACTCGGTTTATCCATTTCCATTCTATTTTTTTCAGTATAGAAATCTTCACATGCCTTATCGGATGATCTAAACACCTCCAGCTGTGTTTGCGGCCCCATCCTGAACCCGGGAGAACCAAATGGTTCTTCATTCGAATCATTTATCCTTTACTCATTATTACCTCTACCACTACCCTCACCAGCCTTTTCTTTCAAACCATCTATCCCTTCCTCATTTGTACCTCTACCACTTTCCTTGCCAGAATTTTGGACCATCAATGTTTCACGGTATTGTTGATTCAAATCAGACATCAACAAGTTACCTGGAAACATTACTAGTCCCGACTCCAAAGTCTTTTCAAAACAGCTCCTTGCATTCCTAATACCTTCTATCAGTTTTGACAACTTCCATACAATTCCCTACATGCAATGAAAATTATCTTATGTTACAATCATACTTGTCACGTACGTAAAACATGTATTAAATAATTATAATATAAATACTACATTACCTCCTCATCACTTGGCATTGGATCCGCATCTTCTTTAATATACGGTCCTTGCTTAGCACACATCCCTAGACCTACCCCGTCACATTCTTCCTTTTCCCTTTCTTTCAGCAACTCAAATGTCCAAATTTTTGTAGGTGGTCTAATGCGAGGGACATAGAAGCTGTCACACATGATTCCATCAACATAGGCCATCTGTTTCATACATAAATCTCAAATTAAAAAAACATTTATGATAACAAAAATTATATTAAACGTAAATTTAAATAATAAAAACAATATCGAACTTACAGTTAGCAATGTTAATGGGCCCAGAAAATAACTGTTTGTCATTTCTCGTTTCCACCCTTCTTTACAGCTTTTCAGCCCTCGATAAACATACTCGCACCAGTTTATTGAAGCGAGATCCGTATCACTTCGTATATGATCTAGAACCCTTAGATCACACACCGCCTTCCCTTTCACACCACCCATCACATTAGCAAACAAGACAATGAAATTTAATTTAAAATTCATGTCCGCTACCTTCGACTTCCTAATCTCAGCCTTAACATCACCCGTTAGAATTTCCTTTTTATCATATTGTTCATTCCAACTATCCAACATATCTATATCCTTCTCAATATCTTCCTCCATAATATCCTTCCCATCATTCCTTATTCCTAGCAATTCTCCTATCAAATCCTTAGTAATAACAATAGAATCATTTACCAACTTGATCTCCATTGTTTCTGGATTAAACTTATCAACAACATAGAATGCTAGTTTATTTGGAATTCCATCTAGTTTGAAGTCCAGAAGGCCTCCTAATCCAATACGTTCCAAACACATTTTTTGAACCGGCGTAAGTGTTTGGATAGCATTAAAGAGCTTTTTTGGACTACTTCTTGTCTGGAACGTATACGTTCTACTACATTCAACTTTAGAAGTTTCACCCTCTTTGGTTTATGAACATTCTCAATATCATCACCTATGATTAATAAACACTTAATCAGTATACGTATAACTAAAATTGTATTAAGTTAAATTTTGCAGGGAAACAATCCTTATCATTATACCAAATGCAATGTATATAAACACCAAGTACGTACTACTTACATTTAACAACTTTCTTCCTTTTCGATCCTGCTCCTTTATCAGCCTTGACTCTTTTGTTCTCATTCTCATCTGTCACATAGATACCATATTAACAACACTCTCAATATACATTTTATATTTGCACTTGTGTTTATCGAATTAATTAACAACGTTCACAATATTAACATCACTTTCATTGTTTTCTTTTATTAACTATACTACAATTGCTATACATGAACAACAACATACCTTTGGTATCCGAACTCCCTTTTACATTTTTTCCTCCTTCTGTTTCAGTGTTTCCTTTATTCCGTCCGCTTCTTCTTAAACCTAAAACGTCACTATTGTTTAGTACACTCATAACATATAATAAATTTAACATGTATGTTCGTTAACTATTGTTGTGCAATAACATAAACAAATAACCCTATTACAACTTACCAGAGTTGTTCCATTGATCGTCAACAAAGTCATCATCATCATCTGCTTCAACATCAATTATATTTTCTTCAACAGCTTTTTCCACAACGATCTCCTTCCCTTTTCTCTTTGAACCTACCATATGTAAATTATTAGCATATATTTGTACCTGTTGTTCACAAACACCACTGGTTCACAAACATGTATGTTTTAAAATACACAACTGGTTCACAAACACATATGTTTTAAAATACACAACTGGTTCACAAACACCTATGTTTTATCATACACAACTGTTTCACAAACACCTATGTTTTAAAATACCTATGTTTTAAAACATCCATGTTTCAAAACCACATTTGTTTATGTTTTAAAACATCCATGGTAAAACTAATCACATCAAACTACCATTGCACATCGTAACAGCTTTCAAACTATAATCATCCAAACACCCTTGTCTTTACAACACAACACATCGTCACAGCTTTCAAACTAATCGCATCAAACCACCCTTGTTTTTTTCATTCTTATATCCTATAAATAATAACATCAAAACACACTTTTTCATCTTAACATCTATGTAACCACATTCAACCACGTATAAAAAAATATATATAAAAAAAAAAAAAAAAAAAATCAAACATTACAATCGGTATCATATTCTACAACCAAAAATCAATTCACAATCAAATTGCATTCAAAAAGCAATCAAGCATTCGTATTTAATTATAAAAAAAAAATAAATAAAAAATAAAAAAAATTCAAACGGTATCATCTTCTACAACGAAACATAAATTCATAATCAAATTGCATTATAATCACAATCAAACATTCGTATTTAATTTAAAAAAAAAAAAAAAAAAAAAAAAAAAAACATGCATTATAAATTCCGATCGGTATCATCTTCTCCAAACTAATTGATGACAATAACAATGATGTCATACCTTCCATAGATGTATTTGTCATTTGATTCAATTAAAAACAAAGATCCGACTGATTTTATGGTCGATTGATATGCGGTGTGTTTTTTGGGGGTTTAGGTTAGGTGCAAGTGGATGTTCTTGATTTTAATCGTGGATATGGTATATATATTGAGAGATAAATAATAAATCTTATACATATATAGTTATAATCGTGGGTGTTATATGCAGAAACTAGTATCATGATCATTATCAATGAGAAAAATTGGGAAGAAATCCCTATATTGTAGCATGCAGTTAATGAGAGTCTAAAAAATAAAATACCTATTTTACCCTTTTCATTAATGTTTCCAGGGAATGTAGTTTCATTTAATTACAAAAAAACCATTTTGCATTAATATGTTGCACCCTATCCTTTAATTATGGTACATATGTGGTTTTCGCAGTTCTTGCACATAATATGGTTCTCATATGAAAGGGACCCTATATATATATATATATATATATATATATATATATATATATATATATATATATATATATATATATATATATATATATATATATATATATATATATAGTGAGGATCACGTGCGGATGTTTTGTTTTAGTGCGGATGTGCGGATAGATCTAGGCCGTCCAATCCAGATCTGATCTTGACTTTTTGTAAAAAAGTCAAGATCTACGCAACTATCACGGTACCAAATCACCATTCAAACGATTTTTTTAATTTTTTTCCTTTTGAGCGATCCTTAATATTGTTATCTTCTTTCATTTTTTTATTTTTTCAGATTTTTCTGAGAGACTTTTTGTTTTTGATTATGAGTGCTACCGTGATATTAACCATATTATGAGTTCTACCATGATATTAACAATATTATGAATCTGATTTTGACTTTTTTTTATTACGATAGTAAAAAAGTTTATGTGATATCAGAATCTGATCTTAATCTTGACTTTTTTTATTACGATAGTAAAAAAGTTTATGTGATATCAGAATCTGATCTTGACTTTTTTTATTACGATAGTAAAAAAGTTTATGTGATATCAGAATCTGATCCTGATCTTGACTTTTTTTTATTACGATAGTAAAAAAGTTTATGTGAAAGCATGATAGTTACGGCGATATTAACAATTTTTATTAAGAAAAAGTTTTTACGATATTAAAAAGTTATTGTGATATTAAATTTTTTATTAAAAAAAAAAGTTTTCAGAATCTGATTTTGACTTTTTTACAAAAGTCAAGATCTGATCTTCAGATCTTGACTTTTGTAAAAAAGTCAAAATCAGATTCTGATATCACAATACCTTTAACAATGAAAACGATTTTTTTTTGAAAATTTTTTCAGCGATTCTTAATTATTTGTTGTCCTATTTATTTTTTTAATTTTTTCAGATTTTTTTGAATTTTTTTCAGAAAAAAAGCTAATACGATAGTAACGATCTTAAAAAAAGACGGAATATTTACGATATTGCCACCGCGTTTTTTTTATCAGAATCTGAGATGGACGGATGATCGTGTGGTCCACTTTCATCCGTACCATCCGCACTAAAAAGGAAAAATGCACCCGATCCCTTCCCTATATATATATATATATATATATATATATATATATATATATATATATATATATATATACATATATCTATGTATACATATATATATATATATATACATATACATATATATATATATATATATATATATATATATATATATATATATATATATATATATATATATATATATATATATATGTGTGTGTGTGTGTGTGTGTGTAGTGTTCAATGCAGAACCACTTTTTTGTACAGAACTTTACAGAATCATATAAACCAATCTGGGCCATTGGATGAATTGGATCGAAGGTTAAGATTTAATGTGCCAAAATTGCAATTTAACTAAAGCTGGGGTATTAATTCGTAAGGCTAAAAATGTGATATAACTGTTGCAAGGGTAATTAAGGGATATCACAATTTCATTTTTTGATATTTTTTCAAAACTGTTCCTCCACCCTCCCACTAAATACGGATCTGTGATTTCTTTATCTTCATCTCTCTTTTTTCTCTTTATCTCAAACACATAATAAACCACCACCCAACCCACCGAACAGCCACCACTACCCACTAACCAATAAAAGGATTTTATGATGTTTAAGGCGCTGGTTGTGATTTTGGACTTTTGGTTTGTCTTTCTTACTTGGTAGCGCCGCATGGTGGATCCGGATCAGAAAACAAAAGAGCAGGTACGTTGTGATTTGCATTCATTAGCGAAGAAATTATTTAGATGATGATGATTTTCTTTCATCAATAGTCCTTCGTATCTTCCTTTTTTATAATCTTGCATCTATTCACGAATTGTATTATACTAGCACACCAGATTTTGTCTCTTCCTTTCTGTAAATAACTTGCATTCATTTGGTTAACGAATAGTTTAAAAAAAAAGGGTCACGAATATGTAAACGGGACGGATCATGTGTATAAGATGCGCGGGTTATTGATCGAATTCAAGTAGTATTCTTGATCCAATACCAAGTTTCTCGTATATATTTTATAACTTTTTTATACATAGTATTTTTAATGTTAATTTGACCTATCTATCATAACTCAGTTAATGTATTTAGCTAATTTGGTGTGCACATGGTGTGATACGTATTTAATGAGTGTAGGTCCACATATTCATGGCATCGAAAACCCAACAAATGGTTTTTCAAGTGATTTTTTTTATTAGCAGGCCCACGTATATATCAAAATTATATAAGTAGTAATATCTTTGTTTTATACGTAGTATATGTTTCAGTGAGGATGGCTCAAATTGGAAAGACGACATGTGATGAAGATGATCAATGAATACACATGTGTTTTTAGAAGTCGTGCATGTATGTTATCGAAAGGGTACTCATATGTTCTAATGAATTTGAAGAGAAAGTGAAACGTGCATATATGTTCTTACAAGGGTACTCATATGTTATAATGAATTTGAAGAGAAAGTGAAGCGTGCACATATATTTTTAGAATAGTGCACGTATGTTTTTGAATGACGTTGTTATAATGATTAAAGAATGTACATGTATGTTTTTAGTAGGCGTGCACATATGTTATCTAGTTGTTATGCTTAAAAAATTACTTGACATAACTATACTAATCACTTATTTTCCTCTGGATACGCAGTTAAAACAAGACCATGTGCTTAATAAATGCTTGCAGCGTGCACATATGTTTTTGAAGGTCGTGCACATATGTTTTCATGAATTTGACGAGAAAGCGCAGCGTGCACATATGTTCTGGAAGGGTACTCGTATGTTCTAACGAACTTGATGAGAAAGTGAAGCATGCACGTGTGTTTTTGAAAGAGTGCACACATGTTTTTGATGACGTGCACATGTGTATTAAACAAAATACATTTGTATTTGAATTGTAGTTAATTTAGATCAAATGTTGTGTATATTATTTATGTATTGACATGTTATAAATTTCGATGTTACATGTCTATTTTATGTTTTTTGGTTATAAATTTTAAAGATTAAAGAATGTACACCATAAACATATGTGCAATTCTCATTTTAAGTAAAACAAGTTTGATGTCTAAATAATTGTATGCAAAAAAACACATGTAAAATTACAATATAAAAAAAACACATATGCTCCTGCCATTTTCCAAAAACATACATGCAATAAAACATAAAAAATAAAAAATATATATATAATTTCGAAATTTAAGGCTTAATTTAAAAAAAAATCAAATAAAAAAGTGAAAAATGTGTTTTACTATTATGCCCTTTTGAATTAAAAAAAAAAGATTTAATAATACTAAATTCTCATTGGTTTAAAGTAGTTCTGTAAAGTTCTGTATAAAAAATTGGTTCTACATTGAACATGACCCATATATATATATATATATATATATATATATATATATATATATATATATATATATATATATATATATATATATATATATATATGTATACTATATATATATATAGGAAAGTGTAATTAGATAGAAAAGTGAGAAAAATAATTGTAGGGTAGATTTTGAAAACATTGAAAGTTCAAGGTAAAAATTAAAAATAAAATAAAATAAAGGATATCAGATCGTGATTTTCATTCATTCACAGAAGTTATCTGTATCATTATCCCCAAACATCATCTCCACGGTCACCACCACCACCACCGTCACTGCCGTCTTTCATCGTGCAACCACCACACCATCTCCAAACAACACCGCACCACAACGGCATCAACACCATACCTCCAGTACAACAGCATACCATTACTTCTCAATCTGGTTAGTTTTCTTCACGAATTGATCTTCTCATTCATGTGTTAACTTAATATTTCTGGTTCATATTGTTGACGTAAACATGCTATAATTGTGTATAATTATCAATTTCAACAAGTAGAATAAAATTTTAATTATGTAAGCTTTTTATTGTGTATAATCTGTAAGTATTTAATTACAAATTTTTTAATTTTTATGTAAGCTTTACTAGATATGGAACAAATTTGACGAAAAAAACGCATGAAAAATGTCTTTATTAAAGTTGCACACCAGGTGTTTGATAAAATGTCTGAGTAAGATTTTATAACTGCGATGCACTAATTTGCAGCACATGTGTTTAATATTGAGTGATTATGACATCTTAGGGCATATGTGTGTAAATTTGTAGCGTCAGATTACACGTTAGGGCATCAGGTGGTATTAGTGCATTTGTGTTTGTGTTTGTTGCATCAGGTTAAAGGTTTATATATTTAGTGCATTAATGAACATATTAGGGCATTAGTGAGTATGATTAGTAAATTGTCAGATATATTAAGGCGTCACATATATTAAGGCGACATTTTTATATTTAGTGCATCTGTTTGTATGTTTAGTCACTTTAGTGCATCAATGAACACATCAAGACATCAGTGTGAATGTTTAGTGTATCCATTTGTATGTTTAGTTTATCATTGGTGATAGCAGGGCATCCATATGTATGCTTAGTGCATCATTGGTACTTGGGCATTTGTTTGTATGTTTAGTGCATCGATGAAAACATTAGGGCATCAGTGAGTATGAATAGTGTAGTGCATCACAAATTAAGATGTCAGTGTGTATGTTTGGTGTATCGGTTTGTATGTTTAGCTCGTCTATTTTTTTGTTTAGTGCATCATTGGTTATAGTAGGACATCCATTTGTATGTTTAGTGCATCGTTGTTTGTATGTTTAGTGCATCGATGAACATATTTAGGGCAACAATGTGCAAAATTAGTGCATCATTGGTCATAGTAGGTCATCCATTTGTTTGTTTAGTGCATCGTTGGACATATTAGGGCATCAGTGAGTATGATTAGTGCATCATTTGACATATTATGGCATCAATGTGAATGTGATTGCTTTTTTGGTTCTATGCAGAAATGAGAATGTGATATGGAATGGTGATAATTACTGTCAAAGAACTCGAAATAGTGACCATAATGGCTGGAGAAGCTGAAGCCTTCCTACAGTTGGTCCAACATACTTACGAGAGATGTAAGTTCCGCATCCCTTGTCTTCACCCCTGCCCCCTCTTTTGTTGCCCCCTCTTTTGTTGTGCACAAGGTGGTTTGGACCGATAAACAACTTAGTACAAAGCTGACTGGTTAGACTAAACATGTACCATCTATAACTTTGGTTTGGTTCTTGGTTTAAGATTTTGAATAGTAGTTCTTAGTTCCTGTTTAGCTTATGATGTTTTCCAAGTATTGGTTTGGTTCAGACCAAACTTGTTTCTTTTCTAAGGATATTAATGACATATTTTATATGTAAAACTAGAATAAATTGCAGAAAAAAAAGAGTCTTTGTGGCTTGGTAAGAATAACGGGATTTTTAACTCTTCTATACGACTATACTATCTATGTGCATGAATTGTTCTTAATGGTTTTTATACACGTGGAAGTACGAGTACCAGTAATTTAACCAACCACACAAACACTTAACATAATTTACTAATAAAACTATAGTTAACCCCAAGTTTGTTCAGTAAATTTGTAGGTTTGGTTTCTAAGTTATGTCATTATGTGTGCATCCTCCACCTTTTCAGGTAGGAACATTTTTCACGAGGTGTTGTGACGATGCGATTTGATATCAGAAATTGTAGCTCTGCGTACATCTCACTTCTGGTATATGGAAGTACGAAAATATGTTTTAATAATCAGGTACTCGTTAATAATCTTATTAGTGCTTTTTTTTTTTTAAATTTAAAAAAGCCGATTTTCTGGTTTCCGGAAACTAAGGTGTTTTTGGTGTTTCTTATTTTCAGTTTTTGGAGAATCATATAAAACATGATGTCATTGGACAAACTCAATTAGTTCAAGTAGCATCGCATTATGATGATAACAAGGTGTATGTATCTGAGCCGCGATGATCATTCTCTATAGCCTGTGGGAAATAAATAGAATGCGTCCGAAAGGGAAATAAAGATGAAAACCCAAGTGTCAAGTTTGTCACATCATATACAGTCAAATATAGATTTAGTTGGTACCCCTTTCTTTCAAAGTGTATCAGTAGTTCATGGACTCATGACTGTCATACAATTCTAAATAGTAATTTTGCATGACCTTAGCCTACTTTATCTCATTGCTACTATATGACCATTAGATAGTAGACTGTACACTTGCACGAATGTACACGAATCAAATTGGGCTGGATTCATTTGTAACGTACATTTTTATCAGTTTTGTTTAAAATATTATTTTTCTGGACTTGTAAAAAGCTTGCTTTCAATTGTAGTATTTTTGCTAGTTGTTAAACTTTATGCAAGTCAACGGTCTATGTTGTTTATTTCCATGTTCCGACATAAAAAATACCATGTTGTCTATGTAATGCAGGTTAAAGTAGTTCATTATGGGACAACCACACTAAAGGACACTACATCAGAAGCCATACGGGACTGGGTTACCAACGTCGAAGTTACCCATCACATCTTAGGTTCAGTTGTTGGTTCAAGAGTAGAAGGAAAACATGTAAGGCCAAAAGTGCTGGTGCCGAGTTAATTGAAGTCGGTACAGAAGTTACTGCAGTCGTCGATCAAGTAGTGGAGGAAAGTTCCTTGCTTTATTAATGATATGTGGTTTGACATATCTTAGGTCACTCACACGAGTCATGTTCATTCTATAAAGAATGGCATATCGGGAGGTACTTTAGTGCATCCGTTTGAGTTACTCTAGTGCATCCGTTTGAGGCATTTTAGTGCATCCGTTTGAGCTACCGGATGAACGAAGCAAGCGTGCAGATGTTGAGCGACATAATGCATTGTTGCAAAACCAGGTTGACATGTTAATGAACATGCTTCAGAACCTAAGAACATGGACGACGAGGAAGGCCCACAAGATCCTTCAAATTTAATCCATTTATTTATATATTTTGATAATCTTGTTGTCGGCATGTAGAACCTTAGAAAGTTATAGATCATCTACTCTGTTTTGCTTGTGTGGCCAGATAATGTGCATATTTGTGGCATTAAAGTTTGTTTTAATTATAAATAGACATAAGCATGCCACCACCAAATGTATCAATTTATGTGTATAATTTCTTTTTTGTGTCATGATTTTTATCGGGATTGTTTGCATTATAACATCCTTCCTTCAGTATATCATCAAAAGGGTCCAGAAAGTTACATTTCATGCAAATGAGTCAAGTTTATAGAGTATTGTATTGAACTCTTGAAGCCTATAAATGGAGTTGGGAGTTTCGAGCCATTAAAGTTGGTTTACAAAATAATTGATAAAGCTAAAGAAATTGGGAGAATGATACTCATGACTAAAATTTGTAATTTAGAGGTTTGAAAGTCATTCAAACATTTTTTAGTTTTATTTTTTGTAATTAGAGGCAATTGCACAAATGTCCCTCCAAACAAGACGAAATAATTGATACAAGATGTGCTTGCTGGTTCACTTACTCGACTCAACTCTTTTTGGTCTACAATTGAACTTTTACTCGTTATGCAACACATTTTTCTAACTCTACTTCAAACTCAGGAAAAAGCAACATATATATACATGGTCATAAGAATACAAACAAGTTGTATCTGCATATACTCATCATTCAAAAACAGACATGTCCAGTTCAGCAATTAGCATATGAACACCTAAGAAATATATGGATATGGTTACATTAGATCCATATCCATCCCTAAGTTCTTTACATTTCTGGTGATTGATCAGCAAGATATGGTTGAAAACTATGACCTCAAATCTACCAAAAAAGAAAGCCAAAAAAAGGCAACCAATGATTAGTTGATCCTCTTTGACATACCACTCGAAGTCTTCTATCTCCTATCAGCATTATTTTTTCTATGCACCTGTAAAAAACATACATTTTAACCCGTTTACAACCGTAGTTATCCAAGGATTTTAATACATATGATTGGCAAAGTTCTACAATATAAACTCAATACAATATTCGAGAAAAATAGCGAAAATCATAGTGCATCAGTTTGTGTGAAAACAGTGCATCTGTTTATTATTTATGATTCTAACCAAACTGAAAAACAGACTGAAAAACGAAAACCAACAAGACGACACGCTTAAAATGTAACCATATGAATTAAAACAAATCTTGGCCACCTCATGGCTAGAAAACATGCATGTATTTGTTACATAAAACCTCAAACAGCCACTGGTTTCAAGCAATTATAAGTATTACAAGCTCAAATGCCCAAACATCCGTAAATATGGCAATTACACACAAAAGGGAAACATGATAAAATATGACACAACTTTAGTGCATCTGTTTGATGAACTTATGAACTTTAGTGCATCTGTTTGAGGCACTTTAGTGCATCAGTTTGGTCAGTTAATGTAGCCTGTGAAATATGAGATACGGGTTCAAATTCAAGTAATGCCTTAAGAAACTAGCATGAAAAATCTCTAGGTGACAAATCAAAATCTAAGCTGCAAATGAAATAGTTCAAAAATATAACGATAATTATAACATTATAAAAAAGAAAAAGGAGACTTGATTGATTTGCTTATAAATATGCAATATGTCAGATATCGTCAACAAGGGAAAAGAATGGGAGATGGATCTCTTTAAAGTTTTCCCGCCAAAATGTAGCTGCTTCATTTTTTCTTCACCCAAAAAAAATTGCTATTTCGTAATCTTGACCATTCTCAGCACCCTGCTTATCACCTTCACGTCTATAAGCGCAAGTAACAATTCCACCTCTTCTTGTGTTACAGGCCACTGATTCTTTTTCCCTCCTTTCTTCTATTTCCAAAGTTCCTTCAATTTCATCACCCTCTGCATAAATATAAACAAATCAACTTCATACTTTCCATAAACTAACATATCGCAACAACCGAGTACCAAGTTACTAGAAAAAATGCGTATTCTTTTTGCCAGAAATCCCGTTTAAATAAAAATAAAAATATACATAAGTAAAGAATATTACCTTGTCTTGCAAATATTGAACCTGCTAAAGAGGGGTAACCATGTGGTTCTGGCCTCCAAATAGATTCTGGACACCATTTAATTTTTTCTTCTTGTCCATCTTTACGAACATTTTGAAACTAAGAGTTGAGCTTTCAATTATTCTTATAAGATATTGTCAAGAGGCGTAATAAATAACTAGATGTTAACTAGTGTATACAAGCATTATAAACAAAATTGACCTTTTCCATCCTTACTATGAAAATATATGTACCGGATTTGTTTACTTTTTGTAATAACATTGCAGATAGTTTGTTAATGTTTGCACCGATTTCAATTGTATTAATGCATGAAGTTTAGATTATATTTTAAAATTAATAGTTTTCTATCATATCTTTTCTATCATGACCTAAAGCGACAACAAGAAAGTAGTGTTAAGAAATTGATATGAATCTATTTTAACGTATAATGTAGGGCATCCGTTTGTTAACAGATAGTGCATAACTGTTATATAAGTAGGTGCATATCAATATCAATATAATCTTAAAAAATCAGTTAAATGTTCTATTAAATCATTCAACTAGTCAATAATGAAGTATTAGTATATCACAATATGAGTTTAACGCATCATATTTATAAATAGCATTTTTATCAAACATACAAAGCCCGTTCTACTAAAAATTGACCAAAATAATTAGATAAATAGTTGATGCATGACAGTGTAAAAAAAATCAGTGCATCACAGTTATGAAATTTCATTTAGGCATTTTATCAAACACCTTGTGTGCAGTTTTCATAAACACTTTTTTCATGTCTTTTTTTCTAAAATTTGCCTCAAATAACTAAGTCATACACAACATCATATCACACAAGACTCTTAAAATTGGTACATCTATGAACACACCTGATGATCACAGTCTCACAGAAGCAAAACTCATAAACAAAACACTAACTCATAACAAACATTAATTTGTGCAAATAAACTCTTAACAAACTCATCCACAATCTTTAAATTTGATTTTAGTAACCAAAAATAACAAAATTATAATCGGAATAAGTTATGATACTTACTTTGATCGAGAATTTGAGAGATTAGAACGAGAGGTCTAATGAATCTGATGAGGAAACGTGTTTACTGAGTTGAATGTGTTGAAATTTGAAACAATAATCACCGGGGACAAAGAGAAGTGTGAATGTAGAGCGATCAGAGGAAAAAAAATTGAAAAATGAGAGATTTAGGCTTTTATATGATGAGAGTGAAGGGTGAGGATGGATTTACAAAACAACCCTTTAGAAATAAAGAAAGTAACAAATATAACCCTGTACTTGGGAGGGAAAAAGGGAAGGAAGGAGGAGGGGTGATTTGTACATTTTTCTCACTTTTCTAGCAAAATGATCTTTTTTCATGAACCAACCTCTCTCTCTCTCTCTCTCTCTCTCTCTCTATATATATATATATATATATATATATATATATATATATATATATATATATATATATATATATATAGTGTATCTTTATTTTCAGAACCCTGTTAAGTGCGGGAACTGCGAGAACTCCAATTTTACATTAGAAAACATGCATGTTCATATAAAACATGTATGTTTTCTTACATACACCTTAATACACATACCTGCGTAACATACATGTTCATATAAAACCCTGTTAAGTGCAACATATCAATGCAAAATGGTTTTATATGAACATGTATGTTACGCAGGTATTTGTATAAAGGTGTATGTAAGAAAACATATATGTTGTATATGAACATGAATGTTTTCTAATGCAAAATTGGAGTTCTCGCAGTTCCCGCACTTAACAGGGTTCTGAAAATAAAGCCCCCCATATATATATATATATATATATATATATATATATATATATATATATATATATATATATATATATATATATATATATATATATATATATATATATATATATATATATATATATATATGGGGGGCTTTATTTTCAGAACCCTGTTAAGTGCGGGAACTGCGAGAACTCCCCTAGACCAATCATATTTTTTTAAATATTAAAGATTTTTATTTAATCAAAAGGGTATAATAGTAAAAGACAATTTCTATTTATTTGTGATTTTTTTATTTAATTCGTTTTTTAAAATCCCATAATTTTAGGAACTTTTTTTTTCCAGCATGCATTACTTGAAAAAAGACTAGGTGCATGTATGTTTTATAAATAATGTCAATTTACATACGTTTTTAGTATTTAACTTTTTTATACTTTTTTATTAAGCTACAAATACTTTTGCCTAGCCATTATTTTCTTTGAAAGTTTAAAACACAAATCAAGGAACATAGACCTTTACATAAGAACAAACAAGATTGATATAATTATATGTTACATTTCAGTTAATTACAAGAACAAAAAACACATTTACAATAATCACATCTCTTAAAAAATCGCAAATTATCTTCATGTACATATGTGTTCATCAACTTCTAGGTCTTCAATGATGATCATCTTCATCAATCTGAAAAAAGCATACACAAAAATAATTAAACTACAAAAGTAGGAAACAAAAATTAATCACAACAAATAAGATAACACATATGCACAATCTGAAACGCATAGGCACAATTTATAACAAAACTGCCATGTTCAATGTAAAAACAAGTATGTTCAATGAATAACAGGTATGTTCAATGAATAACAAGTATGTTCAATGTAAACCAAAATGTGTACTTAAAAACAAGTATGTTCACCGAAAAAACATGTATGTTCAAACACGAATTCCACGTTTAATCTAGACATGTATTATCTACACATGAAAAAACAGCCATGTTCAATGTGAAAAACAAGTATGTTCACTCAAAAACGAGTATGTTCATAAAAAACAAGTATGTTCAAACCATCCTTGAACCGATCAATTAATAACAAGAAGTAACAAACAAATTCATTGATCTGTTCAACATCAATCATCACAATTTATTCAAACACCAAGAGACAAACAATTAAACGCAGCCCCACATGTTTAACAAAATAATTTCAAACAGCAAGTGACAAACCACCATTGAATAAACCATATCAGAATAAAAATCAGCCCCATAACCGATTAAAATAATCCCACTTGCTGTCCAAATATTTACTTCTATGAAACCAGTAAGCAACAAATTGGATAATAACTCACCGACCCACCAATTAATTAATCCATTGACCACAGATCATGCGACGAATTAATATGCCAATCAATTAAATAATCCATATCCGAAAAGAATGAGTACGAGGTATAATGAATTAGCATGTTATTGTATCATATCATAACGAATCGATAAAAAATAAAACCGATTATACCTCAACCATTCACCGGATCTGCTTCTGTACGATAACATCTGCTCCAAAAATTCTCCTCATCTCTCTTATGCTTTAAAAATTAGTTCCGACGAGTTTGTGAAGAAAAAAGAGGGCGGCTCTCAGATCTGGGAAATGGGAACGGTGGCAGTTTCTTCATTTGATTACCTGCTTTTTTTTTAACAAGAACTAGTTGATGATGATGGAGGCGAATGGTAGCAGATAAGAGAGAAGGGGGTTGCTAGGGTTTCATTGTAGGGGAGAGAGGCAGTTATGTGAGAAGGAGAGACGGTTTTAATCATGCCCTTAATTTAGGATGGTTTTCAAAATTGTTTGACCTAAAATTCCTATATTGCCCTTCGAGCCAAAAAGGAAAATATTTGTACTTTTGATTAATTACATTAATGGCACAATCAATTATAGCCATTGATCAAACTCATCTAACGGTGTAAAGCGAGTTCTCGCAGTTCCCGCACTTAACAGGGTTCTGAAAATAAAGATACACTATATATATATATATATATATATATATATATATATATATATATATATATATATATATATATATATATATATATATATATATATATATATATATATTGAGCACATTCACTCTACCATATATTTGTAAGAGGTCTCTCTGAAAGATGCCTTCCCAGTCTTAGGTTTTACCTGAGGTAAGGATATGGTAAGGATATGATATGTCTAAATTCTATTTGATCCGCCTCGTACACCTCGTGACATAATTGGGCATTATTGTTGTGGTATGTGTCAAAGGATTATTATAAAAATGTTTATATATGATTACCCATTGCAATGTAACGATTGACATTGTATTTTTAGGTTCCTAAAAGTTTATCAATTTGTGAATAGTGATGCATATGCAAAGGGATTCTATTTGGTGATGCCTTTAGCTCTGGTGGAAATGTCGGGTTTGAGACGCTATATCTTCAACGTAGGTAGTACTACTGCTCTAGAAATGTAGACAATGTTACTTCAAAAGCATGGGTCACGAAATATTGATATATTGAGGGCGTGTGATTGATAAACAACAATTGGAAAACCTTATTCTACTGCTCGTACTATAAAGTATTGGAGACGCCAAAGTTGAATTCACCTTTGCATGAGAAGCTAATTGTTTTTAAAAAAAATTATTTGCTTATTTTTTATTTATTTTTTTATTTTTTTATTTTTATTATTTTTTTTAGGAAAAGCAATTGATTTTTATATAAAATAGCTAACATGCATTAATTGATTGTTAAAAAAATGTTTACAAGATTGTGATTCTCTCAAGTTCAACTTGAATATGATAGGTTATGATTGCGTTATTTTAAATGAAATTTTGAATTTAACAGCATATTTGTTTTGAGGGTTTTGGAGTTGAGGAATAGGAGTAAAAGTAAGATTCATTGTTTCTTTGGTGTGTTAAGATACAAAATAATGGATGATGGCTAGTAATTCCTTACTAACTTGGTAGGTTTTTACATTTTAAAAATAGGTCCTACTTCTATGTGTATCTTTTTTTCCATTTTTTTTAAACCAACATCAAATTCAAATCAAATTTTAAACTCGTATACAAATCAACCACACCTTAAGTATAGTAAATGTCCATGCTAAAGAGCCCACTTTTTTTTTCCTCACAAAAACCTCAAATGATCTATCATGTTAAATTGAGCTTCAAAAAATCTCAATATAAAATAAATTGATTTTAGTCACAAGACTTGTAATTGCAAGGATTATATTTGTATTTGTAAGTTTATAAAAAGTACAAGATTCTCTATGTTAGGCTCGAGACACCATATATTCATAAAGCAGCACTACACATACAAATGTAGACAATGGTGAATGGGGAGCTTAACAAAGCTTTAAGGCCAGCCAAGAGTTGAAGCATACTCACTGGGAGAATTTTGTTCAACTTTACATGTTGATCAAAGTCGAGTATATATAAACACTTATAAATGATGTCTACGGTGCATGTTATGCACATACATGGTGTTGGAAAATTTAGTGAAAAAAAAAAGAGTTTTCACTAACTTTAGACATAGATAATTATTAGGGAATATGATTATTATGATTAAGCCCTTATATGCTTACCTAGTACTTTGTGAGTGCTCCGTAACGAGCCGTTATATGTCCAAAACTGAGTTAGTATGAATGAGATATTGAGTCTTGAAAAAGGGTAGTTGGAATGGAGGAAAAATGGTTAAAAGTTAGTTATATGTTTATTTGAAATCTGGTAATTGAATGAGCTGTTATGATTGGTTTCAAAGGTTTATAACAACAAAATAGTCATTAGCATACTTGACTGCAACATTACACCATATGTTATAACATGAATTTGTATAAAATAAAATGCCCATTCTAAAACACACCATCAATTCACTGCTAAAACTTTTCCTTTCTAGCATACTCAGTACAATTTCATAAAATTTTGGGAAAGTTATTAATTCATTACACTGCTTTGGCCATTTTATCCTGGAAACATCCATTGTTGAAATAGTACACGTGAACTGACGAGACTCGGTCTTCGTTTCTTTATAATTTTTGGTTAGATCTTATGTTTATGTTCTTTATATATTTACTTTAAGTGTCTTTGCAATTTTCTTCCTAGTTATTGTATTTTTAATTTGATATAAACGGTATCTTTACTACAACCATGCCGTTTATAGAGAAGAAAACACATTCAACTCAGTTTCATCCGAATCTATTCTTAAAATCTTACTACAAGCTTGTTTAATTTTGATTCGAACGTGTTTTTGTTTCAAAGTTGTTTTTACAATAGCGCTTTATGCAGTAACTTTGGGACTGATTAATAGTTGATTGTTTTTTAATCTAATATTTGTGTGGATTTTATATATTGTATTTGTGGAATACTAGAAGGGGTTGAATAGTTTTACCGATTTAAATTTGTTTTCTTTCAAAACTTTGATATGAAATTCACAAGTATAGTTATAGATAAACAAGTAATAATGTAAAGCAATATAAATTAAAGTAGAGATAGAACGATCAAATAACACAAGGATTTATAGTGGTTCCGCCTAAAGGACTTGCTTTTGTTGCCCTACTCCACTCCCCGAGTATCCAGCCCGAGAGTATCCTTTTTCTAGTCAATAAACTCTTTTATCAACACTAAGCTAAATGTCGAGTTTTTTCTCGAGTACAACCACTCCCGTCACACTACATATTTTGAGGACTAAAATACTAAATAATCACTCTACAAAGTTTATGGTGGTTTGATACAATGATGATGTATGATGATGAACAATATACAATACAATGTACAATGTAAAGACTAGTAACAAAACTTGAAGCTTTATTGTCTTGAATGATGATGATGATCTCTTTGCAAATAAAAGGGTTAGTGTAGAATCACTAAAATGAATATGTAAGTATGTGGTAATGACTATGAACTCAGAATGTAAAAAAAGAAAGAATATACAGATTTGTTGGTGCAAAGGATAAGTTTAAGTGAGATCAATTGGCTTCTATTTATAAGCAAAAACCTGTCAGGCCCGCGGTTCTCACAGTACCCTTCGAAGGATACCGGAGGTACATAACAGCTAAATCTTCATTGGATCTTGTGAAAAATTCTTTTCAAAATCCATATCAAATCTACGTAGGATATTTCCTGATATGACAATATTCTTGATGTGAAAACACATCAAAGTCAACTCTTTGATGATGTCACCCATGAGGTAAATATTGATTTTGTTTTGATTTATCTTAAGATGGAAAGTAAATATGTATATGAACAAATGTCTAGTTACCTTTATAAATAAAAATGTCTAGTTAAATGTTTTGACAAGATGAAATGTTTTAAGTCAAGTGTAAGTAAACTTTAGTTTGTACGAGAAAATTATTAGTTTACTTGCACAAATAAAAGTATGTATATTTCAATAGACATTTTACAAAATATGCATTTATATAAAATAATTGTAAATGCAAATTGTGTTCGTTTGATCATTACCACAATGTTAAATATCCATTTATTCATACTTTACTAAACAAGGTTCTTTCAAACAACCCCAAACCAGTTTTATGTTTTGAACAATCTTCTCCACTTGTTTTCTGTCCAAACAACCGTTAAAAGTTTCGTCCAAAAAAACCTTAATCTAATTTTAAGGTTATTTTGATTGAAATTTTTGCGAACAATATTTTGATAAAGAAACGTTCAACATAGATAAATAATAATAATAATAATAATAATAATAATAATAATAATAATAATAATAATAATAATAAATAAATCTTTAAATATCAAATAGACAAATCTTGACCATTCAATTTTACATAAAATTACTTTCATTCTCCTTTATTAAAATTTAAATATACCAAAAACCATTAATTATCACACGAAACAAATAATACTATCAAAACATTAAATCGTCCTTCCATATAAGGCACTTCTGTTTAGATGAATTTTTTTTTTGAGTTTTTTTTGTAAGTATTAAAATTTCTACCCTGAAAAATCACATGTGTTTACTTTTCCGAGCGAAATTTTTAATACTAAAAAAATTGAAAAAAAAAGGTTAAGTTTATACAAGTGGGCTTGTAAACTTATACAAAGAAATTTTGATAAGGCTCAAAATTATGACTTTCAAAAAGGGTTATATAACATGTTTTATTACAAACTACAAAATTACCCATAATTATACCCAATTTAATGTTCATATATTTATAACTCATGCCCCTTTTGATCATTTATCAACATACCTTAAACCAAATACTTGAACTTGTTAACTTATTAAACTTAAGCTAGTTTGCATGTATATATGGTATACTATTGATATAGAGGTTTACTACCTATATCATAAAGGTTGTTTAAAAATAGGGGCAAAACTGAAAATCATAAGTGACAGAAGGTGTAAACAACTTTTGGAAAAACATCCGTACCTTCTGTCACCACATTTCTTAAATCATTGTTTGAGTTTAGTTCAAACACTTAATATAAGCGCTTTATGAGCTTATGATATATAAGTCATAAGCTACGTATATAATATAAGCATATGTCTAATTCCCAAGCTTTGCTAAACACCTCTTAAACCAACTATCAAATCAAATATATAAAAATATTTCGTGTAAATATAAAATAGTATTCCATTAAAATAAAATAAAATAAAAGAAAAAAAAAAAAAAAAAAAAAAAAAAACCCTTTGCTTTTGGTGGTTCGCACCATCAAACATGCTCCTAAAATGTTTTTGAGCGTTAAAGGTAGGTGTAATGGTGACCACGAGTGATGGTGGCGACTCCTTAGCCCACCACTCGGGGTTAGTTCCACCTTTACAAGCGGTCTAACAATGTGAGTCTTAGTGCTAGAATTAGAAACCAATTTTATTATTTTTACCGCTCTTTTTTTTCGCTAACACTTTTCAAATATTGTGTTTTTCGATTAAATATACGAAGTTTCAACGCTTCCTTTATTGTGTACCCATTATTAGACAACAAATGAGATACCCGGTACACTATAAATGAGAAAATGGAGCGTATAGTCATTTAATAGATTTTTATTTCATTTTATTTTATTATTTTATTTTATTATTATTATTTTTTAACTATATCACAAAGCAAATAAGTGTCAAAGTAAGATATATTTTCAGACAAATATTTTTGTAATATTTTACCGCAGCTACTTAGTTTTTATAGGGGGAAAAAAAGTTATTTTTGTAAGGCGATCTTTCTTACGTAAAACTTTGCAACTTTATCTCATAAAGTAAGATTGAACTAATATGAATCCTAAGATATCCAGAAAAGGTTGCAAACTCGCAACATGCCAACCTTTTAAAAGCTACTCATATCTTCTTTGTCCCACATCACATATAACCACTCGTAAACAGAGAAGATGTTTGGTCTTGCTTTTGCCTTACTGAAAGAGTCGAAATTGTGAACAAAAAATGTTGATCGGACCTAAGGATTTCCAAAATGTAGTAAAGAATGAATGCAATTATAAACTTGTGAGGGCTTGAGCCGTTGGATTCCCCGTCGTTTTGGAGGATAACTTGGCAAAAGGTAATTACAACCCATACTGATGTGCAAGCAAGTCATAAAAGTATCAACCACTTAGTTTAATGCCTCTTTATTAAATACATTGTATGTCTTAAGTTCAAAGGTCGTATAGTTTACAGAAAACAAACATTCAAGAGTCGGTGTAATCATACAGAAAAAGTGATACAATATATAACGTAAGCTTAACTGCTTAAGTAGTAGTTCTATATATCTCACTGTTTAAGTTCCAAAGCATGTAGATGTCTTTAGGTGTGCGATTTACTAGAAAGCGTGAGTATGTTGTCTAGCAGTCAAGAATGCTTTTATGCTGGCATTCTTTTCTTCAACATCCTTGAATGCAACTCTCCTTTTATGGCCTGCCAATAACATTAACGCAACCAAAACCCATTAGTTTTTATAGGTGTGGAAATAATGGATGGGCCCATCGGGTTTGATAATGGGTAAAACGGGTAAGTTTTGGTACATACTGTTTTAAACTTTTAATCATCAAAGTGCAGTATCAATGCACTGGACCATTTTTGACCTGTTTACCCATTTGACAGTTGGTTGTGACCGAGGTTAGCAATGAGCCCCAGCCATTTGTTCTTATATAAGAAATTTAGAAATGAAATTCTCTTATTTTTTTCTAAAATATCATTATCATCTTCATGTACATAGGAAAAACCACCTACCTGGTAATATCCACTCAAAGTCAAGCTCAAGCAACATAGCAATATTATCCAACTGAATAGGCACTGCAAATTGAAAATAAAATCGGTCAACTAAAAAAAAACTCAAATGGAATTATCCAAGAAAGCTCATAAATACCCATGAAGTCACTTGAACTTGTCTACTTCCATACAATGCATCTCTTATACGGTTTATAACTGTGCAAGAGAAGTTGACCTCTTATCCGGCTCAACTACCCGTACTTATTTGACCAATTAACCAGCATCATGCATGTGCTCATAAAAAGAAAATCAAATAACTATTTATTTCGTCTATTGTTCCAGTTTCCTACTTCTAGACTGAATTCATGCACTTTTACTGTTTTTGAAAACTTTATAAAGTTTAATGCTTATAGCCTAATACCTGAATAACAGTATTCTTCAGTAAAGTAAAGTTCCGAGTCCTCCATCGCCAGATGATCTCCTGTGAAGAGCACCTTTAAAGGCTTGTAAAACAAGCAGACTGATCCCTACAATTCCCACAATGCAGATATGTCATTGTTAGTTTATAAAACGAATATCGTAACATCTAGGAGAAAACATGCAACTAGTCTCTGCACCATCAATGTAAGAAACTATCTATAAGCGGATTCTCAGCATAAGCAAGGTTTTCACTTCAGTTTTTGGAGATGATTGAATGATAAAAAAAAGGGAAAACTAGATACGTCATCTAGAATATATCCAAGCTAGATAGTAGTATGGATATAATTGAAATGGCTTAAATAAATCACTCACTTCTGTGTGGCCTGGGGTGTGTATAAGTTGGATATCTTCACCAAGATCCCACGGACCAGATCCATCAAGCTTAATCTCAACATTGCTGGTAGAATCTTCTACCTAAAATTGAAAATAATTAAATAATAATAATAATAATAATAATAATAATAATAATAATTAGAGGGAGAGGTGTGGTGACGAAGAGAAATTACTCATTTGGGGCCCACGGGTGCCACATCACCTTAACACCTCTTCACAACTAACTCCCTCCTCACTCACAACTAAACTCAACTTACTCATTTGGGGTCCACCACGTACTTACAACTTTATTTTATTTTACACTCAAAAAAAAAAAAAAAAAAAAAAAAAACATTTGTCAGAAACCATCTTCGTTGTGCAGATGAGCAAGAAGCAAGTGAAGAGGGATGAGGAGGTTGGGATGGTGTGGTGAAGAGCATCAACTTACTCAAATGGTTGTCCACGTAGGAGTGGCGAGTTGCTTTGAAGAGCCACACCCTCCCCTCTTAGATTCAAAATTATATGATAACTGTGTCGTACGTACAGTATAGTTAACACACAATCAGGGGCGGAGCTAGGAATTGTTGTTAGAGGGGGCCGTAAATAATTTGGATAATAACAAACATTTCATGAAGTGGTTATTTTAGCGGGTTCAATGGCTCAACCATCCAGACCGACTTACAACACACATGAAATTACAATTATGTCTTTAAGTAATTATATACTATAACTTTAAATCATCAATAAAATAATTTCTTGCTGTCAAATAAACAAACAATTTAAATCATCAATAAAATTGTATATTGTCAACAAACTTTTAAGCAGGTATCCAGCTTTGCTAAATCAATAAATTCTTAATCCTTCGTTTCCTTTTAACAACTATTCTCAAACATAGAAATGTTTTCTAAATCGTATGAAAGATAGAAAAAGTGTTTTATAATTATACAAGACGACCTCGAAAAAGATTTCACTCACATGATGACAGGTAAAATAGTAATGTGAATTAAATTGAGACGGAGGTAGTATGCATATAAGTGATAAACATCCAAAAATAAGCAGATTGGCATGTGCTTAACTATTTTAAAAGTACAAAAGTACTTTAGCGTTTGAGTCGTTAGCGTTTGAGTCCACTGTATTGGACTAGCTTTGTACTTGGCTCGATACGTTAACGACCTTTTATGTATATGTTTTTGCTACCTTGGTGAAAATTCTTAGCAGTGGAGCTTGAAAATGTATATCAAATTATCATAGATAAAAATATGTTTGATATAATAGAACTCAAATAGCTTAGCAATGTCTATTAAAGCTCAAGTCAATCTTTAACACATATATTTGATTCTTACTGCTAATCTCATCATTCAAAAATAGTAACTCCAACATGAGCAAAAAAATGGAAGGACATTTAGTGTTATGTCATTCGGAGTACTACAATTTTCTACTTATTAGACAAAACAAATAAAACAATTGTTAAGATAATACTTTGTATAACCTACAAGTAAACATAAAAAGTCAAACAAGCTCCTACTCACCATACACCTGTCTCTTGTCTACTCTCTCTCACTCTCTCACATTTATATCTTCTTCTTCGTATATTGTACCTCCATCTATCATTTTTTAACCTTCAATAATCTAGTAAATACTTGTCAATCCCAGCGAAAAACTACACAAACAATGGATCAATCAAGGCTAGTTGGGGGTGGCTGAGCACCCACTAGCCACCCCACTGGCTCCGCCTCTGCACACAATAATATGCATGTGAACTTTAAAGTAATGCAGCCGGAGAAACAAAGTATCATTGTCATCTAAAACCATATGGGTGGTTATAGGACGTAACCAAAGCAAAGACATGCATGATGCATATATATAAGAAAAAGCTACCGTACATCTATGGAGTGAATAACTCTTTCACATTTGAACCGCTTTGACCACTTCTCATGATCTGCGACATCATCCCTAATACAAGAAAAAAAGTCAATAATGGGATTATAATGCTACAGAAGTCAAAACAGTGGTCAAACAATATGTTATCATACTTGTGAGTGATAAGCATATATCGAACTCCACCCATCTTCTCAATGTTGCTAGCCAGCCTCTCTGTATACCTAGGACTGCATATATTACAATTAAACAATTTATTTAAGCAAAGTTGGTACTATAAAATTCCTAATTCTAATAATCTTATGTTCCTGTTTGACAAGCTAGCATTCTATATTTGACCAAAACTTTATAATGGTTAGATGACCTGTCAATAAGAATGTTTCCTTCAGGATGAACAATCAAATAGCAAGCTGCTCCATATGACTGATCAGAGTGATAACCACAGTGATAAACTCCCTGAAAGTTATTTGTCGATCAAAGAGTTGTCATTATGGCATTACAAACCTAATAAAGTGACATCAACTTTTATATCAGAAGTACATTGCTACATGGTGATAACTTTAATGAATTACCGGAATTCGATCCATGTCAATGGGTAGTGGAAATGTTTTTTGAGCTTCTAAAATATCACGAGCAGGTTTCTCAGTACTTATTGAGCTCGTTGGACATGACAATAACGCCTGCAAATAAAACAGAAACATTATCACTTTTCCATAAACACGAGCTTGAGGAAACAGTAAATGACACATCAATAACTTGAATAGACATGATACACCGGGTAACATATTGTACTAAACATGATCATCCTAACCGACCAAAACAGTTAAGCATACTCTCCCGCAATACCGTCACTACGCTAGCTGGCATTTTAAATATTATACCTGAAGAGCCTTGAGACGTTCATCATGGCAGCTTGGCTGCTTTGAAACGGCAGACATGTCATTAACACGGGTAAAGACTTCCTGAAATATTAAAACAATAATCATCAATATCAGCAACTTGTTCACCATGACACCATCATCTTCTGCTAATTTAAAAATAATGGTGCTGTAATTACCGGGGCCATCCAACGGCATGTATCACAATCAATGCATGTATGATCTGCAAATTGAATAAGTCATCCAGCTAGTTACATGCATGTCTTGTTAGTATATACTACATAAATGCACAAAAGGATTATCTATTTGTTACTCATATTACCATTGTTTAACACGTATACGTGGATTACTGTGTTTGCTGCTAATTGCTTATATATAGGTGTTTGTTTTAGAGTTAGTGTCTACAACATTGCTTATTTGTTTATCTGCTTAATGTAAAGTAGATAAGAAATTTAGAGTGTACGTTTCGATAAAAGTCCGCTTATCTTGAAACAAAATTAAGCAATTGTCTATAAGCAAATTGAAAGCTGCTAAACTAAAATGAATCTAACATTATTCTTCAACTCTCATATCTAGCCTGAATCTAACTTCTTTTTTTGGGGGTCTTACCGCATTTTGTTACAGAAAAAAAATATGAACACTTTTCTGAGAACTGTATATTCTTCTTATTTGTCTCTAGTTGTGACGAAGGATGATAAAAAAAAAAAAAAAAAAAAAAAAAAAAAAAAACAACCAAACACCTTTGAAAGTAAGCAAATCAACAACTTTCTCCAAACTTTTTGGGTAAAGGGTTTCCTGGTAAATATATTACTCCAAAAAATAATTAAGTACATAAGATGAATGTGATTCCCACATCTCAGCCCATTACAGGCAAACAAACGCACCTATTGTGCTTCAAACAAAAATTGTCATAACAGAGACAGACCGATCTTATGAACCTACCAAAATAAAATGTCTACAACAAAACTAGAACTACTTCCTAACTTTACCACGAATACGAATGTCTCATGCGTCATAGAAATCAAGTTGTTCCTCAGTTAAGTCATTAACAACTCTCTCAAAACTGCCATATGCTTAAACATAAGCAGATAAGAAAAATAAATAAGCACATACAAACACCCTCTTAATTTATGTTTCTGAGCTACAAATCTACAATACTACACTACCACATGAAGGCTACAGTACCCTCGTTATGAAACCTTCCACACGTGAAGGCTACACTATCATGCGTTGTCTTTTTTACATGTTTAAGTGTTCACGTGTGATCGAGCAAAAAGTTGGGTAAATCAGTGGTCACCACGGATTAACGCAAAAGCAGTGAGGGTGTTTTGTGTGTGTGTGTGAGTGTGTTGTGGTGTATACCGTATAGTTGTGTTTAAGGTATATATAGATGGTAAGAAATGTGTGCTAATGAACCATGTAATTAATGGTGACTGCCATCACGCATGAACCACTACATACCACGCGTGGTCGTCTGTTACAGCATTTTGGTGACTAGGTGACCACGTGTGAAACAAAGAAAAAGGGAGAAAAGGGCAGTCAACGCCACTGATTGTATTCAATTTATGTGTGTGTATGTATGTTTAGTGGGGGTATAGGTAAATAGTGATCGAGTGGTGAGTGATTGTTACACGGCAAAGGTGGAGAGAAATAAATGATGCAGCGCTCACGTAGAGAAGGTCAATACCACACTACCACCACTACACCCAGTCTTACGGGGTATTAGTGGCCGGTAAGAAGGTACATAATGTGGCGCTTACTTGGAGTCAGTCATCACCATCACCAGCGTTACACCCGGTCTAAACATGAAACATGTGCTCCTTCCACTTGGTACTTAAAATAAAGTTTGCCTTACGAAGAATAAATTACTAGTAATAAGCTATAAACACACGAGTACTTAACTAAACATACTAATGGTGCATATAGATGTAGTCAATTCAACATATTCCATTTTTAGATATAAGCAGTTATCACTACACTCATACAGTCATACTCCAATGTTTTGTATATCCATATTATTATGTCAAAAAAAAAAAAAAAAAAAAAAAGTAAGATGATGAAATAACAAACCAACGAAGAAATCTCCAGCGACGTTTTCCGGTCGTCGCTGCTTCTTGGATGAGCCTTGCACTTGTATGCTTTGACTTTTGACCACCAACTTCGCTGAAGAAGAAGATCGCCATGGTTTTGATGAAGATGGTGACGCCAGAAAGCGATGGTTGAAGTTAGGGAGACAAAGTAGCTGCATCATCGTCGCCATTGTTGCAGGAACTGGTTGATGTTTGGTCACTGATTGTGTACGTGGTACTGTGCTAAATTTAGGAGTGTGTGTCACAGTGTCAGTGTTGTGTTTTTGTTTTTCTATTTTTGGATAATTTTTAAGGATATTTATAGAAAACAATGCCGTTTAATCGGAGAAAATTTTTCCACAGAAGAGAAAAATGGGCTTTTCAAACTTTTAGTTAAAATTTAGAGAATGAGAATTTCACATTTTTTGAAAATTGTTGAAACAAAATTTAACTAAATGGATTTTCAATTTTTTTTTCATATAAAAAATTTCCTAAAAAAATAGGAAATTTTTCACCAACTAAACGCCCCCTTAACCGCTACTACTCTCGTTTTCTTTTCTTCTTTTCTAAATTTCTCATTTTAACTATTCATTACTAAATATAGATATTACTAAATATAGATGAAATGTTTCATGGAGTTTGATGTTACTTTTATTTGAATTACTGTTAGAAATTTTAAAAAAGATTATATATTGAAAAACCACTCTACGACTAGACATATTAACTTTATACAACCTATTTATTAAAATTAATTTATAGGCCCAATATATGGATTTGTTTTCATTCATATCAAAGTTCGAATAATTTTCTCTCGAAAATCTTTAAAACAACGAGAATAAAATCAAATATAACATATTAAAACAGCACACACGAGTATTAAATATAAAATATCAATTTTAGTCATTAATTAAGTGCAAATTTATTAAGTTAAAAGTGAATTAAGATGATTTAACTAATGTTTTATGTTTAAGTTGTTAATTTTATTGTGATAATATATTAAATTAGTTAGTTTTATTCTTGAAATTGTGTAACTATCCGACAAGAATTTAAACGGGGTTACATAAATGAAAACAAACATATACTTGTGTGGCTTATAAATTAGTTTAAAGAAATAAGTGGTCTAGAAGTAAAATGATTAATAGTTGAACGGCTTTTAGATACATAATCCTATTTTAGATAAGATATTAATTAATTAATTAATGATAAAATTGTCATTATACAAAAATATAAATAAAACTATCATAACTATGCTTTATTTCAAGATGTATATTTTGTAAAAAAAATAATAATAAATAAATAAATAATAAATAAAAAAATGACGAAATCAATATAGAATATTAGAATTTAAAGAAGCCAAAGTTGAAATTGTCCAACTTTTTGATTTGACTTTTTGAAGTTTTAAAATCCTAATACTTTTTCTTCTTACTTCGGAAGAATTATTGTTTTGCATGCTTTTTTTCAAGATGCATATTTTGTTAAAAAAATATATATATATAAAAAACAATTGACGAAATCAATATATAGAATATTAGAATTTAAAGAAGCCAAAGTTGAGTTGTCCACTTTTTTATGTTACTTGTTGAAGTTTCAAAATCCTAATCCTTATTCTTCCTACTTCGGAAGAAATATTGTTTTGCATGCTTTTTTCAAGATGCATATATTTTGTTAAAAAACGATTGACGAAATCAATATAGAATAGTAGAATTTAAAGAAGCCAAAGTTGAATTGTCCGCTGTGTGATGTGACTTGTTGAAGTTTCAAAATGGGAATTGATACTTGCAACTTTTTTTTTTTTTTTTTTCTCTTCTTCTTCTTTCACCACAATATTGTTACAACACTAATGTATATGGGTAAAACAATGTATATGCATAAGTGTAGTGTGAGCATCAATATAAATGGTGTAAGTATCACTTGCCTTTCAAAATCCTAATCCTTTTTCTTCCAATCTCGGAAGAAATATTGTTTTGCATGTGTCAGAGCGAAAGTTATGGTAAATAGGGGAAGCTTTTCATTTGGGTTTCACCGGGTGTTACCCACTTTAACACTCTGACTTCAAAATACCTCATTACTTATAACCAGAGGCGGAGCTACGGAGGAGGCACGGTGAGCACGTGCCCCCTCTCAACTTTCCAGCATAGTGTAATGTTTTCAAAGATTCTTATGCTTGTTGTCATTTTGCCCCCTATAAAACCAAATATATGAAATAAAGTGAGTAAAGTTGAACAAAAGAGCTTTATGGTTGGAATGGAGAAGATGATAGTTAAAGAAAATGAAGTTTTATGACTTTTTCAAAAGGGTGGGTAAGATAAGCTAAGTTGACTCTCGTGTGTGGGTAGGAGATGGCCACGTGAGTTTGTTGTAACAAAGCACTTTCATCTTTTGCTATTCGTATGTAACGCTATTTCACAATAATGATTGTGGGATTTAAATGTATATGTCTTGTTTGTTCTTTAACTTCTTTAACTAAAGAGTTAATTACATTTTTGGTCCTTATGGTTTGCCGGGTATTTCATTTTCAGTCTAATTTTTAAAAAAGTATCAGATCCAATCCAAAACCCGACAACCCGTAACAAGTTCAGTCCAGTTTTATGTTGACTGCTAGTTTGACTAACTTTGCTCGTTAAATCTGAGGGCATTGTTGTAAATTCATCTATATTACTATATTAACTAAAACTAGTGGGATCCATCCCCACCAACAAATACACAATCATAACTCCACTCATTCCTTACACTTTCTCTCATCTTCTCTCTCAAATCCTCTCTCTAAAATCATAATTCATCCATCACCACCAATATCCGACCAACACTACCACCTACCCACCAGCTACGCCTCCATCATCAACATAACCATCAACAACCAACACTTTAAACCTTAACCACCCACCAAAACCAACACTTTACACCATCTTCAGCCATCATTCACCAACACCACCGTCGGCCACCACTAAATCGCCACTTAACATCCACCTAACTATCGGCCTAACAACACCATACATTAATCTTTAATAAATTTCTCTTATTTCAACAAAAACCTTAAAACACAAATTTGATTTAAAAAAAAAAAAAAAAAAAAAAAATCAAAAACATTAAACTTAGAATTTAAACCCAAATCACAAAATTAACCTAACATATAAGTAACTCACACAAACAACTCAAACGTTCAACTGATTCTTGGATTAGTGGTGGATACGTTGGTGACTGCGGTATCATGGTGGTGGACGGCAGGGGGGATTGACAGGTTTGATGAATATGTTGGGGGGTTTTGAAGATGCTCTCTTTTTTTTAAGTGTTTATGTTTGACTTTAGTTTTGATCTTGTTTGATGAATATGTTAACGGGTTTGATGAGAGAGAAAATAATATATAAATATATATTATATATTAAAATATAAATTAAAAATTATTTATATTTAATAATAAGGTGATAAAAAATAAATATGAGGAGTAGAAAGCTAGTGGCCCCACTTATGTCATAAAAACCCTTAAAACACCCTCCTTTTCTACACACCCTCATATTTAGGATTAGAATCCAAACCCTTATACCAAAAATGCAACCAAACAACATATTTAATTTGACTAGACAAAATCTAAACCCATCATAACCCCACAAACCAAACGGACCCTTAGTGTTTTTAGATTGAAAATAAGAGGGGTTGTTTTTTTTATTTTTTAACAGGGAGGAATTGGTTAGTATAATTTTTTTAATAATAATAAAGTTAGTAAATTAATAATAATAATAATAATAATAATAATAATAATAATAATAATAATAATAATAATAATAAATAAATAAATAAAAGGTATTTGAGTCATTTCTAGTAATAAGATAAGGGTATCTTAGTCATTTCACATGTCTTAACTGGTCAAACTGATGGTCAACATAAAATTGGACCGAAAATGTTACGGGTCGTCGAATTTTGGAGTAGATCTGATACTTTTTTAAAAAATTGGACTGAAAATGAAATACCCGGCAAACGACAAGGACCAAAAATGTAATTAATTCTAATTAAATTTATAAAAGTTAAATCTGTTTAAAAAAATAAAGTATATTGATTGGAGTGTTTTTACTATATAATTTATGTACAAGTGTCATTTCATTTTTTTTAATGTTGCACAATTACGTAGTGATATCTGATACTAAAGATTTAGTTTGGTTTTTCAATGTCATCAAAGAATATAAAATTGTTTATTTGTTAAAAAGAAAATGTATAGGTTAGTAGGGTGTTGAATTAGATATGATAATACTCGGATGTTCCTTGTTATAATTTTTTTTGTCAAGCTCAACTCGCCATGACCTATTTACCGGTTAGCTTAAGTTTTTCCTTTATTGGCCCGTCGTGAAATTTTTTTTAGCCCATCTTCAAAAATATTCTGGCTTCATCCCTGCTCATAACACAAAACAAACTCTTCATTTGAGCCCCACCCACCCCCGATTTCATCTCTAAGCTTCATTTGCAATGGATACATTTTATAAAGTGGTTTTTGTCTTTTTGTGCTTCAGGTTTTGTCTTTCTGTGCTTCACTTCCATGGTGAGCACCAAACGAAGAGCAAAAGGTGACACACAGGAACAGCGTGCCCTCCCTTTTTTCACCATACCTTTAGTTCTCAAAAGGGATTTTGCTAGTACGCCAAATCTGTTTGCATTCACACTTGCGTTTTTATGTTTTTTATGGTTTTTTGTCTATAGAGATGTGGTTTGTTAGACTAGATGCACCAGATCAAACCTCTAATCAGTCAACCGATTAGGTCGTGGCTCGTGGTTCACTTGGATACTCGGTCGACTGCGATCGGCTGAGAGTTTCTTTTTTTTTTCTTTTTATTTTTTTTTTTATTTTTTTTTCTTGAATTCGATTGTTTCAACGACCAACTTAAGCAAACACAAAACAACAAAAGGTTGTACTATTTGACCGTCTGGTTAAAAAAAAAAAAAAAAAAACATTTTTTTAACCTTTAAAATTTAAACACTTTAACACTATAAATTACCCATTAATTTCACCATTTCATTCACAAATTCAAACTACAATTCTTTATACATTCAAACACATTCTCTCGGTACACTTACACATTTAATCTACATAATGTCTTACGAGCTATTTTTTGGCACTTTTCTTCAGACAATGAAGATGAAGTTAATAATGAGCTTGCGCTTTTACAGAAGCCTGTTGGGCGGCTTTTTAATCATCAAAGACCAAAAATCTCACGAACCAATATAGAGGGATCACTACGGTGCTCATAATCATTTAGTGGCAGCTTACTTTTCCGAACACCCACAGTATGACAAAGAACATTCCACAAGCGGTTCCGAATGAGACGACAACTATTCACACAAATTATTCGAGAGGTAATGATACGTGGGAATCGCACCAGGCTTTACCTCTCAAGGGATCTCGAGAAGCTTACAACCCCCACCAGGCAGTGTACCTGATCGTTGTAGTATAGTATAGTGACAAGTACCGGAGGATTGATCGTTCAGCTAGGAATAGTGTCGCTAGGATTAGAAAACCTAATTACTAGTGCTAGAGATGACGGAAGATTATTTTTGTATTTTTATATTTTTTTAGAAAGCAAGTAAAAAATCTCGGGTTTGAAGGATTTTGGCGGAATTAGTTGCTAGTCAACTAACCCAATACTAAAGATGCAATCAAAATAAAATATTAGAAATAAAAATAAACTATGTTAAACTAAGGTTGTGAGCAATAAGTGGAGAAATTGTGTTTACTTAGATTCACTACTCCCTAGATATCTTTTACACGTTAATTACTTGTTATAGTTGCGTAGATGACGGATTGTATTCCTTAATACCATTCAGGGGGTGGCACACTTAACTCCCCAATCCTATGAGTGCCTACTTCAATCCTATGTCGAGCCGGCTAAGAAGCTCCTAACATGGGATCATTAGAATTTACTCATGCATTAAATACAACCAATAAAACCTAGTGCACATCGGTTCATATTTCCTAAGACGTTCAAGCATGTTACCATTTGGAGATCTGCTAGTTTTCTTAAGCCTAACATCGAAATCATTCATCCAATACAACCATAAACAAGTAATCAACACATAATCAACATCTAGGTTTCATTAGATCTAAGCAAACACAAGATAAATCTAGCCTAGCATGGTGGAATCAAGACAAGTACAAGATATAGACAACCAACACATAGACATATTGATTGAATTAGAAGAACACTTATCTCAATTACACATGTAAGGGTTCAAGGGCTGAAAACCCTTGAAAAACCTGTAAAATTCGTAATAGGTTCGGCCTTAGGGTTTCTCCAAACTTGTTCCTCTTTAATGAATGAAAATTAGAAAACTATATATAGAAAACTTAGGCTGACGGCGTCAAGACCAAATAGGTGACGCCGTCATCTCACCGCCAAAATAATTCTCGGACTGCCTTGATCTACATCTGACGCCGTCATGTATTAAGGTTTTCCAGGCCGTCACGTGTTTTACTCTTGACGCTCTTCCTCGTGACGCCTTCATGTTTGCACTGGGCCGTCATGCAATTTACTCTTGACGCCGTCAGGATGTTGCTCTTGACGCCGTCACCTACTGTTCCCAGCAAGGAAAATTAAGACTTTGGCGTTTTCTTCACTTTTATACTCCAAAAACGTCCGAATTGCTTCCTTTTCCAGATTTCTCTCCCAAAGTACCTAAAATCACAAAAGAAACGATTTAGGGCAATATTTGATCAAATAAATTCAATTCCGGGCTTAAATGACCCCCTAAAAGTGGTTCATTTTTCGCCTCATCATATACCCTTACACTTGAGATTTGCTTGTCCTCAAGCAAATGCGCTTTTATTCTAATCAAAATACAAGTTAGGGGTCATTTAACACTAATATAAAAGTAATTACAACAAATAATCGTTCCACTAAAGACCAATAGACAAGCACGGAGATCATACACTAGCACCTCACAAATAGTGTTTAGATACTCACATCTCTCGGGTGTAATAAAGTATAAATTACAATATGGAAACGAAAGATATCTCTCACTACCTGTCATAGCAAAATAGATTACCATAGGCTTGAGAAAGGATCAAACCTCCACCACATGGCGTAAGCACCTAGGATAAACTATCAAAGAGGTCTTTTAAAGGGTTGTAACGTTAGGTGTAGGGATATGAAATACACGGTTTTGTTGGATATAGGCAGTCTTGTAACACCCCCAATTCATGGTTGCAGCGGAATTCAAACTGGGTGTTACTCGACGGCACAATAGTCACAATAATAGAAAACGAACTCCAATTGAGTCGTTTTAAAATATTTATCATTCAAAGTGTATAAATATCAGAGATTACAAAATGAGGTCCCAAATGGTTCCATGTTTACAATTTACATTAAATGAGTTTTTGAATGATAATAAAATTTATAGCCCTCTTGAGTATCCGTGCCCTTCCGTGCCATCCTTGATCGTCATGAACCTGAAATACATGCTTGAGAGGTCAACACAAAGGTTGAGTGATATTCATAGAGTTTGTTTAATGTTTGAACACAATGTGTTGGTAGTTAAATCGTTGAAACAATAATCGTAGTGTGAGCTATAGACTCACACTCATAGTTAGAAAACAAAGATGGGCTACGTTGTTATATGCCCGGAAAGGTTATTAATTCACTAAGCTTATGACACCAAAACGTTAACGTGTACCAATATCGATCGGCAGATTTATCCCGGTAGGTACTTTGCCGTCATACCTAATGTCTCAAATATTAATGCATTTGTTTGAACTTAGTCAAAACAAATGGGATTCGTCAATCCCAATAGGCCTATTCACAATATTCGCGCTCACTTGCAAGTAACCCTCGCAAGTGATTAAATGGTGCATAATAAGGGATCTTGGTTTGGCAAGGATGTTACTTAGTGATAATAAAACATAGTCGAATAGCATACAGTAGAAAGCATTGTGTTCGAGTAGAAAAATAATAGCATGTATTCCCCCCAAGGGTTTGTAAAACATTGAAGTAATGTAAAGTGGGGCTATGAACTCACCTTAAGTTGGATAGCAAGTAATGAATGTAACGGTTGAATCGTGAAGGTTTCTACGAGCAACCTATAATAGAATGTCGCTACTTAGGATTTGAGTAATGAATATAACGGAGTGCCTATATATATATCTTGCATTTAGTCCATGATGTGGTATGATGTATATTGTAAGTCTTTGAAAGAAAAGATTCATGAACATGTATGTTTTGTATATCGTTTACTACCGTTCGGGCCGACATAATTCAGAAGTCATGTTAGTAAGCGTTCGAGGAGCCAGGACACTTTAACTCGTAAATCCACAACTCATCTCGACGGCTTACATAATGAACTCCTCACATGAGGCTCCCTACTATTGTAGTAGTTGATAAAGTATATATATATATATATATATATATATATATATATATATATATATATATATATATATATATATATATATATATATATATAAGTTTTGATCCGAAAATTACATGTCCAATATTTGAATAAACTTAGGAAAGTTTATAATTACATGAAGATTGTTATTAGGGTAAGTTTCTTATGACTTATATGACAATTTCTTGTAATATCTCATGTTTCTTTCGATGAAGTAGATCCAAGTTGTATGTTTAAGTTATCGCTAACTCTCTAGTTCATGTATTTGCCTTGGTAAGTGTATATGGTCGTTAGCTCGTGTTTTCACCTTGGTATGTATATATGGTCTTAACTCATGTTTTCGCCTTGGTATGTATATATGGTCTTAACTCATGTTTTCGCCTTGGTATGTATATATGGTCTTTTAGTCATGGCCTTGCCATGACCTTTGGTCCTTGTTCCATAGTCATGAGACTCAACCTTGGCTCTAGCCATGGTTGTGGTCTTGATTCTAGGTCATAAGACCTCTTTGGTCTTTATAAACCATAACCTATATATAATGACTTTGGTCTAAAAATGGGCTGTTAAGAATTTGAAGAAATTATCACTCGGAAAGCATTTTCAAGGCTCGAGCTTCTTTACTCCTGAACGAAAACGTCGTTCCGGACAACTTTTGTCACAACTCACCATTTCAGGTCATTTCGGGAACTTTGGAAAAACACTATTCATAAATCACACTTTTAGATAAGTTAGATTTTTTTCTCATCTTCTTCATCCTCTCTAGCAAACCCACGACTTTTTCTCAACTCCATGATCAATCCATGGTTTTCAAAAGTTTAAAGCACCAAAGTTATTCATTTTATCATTCTAATCAAGATTCTTGCATCAAACACACAAGTAATCCAAGGTTTCTAGCCATCTAATCATCTCATTTTATCAAGTAAGTTATCAACTTTATTTTTACATGAAACATCTTATATTTACTTGTATTACATGATTTCCATGCTAAAAACCATGTACAACTCGCTATACCACCACTTATTTGGTCAAAAATGGAACATACAAACCCTAACTTTTTAGTTATGAATCCCCTTGCTATAATAACTTGGTTAGGAGTCCATGGCACCCTAAGAAGGTGTATGGTAGGATTAGATTAGCTATGTGGTGATTACAAGAGGTTTGGTGATGGTAGAAATTAGTTATAAACCTTGAAAACTTGATTTGGAACCTATTTTAGACATGCTGTCCCGTTTTGTAAAAATCTGGAAAATCAGTAAACACCAAGGGAACTTTGGCAAAATTTTTAGAAAATACTTTCAAAAACGAATCCGTAGGCGAAAGAATGGATTCAAAAGAGCTTATAACGAAGAAGTTATGATTTTTGCAAGATTGTTGACGAAAAGTATTTTCTGGAAATTTGTTTGCTGTTGGACGTTTTTCATGGTACAAAAAGAGACTTTAGACATAACCCGGAGGAGCCGAGCTTTCCAAAATATATTACTACATACTAAGACGTAACCGTGGACATAAAGAACAAGTAAAACGGACAAGTAACGACAAAGATATTCACGTTTGAATATCGGCTAAAACCACTT
The DNA here is from genome assembly GCA_030686995.1 of Artemisia argyi. Taxonomy (NCBI): domain Eukaryota; kingdom Viridiplantae; phylum Streptophyta; class Magnoliopsida; order Asterales; family Asteraceae; genus Artemisia; species Artemisia argyi. The sequence continues at coordinate 307,696 of JARVZY010001967.1, read as the reverse complement.
TATATTTGACAGCTTTTATTAAATTTGGCACAAAAACTACGAAGTACATTTTTGAGCTAGAAGTAATATTAAGTACCAAGCTTTATAACTAAAGTAGTATTAGTTATTACGAGTTTATTTTCATCATTTCAAGGATTACAAACCGAGTATTTCAATGCTAACATGGAAACTTACGATATATATATATAAGTATATATATATTACAACTAGCTTATTATATTTTCTAATAGCAATATTTTTCCAAATTCTTGGATTATATATTTTGATAACACAAGTGTTTTTCAAAAGACTAGAGTGGTATAGAAACATGAGCATGGACATTCATAACATCATTTGGTGATCTAAATGAGATCATTCATCATTCATTTTAGGTTGCGGCAGATAACCGTGCATTGTTGTCCTTAACTTTCCGTTGCATTGTACTATTACTTCGAGGTGAGTCATAGCCCCTACTCTTTTAATTGTTTTATCAACTCTTTGGGGGAGATACATGCTACTACTTGCTTACTTGTACAAATTCACATAACATTATACTTGATTACATTATACTTGATTTCATTATTCTTGATTACATACATACATGATTGATACATGCACACATACTTACTATTATACTTTGGGAAATGGCCCCAGATTAAGTTGCTGGGCACAACCATGGATACATACATACAGATTTCCAATGGCCCCAGATTAAGTTGCTGGGCACAACCATGGATACATACATACAGATTTCCAATGGCCCCAGATTAAGTTTCTGGGCACAACCATGGAGACAAACATACTTAAGTGAGGTCTTCGGAGATGAAGTGTAGACTCACTACTAATTGCTTAACTGTTGTTATGAACTTATGCATATCTTAATCATATTATTTTGTAGCAGTGGGTTGTGAACACACAGGTTACAAGTCTCTTATGACGGGACTTGTAACTGAGTGGATTTACGATGCCTTTGCTGTGTGAACATTCTTTATAGGCTTTTCAACTGTATGGAGACAAACTCTATGAACTCACCAACCTTTGTGTTGACACTTTTAAGCATGTTTATCTCAGGTTAGGAAGGCGATAGCAGGTTTGTGGAGCTGAGAGTCTTAGGGCATGCTTTTGGAGACTTTCACTTTTATTGTTTACCATTCGATACACTTTAAAAACTTATGCATTATTCTACTTTCGGATCTTTGTTTTGTAAACTATGACTTTTATCTATTCGAATGGTAACTTTTCAAAAACGTCTCATTTAGAGGGCGTTTTCTATATCTTGTACTTTGTGCCCTGAAGTAGCATCCCTATGACACAGTCTTCCGCTGCGGTATTTTGGGGGTGTTACAGATTGGTACCAGAGCCTTGGTTATAGAGAACTAGGTTGTTTTAGAGTCTAGACTATAACTACATACATATAGACTCTCCTCCCTATCGCCTTGCACTTTACATACACATACGCTTGCTGGTAATTTATTTTTAGACCTACGCTATTAGATACTTTGTAGAAACCGTTAGAAACTAGACTTCCCGGTGACTTTAACACTTAAGGGAGAATCCTTTGTTCCTTTGTACTAAGCGTGACATTCCCTAGATGCCCATTTAAGCAACGTCTACCACTGAGATATGTGTGCCTGGTGATATGTACACTTGTGAAAGGAAACATTTATAATTGTGGTGGCCAACATAATTATAAGTGCTTCACGACACACGTGGACATATGACTATGCAGATGTAGATCGGTGTTGGCACAACTTAGGAAACAACTGGTAGCACGGTATTATATATGAGGATGTGAAGTATAGACTTTGGTTAATCAACGGTTTTCCCTCATCTCTGACGTTCACTAAATGTCCTTCCTCTCAGGAAATCATGGCACCAAAGAGAGTGACTCGTAGCTCTGTTCGAGGAGGCGCAACACCAAGGGGTGGAAGGACTGGTGGACGTGGAGGTAGAGGAGGTAGAGGAGCTGCTAATGACACTAGTAACCCAAGTAACGATGGTGGAAGAACTGGTGGACGTGGAGGTAGAGGAGGTGGTCACGGAGTTGAAAACAATGATAACAACGACGGTGGAAATACTGATTTTGAAGCCATCATCGCTCGACAACTTGAAAACTTTCTCCCCACTATTGTCACTCAAGTTGGCGATCATATGAATAACTTGGCAAACCACGAAAGCGGAATTAACAACACCAATGGTATAGGCCAGAATGGTAATGGCAACAACATCATTAGGACTGGATGTACGTATAAGGAATTTACGTCATGCAAGCCAATTGATTTCGATGGTGTAGGAGGCGCGCTGGTGTATACTCGATGGGTTGAAAAGATGGAGTCGGTGATCGACATTAGTAACTGTGCAGCACATCAAATGGTGAAGTATTCCATGTGCTTACTATCAGGAAAGGCATTGACATGGTGGAATACGCAGATTCAAGCTAGGGGTAGAGCGGCAGCTGTAGGTATGACATGGGATGATTTTAAGGCATTACTGAAGGAGGAATACTGCCCGGACAACGAGATGCAAAAGCTGGAGGATGAACTCTATCATCTCTCTATGATAGGGGCTGGACATGCAGCCTATACGGATCGATTCCATGAATTAGCCAGACTAGTTCCACACCTAGTTACCCCTGAGTCCAAGAGGATCGAGAGGTACATATATGGCCTTGTCCCAGAAATTCGTGGGATTGTAAAAACAACTGAGCCTTCTACAATTCAGAGTGCAATATTGAGAGCAGGGACTCTGACAGATGAGATGGTTAGAAATGGAAGCTTGAGGGACAGTGATAAAAGGAAGGGAACAAGCGAGACGAACAAGCAGACTGACAACAAAAGGGCAAGGACCTTTGCGGCGACTAATTCGGGTCAGAGAGAGTATTTAGGCCAGCATCCTAAATGTACGAAATGTAACTTTCATCACCAAAAGACTGTGCCCTGCCGTATGTGTGCTAATTGCAGACAGTCTGGTCATTATGCAAACCAGTGTAGAGAACCAGTGAACCAAAAGACATGCTATGAGTGTAACAGCCCGGATCACTTTCGGAACAACTGTCCTAAGTTGAAAAGGAATTTTAACCAAGGAGGAAACCGTCCAAACTTAGCAGCAGCAATTGAAGGGCCACGAGAGGAGGCCAATGAGATTCCACCCGCAATTGGCAGAGCTTACTTCTTAGGAAATCCTATCACCCAACATGTCCGCGGTAGCACATCGGGTACATTCTCTTGAACAACTAGCGTATTTTTGTAGCACTTAAGTCTTAATATAGGACCTATACACAACATTGACTAATCTGAGACCTAGCAGCATTAACCTTAGTCATACTAACGGTAGTAATTTGATTAGTGTAAGCAATTCCAAAGTCGAGCCAATCTTTCAAAAGATCTTTTTCAAGGATGTTGAATCCAGACCTTGATTTTTAGCTTGGTTCTAGTGACTGTTCTTGTTTGATTGGGTTGCGAAAATCAAGCTAAAAGTTAAAGTCATCACTCAAACCGATTTAGCCTAATCTCATGACTGTTCTTGTTTGATTGGGTTGTGGGCTTAAGTGAAAATCGGTTACCTAAATGATTAACCTAAAGGAGGTCTTTTGAGGACTATGCTCGGGATTGGGAAGGTTTGCCTCATCAAGTCTGACCACGAGAACATACCTAGTTGGATAGAAACCCACATACATAAGCTTTGACACACTTAACTGATTAACATTAACTGAACTTCGGGACGAAGTTCCTTTTAGAGGGGAAGACTGTCACAACTCACCATTTCAGGTCATTTCGGGAACTTTGGAAAAACACTATTCATAAATCACACTTTTAGATAAGTTAGATTTTTTTCTCATCTTCTTCATCCTCTCTAGCAAACCCACGACTTTTTCCCAACTCCATGATCAATCCATGGTTTTCAAAAGTTTAAAGCACCAAAGTTATTCATTTTATCATTCTAATCAAGATTCTTGCATCAAACACACAAGTAATCCAAGGTTTCTAGCCATCTAATCATCTCATTTTATCAAGTAAGTTATCAACTTTATTTTTACATGAAACATCTTATATTTACTTGTATTACATGATTTCCATGCTAAAAACCATGTACAACTCGCTATACCACCACTTATTTGGTCAAAAATGGAACATACAAACCCTAACTTTTTAGTTATGAATCCCCTTGCTATAATAACTTGGTTAGGAGTCCATGGCACCCTAAGAAGGTGTATGGTAGGATTAGATTAGCTATGTGGTGATTACAAGAGGTTTGGTGATGGTAGAAATTAGTTATAAACCTTGAAAACTTGATTTGGAACCTATTTTAGACATGCTGTCCCGTTTTGTAAAAATCTGGAAAATCAGTAAACACCAAGGGAACTTTGGCAAAATTTTTAGAAAATACTTTCAAAAACGAATCCGTAGGCGAAAGAATGGATTCAAAAGAGCTTATAACGAAGAAGTTATGATTTTTGCAAGATTGTTGACGAAAAGTATTTTCTGGAAATTTGTTTGCTGTTGGACGTTTTTCATGGTACAAAAAGAGACTTTAGACATAACCCGGAGGAGCCGAGCTTTCCAAAATATATTACTACATACTAAGACGTAACCGTGGACATAAAGAACAAGTAAAACGGACAAGTAACGACAAAGATATTCACGTTTGAATATCGGCTAAAACCACTTTATATTTGACAGCTTTTATTAAATTTGGCACAAAAACTACGAAGTACATTTTTGAGCTAGAAGTAATATTAAGTACCAAGCTTTATAACTAAAGTAGTATTAGTTATTACGAGTTTATTTTCATCATTTCAAGGATTACAAACCGAGTATTTCAATGCTAACATGGAAACTTACGATATATATATATAAGTATATATATATTACAACTAGCTTATTATATTTTCTAATAGCAATATTTTTCCAAATTCTTGGATTATATATTTTGATAACACAAGTGTTTTTCAAAAGACTAGAGTGGTATAGAAACATGAGCATGGACATTCATAACATCATTTGGTGATCTAAATGAGATCATTCATCATTCATTTTAGGTTGCGGCAGATAACCGTGCATTGTTGTCCTTAACTTTCCGTTGCATTGTACTATTACTTCGAGGTGAGTCATAGCCCCTACTCTTTTAATTGTTTTATCAACTCTTTGGGGGAGATACATGCTACTACTTGCTTACTTGTACAAATTCACATAACATTATACTTGATTACATTATACTTGATTTCATTATTCTTGATTACATACATACATGATTGATACATGCACACATACTTACTATTATACTTTGGGAAATGGCCCCAGATTAAGTTGCTGGGCACAACCATGGATACATACATACAGATTTCCAATGGCCCCAGATTAAGTTGCTGGGCACAACCATGGATACATACATACAGATTTCCAATGGCCCCAGATTAAGTTTCTGGGCACAACCATGGAGACAAACATACTTAAGTGAGGTCTTCGGAGATGAAGTGTAGACTCACTACTAATTGCTTAACTGTTGTTATGAACTTATGCATATCTTAATCATATTATTTTGTAGCAGTGGGTTGTGAACACACAGGTTACAAGTCTCTTATGACGGGACTTGTAACTGAGTGGATTTACGATGCCTTTGCTGTGTGAACATTCTTTATAGGCTTTTCAACTGTATGGAGACAAACTCTATGAACTCACCAACCTTTGTGTTGACACTTTTAAGCATGTTTATCTCAGGTTAGGAAGGCGATAGCAAGTTTGTGGAGCTGAGAGTCTTAGGGCATGCTTTTGGAGACTTTCACTTTTATTGTTTACCATTCGATACACTTTAAAAACTTATGCATTATTCTACTTTCGGATCTTTGTTTTGTAAACTATGACTTTTATCTATTCGAATGGTAACTTTTCAAAAACGTCTCATTTAGAGGGCGTTTTCTATATCTTGTACTTTGTGCCCTGAAGTAGCATCCCTATGACACAGTCTTCCGCTGCGGTATTTTGGGGGTGTTACAACTTTCGTGTTTTAACTTTTTCATGAAACGGACCAGAAAGGCCTCTTTTTGCGTGTTTTAGGTTCTGTCACAGAAACTATTTTGGCAGTTTTGCCGGAAAGTTTTGGTAACTTCAAATCGCCATAACTTTTGACTCGTATACTCGTTTTAGGTGGTTCAAGTTGCTACGGTTTCCTTGTTAGGTCCTCTACTACAATATGTAATAATCCAATATCATATTTTTACCATTTTGATCAGGTCTTACCAAGAAAATCACTAGTTTACTTGTTTTAATAACTTGTTTTAACAATCAATAACAATAACTTGTTTTGCTCACTTTTATACATCATGGACATGATAACAAGACAATATATAGCATGAATGATATGTAAATAGTATGAATATGATATTTAAGCAAGGAAGTGTATTAGAGTTTGCTTACAACTTGTGAAGAAACTAACTAGAACCAAGATCAAAACCAAGAATTACTACTTAATCTTTCAAATATTTTCCAACCATAGCCAAGCTTCCATATCAAAAACCCTATCTTATAATCCCTTGATAAACACTAATCTATCACAAAAACAAGCCTTAGTAAAAATCTTCACTAAGAACAATTGGAAATTTGATGAGTTTTTGTGGTGTTTTATGGTGATTTTATGGTTGAAAGGTGTTAAGGATCAACTAGGAACTATGCCTTGAACTTGTGATGGATTGAATAAGCAAGATCAATGATCAAATGGGGTGTTTTAGGGTGTGTTTGGTCGTTGCTATAGAGAGAAAAAGGAAGAGATGAGTTCTTATGAGTTGCCAAGTCTTAGATGAAGTCTTATAGGATATTTAGGAAGCTTATACACATGTATACATCCTAAGGCTCAAGGAAGGAGATCAAGACACCTAAAGGGTGACTCCCCCCCCCCCCCTAAGTCGGTTTCAAGAGGATAAGAAAGGGTGACTTGGTCTTGGATGATAATATCCTAAGTATGTTGCTAGTTTTGACTCCGTAAGTTGCTAACCGTAAGTTTTTAGGCCACGAAACGTAAAACCGGGTGTCGTAAAATTATGGAATTTGAAAGTATTGTTAAACATATCCATATGTTCCATAATAAAATATAAAATGAGTGGTAGGTTCCATTTGGGTGGTAAAACCCTGCTAAAACTGGAAACACGGGTCTAAAACGCGTAATACGTAAAATGTACGAATATTGTGTAATATTGAGAAAAGTAAAATGTTACTTTTCTAATAGGATAAAAATGATTCAAAATGACTTCTAATGTCTAGACTGGGCTCAGTCTAGTGTCGGTTGGTATTAAATGTCTTTTAGACATCAAACCGTAAGCCAAAAAATCAAGGAATGACTTATAAAATCAAGGAATGATTTTTGGTCAAAGGAGGAGGGAAAAATATGTTGACTTTTTCTAATAAGTTGAAAACTTAAATCGTCTTAGAAATGCGGTGCAGGTATAGGCTAAGGTTACGGCTGAGTAAAAACGCTTAAAACTGAAAATTCCAGTTTTTCACGGCCGAGGTTTATTTTGGTCATGCTTTTCTCAGTCATGATTTATTCTCAAATAAATCATGAGTGTGTCAAACATTTTTCTGATACGGGGAAAATTAACGCGACCGAATTTCGTTGTACATAGAATTTCTGAATGACGTTTTACCCTAAAACGTGTAATTCCGTGTAATTCCTTAATAACTTTCACGAAAATGAGCTTATGAATGTCAAACTTTTAATTTGCCATGGAAATGATTTATCACTTGAGCCCAAGAAATAAAAATCAAATTTCGGGAAAATTTTCGGGAAAAATGAATAGTAAAAGTGAATAGTGAAATTTTCCGGGAATAGTAATTATCCTGAAAAATGCGAATTGTTACAGTCTCTACCCCTTACGGGGAACTTCGTCCCGAAGTTCTTTGTGTGTCATATGTTGGAGTGGTGTCAATGAAAAGGTGTGGTTACTTATGAGGACTAAAGTCTGGGATTACCAGTGATGTAGTTTGATTTGTCGTTTCAGTGTATGGTGTAGGATCAGGCATACTTTTATGTAGGAAAGGTATGGTAATAGTCGAATATCAAAGAAAATTGATATAGCAGTCGAATATTAATAGGAATTGATATAGTAGTTGCAATCATAGCCTAGTAGATAATCTGTTATTGTACCTAGTGTTTATTGACTTCATACTTATGTTATTTCGGATACAAACAAGCCCACTTGTTAATAATTCTTTATTTACATAGAGAGGCATCCCAAACAATGTAAATACGGAAATATAAACTTATGGTTCGGTGATTTACAATGTCTTTATTTAAATGAAAAGGCATCCCGATCCAATCAAATAATTACAAATCATCCTACTTAAGAATTCCCAACACAACATTCACAATTAGTTGGTGAGTTACAAGGTAGGGCATTACGAGATGATACTGGTGTTCCAAAAGTACAAGATAAATATTCAATCTTGTAAAGCTGATGAGGGTGCTTGTGGTGTAACTAAGGATGATTTGAGCTTTAAAAGTGCATCAAGATCTGTTAATGAGCTTGTGTTTGTAACGGTTGTGAAGATAATGATGTGATATGTTGATGAACAAAAGTGTGTAGTGTATGTTTAACATTAATACTCTTAGGTATAGATGTTGAGTTTGCTTTAAAAATCTTAAGAGATTTTAAAAGTTTATGATGGAATGGTATCCTTAGGACCTAAACAGGATAGTACTTCTACAGGATGAAGAGAATAATTGATAACTATCCCAAGATAGTAGTTCGGATTATCTCATAAATGAAAAATTTCAAGAATGAATTTAGATCATACAAATAAGGTGTTAAGATCTTGCTGAGTGGTAAGGCACTATCGTGTCTCTAGATCGTTTTAATGTATTCTGGTGGTTTATCGAGTTCAAGTAGGAAATCAACCTAAACATAACCCTAGTACAACTACTCTCAGTATTTGAAAATTTTAAGTCGAATATAGTTAGTCAGACTATATCCCACTGTCCCTAGGTTAAATATAGGTGACTAGTCTATATTTAGCCAAGGTTCGATAAAATTTTCAAATACCTAAATTAGGTATACTTGTGATATGTCCGTTGCTTTCGGGAAACTGTCCACTAAACAAAGGCGATGTCAAACCCTCCAATTGCAAGTCCCGGCCATACAAGACTTGTAACGTATGTTTTCATATTCCATTGCATAGAAGATAGTACGGGTAGGTACGTGTGTGGAAAGGGAGTTTTAAGTAGTTCTAAACTAGAACATACTCGGCCAGGATCACGAACTTTTAATAATGAAGGTTTCAGAAGAAAACTTTGATGAATGTAGGGCTGAACTTCAGCTTTTGTAGGTGATGGATTTGTTTGTCCTTTAGAAATCTCATATTTCTATTTTGAAATCGATAGGTTGTGATGGGTTTTGGTATCATATGAAATGATATTGATGATGTGATGGAATAATTCTAGAGACCATTGCGCAAAACACAATGTCTCGGAAGTAGGTTAGACCATTGTGCAATTCACAATGTCTGGGAAGTAGGTTAGACCATTGTGTGACTCAAAACATTTGAGAAATGGTTAAGACCATTGTATAATACAATGTCTTGGAAAAATAGGAAAGACCATTGCAATCACTTACAATGTCTTGGACATAAAATGTTGGAGTAGGAACATGATTGGGAGAATGTGATTGTGTCGAAATGCCCTAGAATAGGCATATGCAGATATGTTTAGTTCATTGTTTAGATAAATGATTGAAAATAAAACGAGTTTATATATCAATATACTAATGCTTACAGGGAAATGCTCAAAATGGGTATATATGAATATACTAATATGTTTGTGAAGCATAACATGCTTACTAAGTCCATAATCGTCTGGAGGATGGAAGACACGGAGAGTGGAAGGCTATAAAAATGTTTTTGCTTGTATGTGTGGTTATATTTTAGGTCTCAATTAGACCCGTTTCTCTATAACCATGGCTCTGGTACCAATCTGTAACACCCCCAATTCATGGTTGCAGCGGAATTCAAATTGGGTGTTACTCGACGGCACAATAGTCACAATAATAGAAAACGAACTCCAATTGAGTCGTTTTAAAAGATTTATCATTCAAATTGTATAAATATCAGAGATTACAAAATGAGGTCCCAAATGGTTCCATGTTTACAATTTACATTAAATGAGTTTTTGAATGATAATAAAATTTATAGCCCTCTTGAGTATCCGTGCCCTTCCGTGCCATCCTTGATCGTCATGAACCTGAAATACATGCTTGAGAGGTCAACACAAAGGTTGAGTGATATTCATAGAGTTTGTTTAATGTTTGAACACAATGTGTTGGTAGTTAAATCGTTGAAACAATAATCGTAGTGTGAGCTATAGACTCACACTCATAGTTAGAAAACAAAGATGGGCTACGTTGTTATATGCCCGGAAAGGTTATTAATTCACTAAGCTTATGACACCAAAACGTTAACGTGTACCAATATCGATCGGCAGATTTATCCCGGTAGGTACTTTGCCGTCATACCTAATGTCTCAAATATTAATGCATTTGTTTGAACTTAGTCAAAACAAATGGGATTCGTCAATCCCAATAGGCCTATTCACAATATTCGCGCTCACTTGCAAGTAACCCTCGCAAGTGATTAAATGGTGCATAATAAGGGATCTTGGTTTGGCAAGGATGTTACTTAGTGATAATAAAACATAGTCGAATAGCATACAGTAGAAAGCATTGTGTTCGAGTAGAAAAATAATAGCATGTATTCCCCCCAAGGGTTTGTAAAACATTGAAGTAATGTAAAGTGGGGCTATGAACTCACCTTAAGTTGGATAGCAAGTAATGAATGTAACGGTTGAATCGTGAAGGTTTCTACGAGCAACCTATAATAGAATGTCGCTACTTAGGATTTGAGTAATGAATATAACGGAGTGCCTATATATATATCTTGCATTTAGTCCATGATGTGGTATGATGTATATTGTAAGTCTTTGAAAGAAAAGATTCATGAACATGTATGTTTTGTATATCGTTTACTACCGTTCGGGCCGACATAATTCAGAAGTCATGTTAGTAAGCGTTCGAGGAGCCAGGACACTTTAACTCGTAAATCCACAACTCATCTCGACGGCTTACATAATGAACTCCTCACATGAGGCTCCCTACTATTGTAGTAGTTGATAAAGTGTATATATATATATATATATATATATATATATATATATATATATATATATATATATATATATATATATATATATATATATATATATATATATATATATATATAAGTTTTGATCCGAAAATTACATGTCCAATATTTGAATAAACTTAGGAAAGTTTATAATTAAATGAAGATTGTTATTAGGGTAAGTTTCTTATAACTTATATGACAATTTCTTGTAATATCTCATGTTTCTTTCGATGAAGTAGATCCAAGTTGTATGTTTAAGTTATCGCTAACTCTCTAGTTCATGTATTTGCCTTGATAAGTGTATATGGTCGTTAGCTCGTGTTTTCACCTTGGTATGTATATATGGTCTTAACTCATGTTTTCGCCTTGGTATGTATATATGGTCTTAACTCATGTTTTCGCCTTGGTATGTATATATGGTCTTTTAGTCATGGCCTTGCCATGACCTTTGGTCCTTGTTCCATGGTCATGAGACTCAACCTTGGCTCTAGCCATGGTTGTGGTCTTGATTCTAGGTCATAAGACCTCTTTGGTCTTTATAAACCATAACCTATATATAATGACTTTGGTCTAAAAATGGGCTGTTAAGAATTTGAAGAAATTATCACTCGGAAAGCGTTTTCAAGGCTCGAGCTTCTTTATTCCTGAACGAAAACGTCGTTCCGGACAACTTTCGTGTTTTAACTTTTTCATGAAACGGACCAGAAAGGCCTCTTTTTGCGTGTTTTAGGTTCTGTCATAGAAACTATTTTGGCAGTTTTGCCGGAAAGTTTTGGTAACTTCAAATCGCCATAACTTTTGACTCGTATACTCGTTTTAGGTGGTTCAAGTTGCTACGGTTTCCTTGTTAGGTCCTCTACTACAATATGTAATAATCCAATATCATATTTTTACCATTTTGATCAGGTCTTACCAAGAAAATCACTAGTTTACTTGTTTTAATAACTTGTTTTAACAATCAATAACAATAACTTGTTTTGCTCACTTTTATACATCATGGACATGATAACAAGACAATATATAGCATGAATGATATGTAAATAGCATGAATATGATATTTAAGCAAGGAAGTGTATTAGAGTTTGCTTACAACTTGTGAAGAAACTAACTAGAACCAAGATCAAAACCAAGAATTACTACTTAATCTTTCAAATATTTTCCAACCATAGCCAAGCTTCCATATCAAAAACCCTATCTTATAATCCCTTGATAAACACTAATCTATCACAAAAACAAGCCTTAGTAAAAATCTTCACTAAGAACAATTGGAAATTTGATGAGTTTTTGTGGTGTTTTATGGTGATTTTATGGTTGAAAGGTGTTAAGGATCAACTAGGAACTATGCCTTGAACTTGTGATGGATTGAATAAGCAAGATCAATGATCAAATGGGGTGTTTTAGGGTGTGTTTGGTCGTTGCTATAGAGAGAAAAAGGAAGAGATGAGTTCTTATGAGTTGCCAAGTCTTAGATGAAGTCTTATAGGATATTTAGGAAGCTTATACACATGTATACATCCTAAGGCTCAAGGAAGGAGATCAAGACACCTAAAGGGTGACTCCCCCCCCCCCTAAGTCGGTTTCAAGAGGATAAGAAAGGGTGACTTGGTCTTGGATGATAATATCCTAAGTATGTAGCTAGTTTTGACTCCGTAAGTTGCTAACCGTAAGTTTTTAGGCCACGAAACGTAAAACCGGGTGTCGTAAAATTATGGAATTTGAAAGTATTGTTAAACATATCCATATGTTCCATAATAAAATATAAAATGAGTGGTAGGTTCCATTTGGGTGGTAAAACCCTGCTAAAACTGGAAACACGGGTCTAAAACGCGTAATACGTAAAATGTACGAATATTGCGTAATATTGAGAAAAGTAAAATGTTACTTTTCTAATAGGATAAAAATGATTCAAAATGACTTATAATGTCTAGACTGGGCTCAGTCTAGTGTCGGTTGGTATTAAATGTCTTTTAGACATCAAACTGTAAGCCAAAAACTCAAGGAATGACTTATAAAATCAAGGAATGATTTTTGGTCAAAGGAGGAGGGAAAAATATGTTGACTTTTTCTAATAAGTTGAAAACTTAAATCGTCTTAGAAATGCGGTGCAGGTATAGGCTAAGGTTACGGCTGAGTAAAAACGCTTAAAACTGAAAATTCCAGTTTTTCATGGCCGAGGTTTATTTTGGTCATGTTTTTCTCAGTCATGATTTATTCTCAAATAAATCATGAGTGTGTCAAACATTTTTCTGATACGGGGAAAATTAACGCGACCGAATTTCGTTGTACGTAGAATTTCTGAATGACGTTTTACCCTAAAACGTGTAATTCCATGTAATTCCTTAATAACTTTCACGAAAATGAGCTTATGAATGTCAAACTTTTAATTTGCCATGGAAATGATTTATCACTTGAGCCCAAGAAATAAAAATCGAATTTCGGGAAAATTTTCGGGAAAAATGAATAGTAAAAGTGAATAGTGAAATTTTCCGGGAATAGTAATTATCCTGAAAAATGCGAATTGTTACAAGTCTTTACTGGTGGCGAGTTAACAATCTTAGTCAATTACATGTACAATGTGGTGTTGCTAAGCCAAGACTAGACCCGACTTAAGCTAATAAATGAAAAATAACAAAACATAAAATAAACATAGAATGAAAAGGGATGGTAGTCCGTATGTTTTTTTTTTTTTTTTTTTTTTTTTTTTTTTTTGCATACACTCTTACCCTACCATCCAAAATAATACATCATAGGGAATGAAAATTCCCCTTACACTTGAATTTTTACATACTTTACAATAAACTAATCTAATGACTAGAATTAAGAAAATCAAAACACTTGGAGCACTTTTAAGATTAACGCACAGACGGGGGTAATAAATGATGTTCTTCCCCATTACTCCATAACATAAGTACTTTACCCATGAGTCCCAATCGTCCCAAAACAATATGTACAAGGATATGACTCGACTTAGCAACCATGTAATCAATTAGATAGTTAACTTAGGGTTTAACAAATAACAATAATGCACTAAAAATGAGTGCATACACGGAAGGCTAAGGCGATTTGGGTGTACATTTAAGTGGGGTGTAACAAATTCTTCCTTTAAGTAAGATGCTTAAAGTTAGAAACGAAAAGATAGGCTCGGAGGGGTGTACTAGGGGTTTCGTGTACTAAAAATGAGTACAACGCTAAGGGTGTGGGAAAATTAGTTGACTTAACTAGCCAAGTAATATGACTTAAATGGTCAAGTAATTATAACACGGGTTTAACACAAGGGTGATCATAATGCCTCTTATCATTTAGTAAATCCTACTACACGAATGTAGTCTCACTAGCGGTCTCGGGATGCATCACTAACGCAAGTTCTAGAATCTAAATGCTACCGGTACACTCATAAGCACTAATAATAAATGCTTTTCCTATCAAATCTAAAGGCGAACCTCACATATTTGGGTGGAAATTTTTTCTGAAAGTACGGTTATGTGCTAGTCATACAATCTCCTATCCATGAGACGCTTGCTATGGCTAAAGTTTCACTCCTAAATGTTGTAAAAAATTTTAAATTTGGCGCTAAAATTGCACTAACAAGTATTTCTCATAGTTTTATTACACATCTACCATCAAACAAACAAACTCAAGCGAAAGTGTATATGTAAGGTATCATCATTTTACCCTCCCCTTACACTTAAGATGAACATTGTCCCCAATGTTCAAGTAAAGAATGTAAAAGTGAAATAAGTAAAACAAATGAAGTCAAATACTCCCCTGATTCGCTCGGTATGGATAATAAGGTGGCCAGGTGGAGTTAAGACTAAGCCAAAACAACAAAGTAAAGTATTTCCACTATTTAGTATAGAAACATGATCTACCAACAATAAAAATAAAGCATGCATACGGAAGCAAATAACAAACAAACAAAAATAAAATCACACAAAGCATGGGTTGCCTCCCAAGAAGCGCTTTTATTTATTTACGAGTCTTATAGCTAGACTCAAGGTCATGGGTTACCGTGTGTCGCTTATGCTCACATAACCAAGCGTGAGCCATCTAATAGTTGCCTCATCTTTCTTATAATCATCTCCTAACTCTATACATCCGCGATAGTATCTTTTATTTTTTTCATGAGTATATTTAATCCCTTTTCTCTTATCATTCTCACTTAGCATTTCTATGGGCGGATACCTACTACACTTCTCCATGGAAAAATCCTTTAACCTAGGGAGTGCGCGGGGCATTTGATAGACAAAATCTTCATCCCCTTCCGAGAATGTAATTAACCCTTCTATGAGTTTTTCATCAAGGTTGGTCAACCTTTTGAAAGGTCTTCCAAACACCACTTGGGTTAACTTATCATCAATAAATTCTCCTAGACTCTCCATAACCATGAACTCAACAAGATAAACCAAGCTTCCTACAAACACATGCAATGGTATTGCCCTAACAATAATGTTTTCTCCTTTGTATTCTAACTCATCTACCATGATTTTATTATATTCATTACGCGAGATTATGTTCATTGGGAGAGATGAGTTAAGATAGGCGTTAAAGCTCTTAAATCCGATCTTACAAGGAAATTGCATGTTGAATGAACTATCACACTCAATCCTAGTTCTAGGGTCGACATACCTAAGAGGGTTTATTTCCTCTTCCATCCTATTCTCATTAATCACATCACCATCATCAAGATCCTCATCGGAGTCTGAATAGTAAAAAGGACTAGCCATACGGTCATTATCATGATCAGACTCCTCTAACTCAGAATTATTGTCAAAGTTGTGGTTGGGCGAGAGGTTAGGCGGGTTCTCATTCTCAACTAAAGGGAGTGGGGCGGGCATTTGGAAGATCCTACGACGAAAAACACGAATAACGGGAATCAAACGATCAATGTTATTGTTATCCATCGAAATAGTTTACGAACAAAGGAAACAAAGAAATAAGATAGACTAAAGAAACCTAAAAATAAAAATAAAATCTTACTAGAAAGGAATCTAGCAAGTAGACCTAATAAAAAGAAATTCTAACCTAGACAATAACTATTCCCCGGCAACGGCGCCAAAAACTTGATACGTGGGAATCGCACCAGGCTTTACCTCTCAAGGGATCTCGAGAAGCTTACAACCCCCACCAGGCAGTGTACCTGATCGTTGTAGTATAGTATAGTGACAAGTACCGGAGGATTGATCGTTCAGCTAGGAATAGTGTCGCTAGGATTAGCAAACCTAATTACTAGTGCTAGAGATGACGGAAGATTATTTTTGTATTTTTATATTTTTTTAGAAAGCAAGTAAAAAATCTCGGGTTTGAAGGATTTTGGCGGAATTAGTTGCTAGTCAACTAACCCAATACTAAAGATGCAATCAAAATAAAATATTAGAAATAAAAATAAACTATGTTAAACTAAGGTTGTGAGCAATAAGTGGAGAAATTGTGTTTACTTAGATTTCACTACTCCCTAGATATCTTTTACACGTTAATTACTTGTTATAGTTGCGTGGATGACGGATTGTATTCCTTAATACCATTCAGGGGGTGGCACACTTAACTCCCCAATCCTATGAGTGCCTACTTCACTCCTATGTCGAGCCGGCTAAGAAGCTCCTAACATGGGATCATTATAATTTACTCATGCATTAAATACAACCAATAAAACCTAGTGCACATCGGTTCATGTTTCCTAAGACGTTCAAGCATGTTACCATTTGGAGATCTGCCAGTTTTCTTAAGCCTAACATCGAAATCATTCATCCAATACAACCATAAACAAGTAATCAACACATAATCAACATCTAGGTTTCATTAGATCTAAGCAAACACAAGATAAATCTAGCCTAGCATGGTGGAATCAAGACAAGTACAAGATATAGACAACCAACACATAGACATATTGATTGAATTAGAAGAACACTTATCTTAATTACACATGTAAGGGTTCAAGTGCTGAAAACCCTTGAAAAACCTGTAAAATTCGTAATAGGTTCGGCCTTAGGGTTTCTCCAAACTTGTTCCTCTTTAATGAATGAAAATTAGAAAACTATATATAGAAAACTGAGGCTGACGGCGTCAAGACCAAATAGGTGACGCCGTCATCTCACCGCCAAAAGGATTCTCGGACTGCCTTGATCTACATCTGACGCCATCATGTATTAAGGTTTTCCAGGCCGTCACGTGTTTTACTCATGACGCTCTTCCTCGTGACGCCTTCATGTTTGCATTGGGCCGTCATGCAATTTACTCTTGACGCTGTCAGGATGTTGCTCTTGACACCGTCACCTACTGTTCCCAGCAAGGAAAATTAAGACTTTGACGTTTTCTTCACTTTTATACTCCAGAAACGTCCGAATTGCTTCATTTTCCAGATTTCTCTCCCAAAGTACCTAAAATCACAAAAGGAACGATTTAGGGCAATATTTGATCAAATAAATTCAATTCCGGGCTTAAATGACCCCCTAAAAGTTGTTCATTTTTCGCCTCATCAGGTAACCGATCATTCCTTTTATTTTCAACAAAATACTAATTATGCGGGCACACTTGGTATTTCCCCATTTATAAAGTGTACTTTTCTCTGATTTCATACGACATCTAAAAATGGGAATTGTTGCCTTTTTTATCCACGATCGAGAATATATTACGCCGCTAGTCCAAAATTCTAACGCTCGTTAGTTTTCCCAGTTATCTCAGTCCGCACGCGCGCTGCACATGAGGGCAATTTCGTCTAAATTATTTTTTTTGTCATTTTTTTGTGTTGGTTTTACATTTCCTGTAGCAATTTGTATTTTTTGTATTTATTTATTATTCTTTTTGTCCTTCATTTTCTTTTTACTATGTCACTTACATATACCTTAAACATAATTGATTTCCTTTCATTTGCAACCACCACTTCTATTTTTCTCTCTCACAATATCAAAAAAAAAAAAAAAAAAAAAAAAAAAAAAAAAAAAAAAAAAAAGAAAAAAAAAAAAAAAAACTCCGTTCTATTAAAACTTTTAAGAATTAAGAATCAAGTTTTTTCTCTTTCCTAAAATCCGAATACCACAAAGCATAGTTATCAGGATCCCTGTCCTGATCTTAGGATCTTACGATTTTACGATACTACAAAGCAAAAATGATCCGGATCTTAGGTAGGATCTTAGCACACTTAAGATCTTATAGGATCCCAATCTTAACCATAGGATCTTAAGATATAATCCGTTCCGATCATACTTTTCTCAGATAACAAATTAAAAAATTGTAAATTTTTGGATTATTTTTTGTAGAATTTAAAAAACAACACATTAATCTTCTTAAACATTTCATAATGATAATTTAGGACAACATTTATATGAAACATTCATATGATTTTGTGTTTTTGATATATAATAATTTATAAATTTGTATAATATTACAAAATTTTTTAAGAAAATGACGTTATAGTAGGATCTTAAGATCTCGATTCGATCTTACGATCACTGATGAGTGTCTAAATACTCATCATTTTATACCCATTCTAGGCTACTAAAACATCTGAAAACACTCAAATATGCTTCAAATTACTGGAAATATCACCAAACTGTGTTTTTAGGTGCTTCAAGTGCAAAAGGGATGAAAATTGATGAAAAACATGTAAAATATACCTAATTTACAGTTTCAGTCCCTGAACTTTGACAAATTGGCAAAACTAGTCCCTAGTCATTTAAAACTTGTTCAAATGTCATAAAAGGTCCTTGGGATTCATATGTTGTAAGGAAAAGTCCTTTGAAGTTAAAATTCACAAAGTTACAACTTTGGTCCCTCAAGTTTGAAAAGTGTCAAAATTAGTCCCTAAGGTTTTAAAAATAAGAAAATAATCAAAATAAACCTTATACTATTCTTAAATGACATAATTGGTCCTTTGTGTTAACTGTTTGATATTTACAGGTTTAGCCCTTCAAAATCAAAAAATTACATAAAAGGTCCCTGGAGTTTAGAAAAGTGGAAATTTTGCATCCATGGTCCTTGGGGTATTCAAGTATGACATAAGTGGTCCCTATAACAACTTTTCAAAGTTTACACATCAGGTCCCTTAACTTTGGCCGAATTACATTTTTGGTCCTTGTGTAACTTTAATACAAACGGACCCTTATTATTATCTTAACCAAAAAACCAATCCAAATAACAACCAAGCCCACCCTTCCTTCCTAGGCCCAAACTACAACCGGCCCACACCCTTAATAAAAACCCGGTCAAATCCCCGTTTGACCAATACCACTCCATCTCCTTTCCCTCTCAATACCACCATCACCACTGCTCCACCATACCACCCACCACCTGGCCTTCCACCTTAACCCCCAGCTGTCCTACCCACTCCCCTTGTCCTCCACGCCTCACCAAAGGTGCAATTAATGCATTGAAAACCTCTCCACGCAAATACTGACACCCAAGACAACTTTGGCGCCAAGTAATAATTTAAACGGTGGAGATGAGTTTGACCAATCCAAGGGTCAATAGGTGGTGGGAAATATCATTGTGGGTCCCATAAACCCTGAAAGTAACTACAAAAGGGAGAAGAAGCAGAAGAGATTGAGTAGTAGTTTAGACTTAGTGTAATTTAATCGTAGTAGTGTAGTTTTATTTTAAAAGTTGTAATCTCAGTTAAAGTAAGTTGTCTTCAGTTAATTAAAAGTATTTTGAATCATCTTAAACCTTTAATCTCAGTATTGCTCAATAAATTCAAGTTTGGAAATTTCAAGTGAAACTAGCAATTTCACTCAGTGTTGTTAAGTTGTTATTAGTGTTGTGTTAAACTCTCTTAGCTCATATAAAGCTCTGACAAAACTTTTGAAACTTTTAGATATCTCAAAATTCAGTTTGGTGATTAGACTCAAAAATTCAAGAAAATCCAAAATAAATAAAAAAATTAGTATAGAAGAAGGTGGAAGCAAGAAGCAGGTGTTATTTGGATATGTTTCTGGTTTAGAACCTTTTGGGAGGTGATAGGATTGGTTACATGTTCATGGTTCATTGTTTCTCAGTCAATTCCATTTTGTAAGCATTTTTATTAATTTTGGCATTTTATTGTTCTTGTACTTTATTCACTTTGATCTTTGTGTTTTCATGTTTAAATAGTGTTGTTAAGTTACAATATTAATTAAAATCAGTGTTGTGTTCATTTGATTAGCTTGTACTAAAATTGAAAATCTCACAGTTAAAAACCCAAACTTGACAAACTTGTGTTATATGCTTGTGAGGTGACTGATTTATGTTCATTTGATCTTACATAATCATAATTTAGTATTTTAAAACAGTTTAGTAGTTTAAATATATCAGTTGCTTTATAAAATCTCATTTTCATAATTATAAGGTAGTGTTTGGATCAGTGGTTAGCACCACTGAAGAATTGGTTTTTGTTGTTGTTATTACTTAAATAGGTTACAATAGATTGTAATAGTCCATACAAGTCATTAAATCTAGTACTCACAAGCAAAAAGTCAAAGAACCTACTTGATCCACCCTCACAGTTAACTGTGAGGGAATTGGATTTCATAAGTCCTAATATTAGCTTGTCATTTGAACTTATAGCCTAGATTAGTTTCATAATAGCTTAATACACCTTAATTAATCAGTAAGATAGTTTAGAAATTCACCAAAGTCAAATTTCCAAGTTCTTATCAAAAGTCAAATTGCTTGATACTCAGTTTTTACCAAAACTCCAAGATTTGTTGTGAATTTTGTATTAAGTTTCAAGGTCTGAAATTTGTTGTAGTAATAGCCTATTAGCTTGTCTTTAAGTTCCAACTTAGCTTATATTTTTAGCATTTTTACCCTGGGCCCCACTCACCCTCAACCTCACTTGCAGGGAAGACCTCTTCCCCAGCATCAGTAGCTCAGTTCACCACCACCACTTTGATGGTGATTTGTGACCACCACAGTGGGCCCCACACTTCTAAATTAGTTTCTTACAACCCCCCTCCTACCAGGGAGTGAAAGTTGACCCATAGTTTGACCTGTGCACCACTGGGACCCACCTTGAATCAGCTTGGAAAGTTGTCCCATAATCTGTCTCAGTCCACAATAAGCAAGTGCTTATTGTGGCTTATTGGCTTATCTTGTAGACCCCAAGTGCTTAATATTGCTTTTACATGTTCAAGTAACTTAGAGCAATCAAGTTTTACCAAGGTGGACCCCACATAAGCTCTTGTGAGCTTATTTCCAATTTCAGTCAAGATAAGTCAACTGTTAGGGTTAGTAGCTTATAACTAGCTTATTATTAAGTTATGAAATATTTGTTTTTACAAAATTTATCTATTTTTAGGTATAATATAGGTTGGTAAAAGAAAATTCAAGAAAAAAACAATATAAAAATAAGTGATAGTTTCTATTTAATACAATTTAATTTTAATTTTCATTTTAGATTTTTATTAAGTAATTTGTAATTTTATATTTTTATTAATTTACTTTTATATTAATGTATTTTTAATAATTTTCTCAGATTTTTATTTTGTCTTTTAGTATTAATTATAATTAAAATTAGTTTTATTAATAATTAATCAATAATTAAGTTATAAATAGCATAATTAATTTTTATAAGGTAACACCTAGTTTTTATATTTTTTATAAGTTATAAATTAGTTTTATAAATTTTCTCATAATTTTCTAAGTCATTTTAGTATTATTTGTAATTTAAAATAGTTTAATTAGTATAATTAATATAAATAGTTTTTAATTAATAGAAAATTCATAAAAAGACAAAAATATTTATTTTTATTTTTTATACTTTCTTCAAGTTCTAATTTAAGTTTAGAAATTATTTTTACAAGTTTTTAGTTTAATTTGTAGTATTTATAATTTTTAGTTTGATATAAATTAGTTTTAATTAAATAGTTAAATAAGTTTTTAATTAAATAATTAATAATAAATAATAAAATAATCTAAAAAATAATTTTCTTTTTAATTTAATTTTCTTTTAAGTTTAAGTTTATAGAATTGTCATTTTTAACCCCTGTAGTTTATTTTTCTTAAAACTCACCTTTTTCTCAGAACGCAATCGCGTCTGATTTTAATTTGGTGTACGTTTAAACGTTTTAGATATCTAGGTTTTACGTAATCGTTCTAATAGTTTATTTAAGTTATAAAACCTTAGTGTAATCACACACACACACACACTTATACCTTTCCTGTTCACATTCACTGATCACAGATTCATTTTTAATAAAACATCGCACACCTCGTTGGGACATTACGACCCGGGGAAACACTGTATTCCACGGAAGCATTTGCCTCAGCTGTTTGACTATTATAATTGACCATTCACAAGTGGTTGACCAATAATTATCTGACCGTTTGAGGCGAATCAAAATTTGGCGCCGCTGCCGGGGAGGTTGTGCGCTTATTCTAAACGATTTTGCGTATTAGTGAACCTGAATACACGCTCATTGTATATTTATCCACCCTTGTTCATATTATTATCATATAAAACCAAAAACAGTTCCCGAAAACTTTTTAAAATCAGTTTTCAACAAACACAAAAACCCAAAAATATTTTCCTTCTTATTAAGTACTACAAAAATATTCAAAATACCAAAAATATTCATCCCTTTACCTGTTGTCACCATAGTTTTACTATTTTATCAAGTCTCGGTCATTTGTAATAATGCTAGGTTGCTTAGTTATTATTTATAATTTGTATTAAGTTTACTAGGCTTAAGAATGTGATCCATGGGCCTCAAAGCCCATACGAATTGTAAGAAGGAAAGGTGTAGGATGTTGCCCTAGCTCCTTTCCTATAAATACTAGTCTTAGGCCTCTTGTAAACTTGGTTGGTTATTTGAAAACATTAAGGAAACTCTTGCATTTCATTTTCTCAAATTTCTCATAATCATCCCACTCTCATTCTCATCTCATTTCTTACATAATCATACTTGTGTTTACATAATGGTGACCTAACAAGTGGTATCATTCGCTAGAGGAAGGTGTAGTTATTGTTTTTTCATTGATTTCTTTCTTAACAAATCGTTTTTTTTTATCGAATTGTTTGAAAAATTTTAAACTTTTTGTTAGTTTCTTGGTTTTTCTCACATCTTTGCTTACAAACTTGTGTTTAAAATCAAAACAAACCAAAAAGTTCCAAACTTTTTACTAAATTATTCGATTTTGGATAGTTGTACTTTTATCGAAATCTTCTCAAGTTTGAAAATTTTCTTAAAGTTTTTTACTTTCTTTAAGATCTACTCATTTTATACACAAAAGTACAAGTATCTTGAAATAAAAACGAGTTTTAGGATTGCTTTCTTTGAAAAACAAAAATTACACATTATCGAGAACCTACAAGTTCCTTTTTTCGAGATCTTCTCAAAGTGCACTACCTCGACTTCGTTTGTGTGGACTCGGTATTTTCTTTCTTGTATAAGAAAGTTAAGAACTTCGACTTTTGGGAAAGTTTTCGAAATTGTATAATTTCGAAAACTGTGTTTCGAAATTTTGTGTTTTTTTTCGAAAATATAATTAAGTTTTCGAAATCACAAAAGTTATCGAGAAACTGATCTTAAAGTTTCGTAATACTACTTTTTCGATAACCTGCATAATTATCGAAATCTTATTTTCTCGATAAAACTGAAAAGTTTCGAAATCTTTTTCTCGATAAAATCCACAAAATTTTTTGATAACCGTGTTTCTCGAAAATCTGCCAAGTTTCGCAAACCTGTTATCGAAATCTCATATTCGGCTATCTGAAGTTGTGCTAAGTTTCTCGATAATTGGTTTATTCTACACTTTCTACAAGATCCATTTCTACACAAGTGTTCTAAGATGTCTCAACCACCAAATCATTACTTCCCTCATATTCAGCAACCTCAACATCAGCAGTCTCAGCAACCTCAGTATCAGCAGTATCAGCAACAACAATACCTTCCGCACATAATGAATCAACAACCTCCTAAATACAATCCACTAAATCATTACCTAATGATGCAACAACAGCTCATTCCTCAACAACAACCAAATCAAGTGCTACAACAAAACACTCAGTTTTCCTCCAAACAACCTCACTGGTTTGACAGAATGTGTGAAGTTATTACAACTCAACAATCCCGACATGAGGCAGGATCACTTGAAACACCTCCAATGCTAACACCTGGGAACTATGTTCAATGGTCAAGTCGATTCTTAAGATTTCTTGAATTAAAGAAACCTCATGGGCAGTTCTTAAAGCAAGTGATACTTGAAGGACCATTTGAGTGGCCAACAAGATTTGAAGCTGGTGATCCAAATGCTGATCCTCCACGTCCTCCTGGTGATAGACCCCTTCCAGAAACTGCACTCACTGAAGAACAGAAACTACTTCGTGAAGCTGATCAGTATGCAATGGCTTATATACTTCAAGGTATACCTAATCCGATCTATCGAAGTGTCGATGCTCAGAAAACAGCCAAAGCTATGTGGGAACACGTTCATCTCCTTATGGAAGGTACTCAATTGAACAAAGATGACATGGAATCCAAGCTTTACATGGAATACACGGACATCACAATTGAACCTGGAGAGTCACTTGAATCCTACTATCATCGTTTCACTAATGTGGTCAATGATCTGGAACGTCACAAAATCACAGTACCAAGGATCGCTGTGAACTCCAAATTTGTTGGTAGTCTTGGCCCTGATTGGCATAAATATGTGACATTTGTTCGTCAAACGAAGAATCTTCATGATGCTCCATATGGTTTGTTGTATGATTTTCTGAAACACCATGAACCTGAAGTGGAAAAAGATCGAGCTCTACGAGGAGGATACACACCAAATTCTTTGGCTCTCGTAGCTCAATCTCCTTACGCTCCACCACCAATGTCAAATCATGCATATGTCCAAGAGCAGAACTACTTCAGTTATCCACAATCTTCCACCTCGAACCAAATGATCCCTTATGATTCATCTCCACAAGATTCTTCTACTCAACTTGTTCCGTCAAACAACAATGATGCTGTGTACTACTCCAACTGCAATGATGATGACGATGATGACTTTAATACGTTGAATCAGGGACTTGCTCTTATTGCTCGTGCTTTCAGAAAATTCTCCAACAAACAACCGTCAACGTTCATCTTCAAACACAAGAAATTAAGCTGTTGTCAATGATGGAAGAGTGGAAATTCAGAATCGTAACTATAGTCGATCTGGTTCAGGAAGTTCTTCAGGAAATTATGGGAAGGGTCAGAGGTTTAGTAACAATGGGGGGTTCAGAAACAACTCAGGATCTTCTCAACAAAGGTCTGACTCAGTTGCTACAAGGAACTCCAACTCAGGGAATGCAGTTTGGTGCTACAATTGCAATGAACAAGGTCATATAGCTACAGCATGTCCCAAACCGAGAACTCGGGGTAGCAAGTTTCACAAGCAGGCATTACTCATGGCTCTTCAAGATGAAAAAGATGGACATTTCCCTGAACAGGACAACAACTTCATGGCAAATGTGCACAACGATGATGACATGGAAGATCTGGAAGCCAATGCTGCTGTGATGCTTATGGCCAACATGCAGGAACTTAAGCTCAATGATTCAGGTCCTGTGTATGACACTGACGGCTTGTCTCAGGTACATGACCTAAATGCATGCTTTATTAATGAAATAGTCTCACCTTTTGCTTCTGAATCAGATATGGCGCAAGTTGTTCCATCTATATCATCTTCATCCTCTCAAAAAGATGAACAAATAAGCACAGTTGTCATATTTGATGATGACACAGTTGTTTCATTTGATGATCCAATTGAGACTGATAAACATGATACTTTAGAACAACATGAACCATCATTTGATCCAGACCCTGACCTCATATTGTTATCTAAACAACTGGATGCTCAACAATTGCAAATAATAAAATGCAACGAGAAAAACAAAGTCTTAAAAGAACAAAATGCGTCATTTGCAAGAGATATTGAGTGTTATAAAATTCAGCTTTCAAATCAAGAAGAAAAGATTAAACATGCAAAAAGTTTTGAAAAAGCTTTTCAAGATTCTTACAACAAAGAACAAGATCTTCAACGTAAAATGCAAGATTTAATTGAGTCAAACGGAAAGTTGATTTCGAAACTTGAAAGTGAGAAGTGTGAATTGAAAATGCAAGTTGAACGTCTTCAAAGAGACCTTTCAAAAACTGAAACAGAATTGTCAAATTGCAAAAAGGAGTTTTGTGAACATAAAACACGAAAAAGGAAGTATATAGATGATTTACTTGGTGATATTGTTGATCTTGAAAAACAACTCAAAGAATTTCGTCACATTGTTTACAAACACGGGAACTCTGTCACAACAATTCAAAAGTTTGCTTTAAAACCGAGACCCGATAAAGGATTTGCACTTTGCGATTTTAAATCAATGTTTCTTCACAAAGCTTTCAAAGAAAATCCTAAGGTTTACAGTATTGATCACATGTTTGATAATACAATTGTGCGTGCTGTTGTTTTTGATACTGAGGAAGAAGAAGAACTGGAAGACGAGAGTCGATCAAAAATGAGTTATGTTCAACACTGGACACCATATGACTATTCAAAAGCTCCACCTCTTTCTAAATCTTTTGTTACTCAAAAGGATTTACCTGAGAAATCATGGTTTATCGAAGAGTCATATGTTTCATCTCACAATGCAGCCCCTGTCCAAACTGTAGCACAAATAAATGGTCCTTTACCATCATCCGGTGAACTTACACCTTTACCGAAAACGTGTCGTGTCTTAAATTATTTTAAAACTTTTATGGAAGACATCGAAATTTTGGAGGAAACAATTGAACGTAATTCTGTAATTAAAATTGAAACTTTTCAATCCGCTTACGAGCGAGAAAAGAGAGATATTTTTCAAAAACAAATGAAGCCAATTGTTCAACACCTCCGTCTATGTGCTACACGTTGGGATCAGGAACTTCAAAAGGAGGTCAAAAATATGATAAACGTTTTCAATGCAACTGAAAATGACATTTTGGTTCAAAAGCAAAGAAATAAAGTTTTAAAAAATGATGCTGATCGACTCTTGGAACAAGTTCTCAATGCTGATATTTTGTCTGTTATCATGAATGATCTTTATAATTCTGGTACTTCTATGCTTAAGCATGATCATTGTGTTGATAATAATTTGTTGAATGAGGAAATTGAGACACTTAAACTGGAAAATGAAAAGTTGAGAATTAAAAATGATGATGTGACAAAACAATTTTCAAAAGAAATTTGTCAACTCAATCAAAGGCTTGAATGGTGTCAAGCTAAAAGTCTTGAAAGGGAATTGAAGTTTCAAAGTCAAAATGTTTCAAACTCTTGTCAGATTTGCAAAAACAACGAGTCTTTAAAAGGTCGATGTTTCCAATACGAGAAAGAAATTGCGGATTTAAAAATTGAAAACGCCGAATGGCAACAAAACCGCGACGACATCAAATATTGCAATGGTTTACTTGAGTCTGAAATTCAGGACAAAAATCACATCATCATTGATTTGAAAGAGAAAGTTAAGATACTTCAAAAAGGAAAAATGGTTGACACCACGGTGATAGCACCAGGAATGTATCAACTAAACAAAACTGATAAAGGAAAGGTTGTTCAAAACACTAATGTTGATAACTCCACTTCTACAGGACTAGTCTCCACTTCTAGCGTTAGCAGACCCAAGCGAAAAAGTAAAAAGAAGAATAGGATCTTGCAACGTAAGAGAGGACACCTAGAAGCTCAAGAAGTAGAAGACCAACTTAGGAATTTGAATAAAACTCATGTTGCATCAGATTTAGATTCTAATCTGGAAAATTGTAATCAAAATCTACATGTAACGAATGATGAACCTTTGAATGTTTTGAATATTAATGCATCTTGTGTGTTTTGTCGTAAAAGCGTATCATCTGGTGATCATACAAAATGTTTAGCTAATTCTCTTCTTAATCGTCTTAAGAAACGTAGGACACGCATTCCTTCTAGGCCCACTAATGCCTCTAAGTCTAACTTAGGAAAGCCGTCTTCTACGGTTTCTAATGAAGCTGAAGTTACCCCCATAAGTACCGAGAACAAATCTAGGAATAAGCCAACGACTAGTGCATTTAACATTAAGAAAGCAAAAACTAGTTGGAATTGGCAACGTTGGTTACAACACAAACCAGACTTTAAATGGATTCCTAAATTGTTGAATATATGTGTTACTAACCAACAGGAACCCGCATTGTCTTTGGGTTCCACCCTTACTTCTGTTCCACCCGTGTCTTCTTCTGGTGATGCAGGTGGTACAGATTGTTCTCTGGATTGTTGATAGCGGATGCACCCGACATATGACAGGCAATCTCAAACTGTTACACAACTTTGTCTCAAAGTTCATTTGTACTGTCAGATTCGGGAATGATCATTACGCTCTAATCATGGGATATGGTGACTTTATCAGCGGGAACATTGAAATCAGTCGTGTTTACTATGTGGAAGGCCTTGGACACAACCTTTTCTCTGTTGGTCAATTCTGTGATGGGGATCTAGAAGTTGCATTTCGTGAGAAAACTTGCTTTGTTCGTGACTTACAAGGAAACGATCTAATGTCTGGCTCACGCGGCTCCAATCTTTATACAATCTCAATGTCAGATATGATTGCAACATCTCCGATATGTCTTCTCTCCAAAGCTGAATCGACTAAATCTTGGTTATGGCACAAACGTCTTTCGCACTTGAATTTCCGAACCATGACTGACCTTGCTCGTTATAAACTTGTCGATGGATTTCCAAGATTCCGTTTTACCAAAGATCACTTATGTCCAGCCTGTGAACAAGGAAAAAGTACTCGAGCTCATTTTCCTTCAAAACCTGAGCAAAGTACGAATCATGTTTTACAACTGCTTCATATGGATTTGTGTGGACCGATGCGTGTTCAAAGTATCAACGGTAAATGCTACATACTAGTAATTGTAGATGACTTCTCCAGATGGACTTGGGTTTATTTCTTACGAAGTAAAGATCAGGCTCCTTCAATGATCATCACCTTTCTCACTAAAATTCAAGTTCAGTTACGCAACACGGTACGAATCGTCAGAACTGACAATGGCACTGAATTCAAAAATCAGACACTTAGGTCTTATTATGAGAAAGTGGGAATTGAACATCAAACATCTATTCCTAGAAGCCCAGAACAGAATGGTGTGGTTGAAAGACGCAACAGGACGTTAGTGGAAGCTGCTAGAACTATGTTGATTAATGCTCAATTACCAGATTACTTGTGGGCAGAAGCTGTTTCAACCGCATGTTATACTCAAAACCGTTGCATGATCACAAAACGCCATCGCAAAACACCATATCAAATTGTTCACAAAAGAAAACCGAACATCGACTACTTTCATGTATTTGGAGCACTTTGCTATCCGAAAAATGATCGTGATGATTTAGGTAAACTCAAAGCTAAAGCTGACATCGGAGTGTTCGTTGGATATTGTGAAAATTCCAAAGGTTTTCGGATATGGAATCGTCGTACAAGAGAAATTCAAGAAACCATTCACGCTAATTTCGATGAACTCACCCAAATGGCTTCTGAGCAACACAGCTTAGGACCCGAATTCAACCGTCTCAACTCTCCGGCATCTTCAGCTGAACCATTGCCACTTAACCGCAAAGAATTAGAAACCTTGTTTGCTCCACTATTTGATGACACAATTGAATACCGTCCTACTGAGGTCTCACCTAATTCCGCTGCTCAACCTGATCACATTCCAATACCAGACTCACCTCAACAAACTTCTACAAGTGTTGAGAGAGACGGTCCTCCAATTGTATCACCATCTACAGCAGAACAAACTGGTTCTACTTCTCTCCATCCAGCTGAAGATCTAACACCACAATCAGTTCCACAACCCGCAGAGCATGATCCTGATGCGTTCATTAACCCGTTTGCACCAGCTACTACAGTTCCTGATATAGCTGAGTCGTCAACACGCAACTTGGATCCTGCCAACATGCGAGATACGTATCAACTACACCCTTCAACACATAAATGGACTCGTGACCATCCACTAGTTCATATTATTGGCCATCCAGATGCACCTGTTATGACAAGACAACGACTTCACACAGATGAAGAAACTTGTATCTACGCACTCACAGTTTGTCATGAAGAACCCAAGAACATTAAAGATGCAATGACTTATGACAACTGGATTGAATCTATGCAAGAGGAATTTCAGCAATTCATAAGATTAGAAGTCTGGGAATTAGTTGAAAGACCTGACGGAGTCTTTGTCATTGGGTTAAAATGGATATGGAAGAATAAGCTTGATGCTGAAGGCACTGTCATACGAAACAAATCACGTCTGGTAGCAAAAGGATACTCTCAACTGGAAGGTCTAGATTTTGCTGAATCCTTTGCTCCAGTGGCAAGACATGAAGCTGTTCGGATCTTTTTGGCTTATGCTGCACATAGGAATATGGTGGTTTTCCAAATGGATGTGAAAACAGCATTTCTGAATGGAGATCTCCGTGAAGAAGTTTATGTCAGCCAACCTGAAGGCTTCGTTGATCCTGAGCATCCTAATCACGTCTACCGACTCAAAAAGGCACTCTACGGACTCAAGCAAGCCCCACGGGCGTGGTATGACAAACTGTCTACTTTCTTATTGGCCAATAAATTCATTAAAGGATCGGTGGATCCCACACTATTTACAAAAACCTACGGGGAGGACTTACTTGTTGTTCAAATATATGTCGATGACATCATTTTTGCCTCAACAAAAAGAAGTTATTCTAATGATTTTGCAAAATTAATGAAAGACAATTTTGAAATGTCCATGATGGGTGAACTTACGTTCTTTCTAGGATTACAAGTTCATCAATCACCCCGTGGAATTTTTATAAATCAGTCTAAATATGCTCTTGAAATTTTGAAGAAACATGGAATGATGTCTTGTGATACCTATAATACACCAATGGGCTATACCACAAAACTAGATGCTGATTTACATGGGACTCCTGTTGACCCTACCAAATACCGAAGTATGATTGGGTCCCTCATGTATCTCACATCTAGTAGACCTGATATAGTATTTGCTGTCTACATGTGCTCTCGCTATCAGTCCAGACCAACTGAAAAACACCTCAGTGAGGTCAAAAGAATCCTTCGATACATAAAGGGAACCATTAACTTGGGAATCTGGTATCCGAAGGATTCTGGTTTCGAACTAATTGCTTTTTCAGATGCTGACCATGCAGGATGTTTAGACACACGCAAAAGTACATCTGGTGGATTACAATTTCTCGGAGACAAACTTGTGTCATGGCAATCTAAGAAGCAGGACTGCACTTCACTGTCGTCTACAGAATCTGAATACGTAGCCATGTCTGCTTGTTGCGCTCAAGTCATTTGGATGAGATCTCAACTTAAAGATTATGGCTACCTATTCAACAAGATTCCAATCTACTGTGATTCAAAGAGTGCTATTGCTATCTCCTGCAACACTGTGCATCATTGCAAATCCAAACACATCGATCTCCGTTATCATTTCATCAAAGAGCATGTGGAAAGGGGTACAGTTGAACTTTATTTTGTTGGAACTGAGTACCAATTGGCAGACTTACTTACCAAATCTCTGGCACCATCCAGGTTTGCTAGTCTAGTCCACCAAATTGGTATGAGATGTTTGACACCAGAGGATCTGGAAAAGTTTTTAAAACACCACTGATCGTCAAACATCACAACTATCTTTGTATAATAGTTTGTTTTTTCTTTCTTTCCTATAAACTAATATAAACACAAAAAAAAAAAAAAAAAAAAAAAAAAAAAAAAAAAAAAAAAAAAAAAAAAAAGATTTTTCACATTTCATTAAAAAAAAAAAAAAAAAAAAAAATGCAAGTATATCGCTTCCATTCAACACCTTGTTCATTCTTTACAAGTGTTGAGGGGGAGTCACGCTTAAATCTTTTACCAATTTTAATTGGTATACTTGCATATTTCCCATATTTTACGGTTTTTCTCAGAATGTGTGGACGATTTCTTCTACATTTCTTTGTCTCATTTGTTTTAAATCTTCATAAGTTAGGATAACTTATGCATATCTCAACGGTACTTATGTTTGCAAGAAACCTTAGGACCTAAGTTTGTTTATCTAAAAGTCTAAGGACCTAAAAGTGTTAAATACTCAAACTTTCAATAAAATAAAACAAATAAACTACAAACCGTACAAACAAAATACTCACCAATTCAAAAACCTCTCTTAAATCCTTTCATCCAAACCCACGGTTCAAATTCATTCGAGTTAACCACGACCTTGATCATTAAATTGTAAGTTCCTATGTATTCACTAGGGCATTACAAACATAGGTTCTTGGTTAATTGGTTTTTCAACGGTTCGATCTTGTGATTTCTTGATGTCGAGAACTAGGGTTAGGTTTTTCGAAAAATGCTATTAACGTGTTGTGGTGTTTAATTCTTGATGGGGTTTAGTTACTTAGCGTGTTTCTAACACTTTCTCATCATTTATTTTCACATCCCATCATGTTTACTTTGTTTTTTCGAAATCACTATAATGGGTCGAATTGGGTTTATTAGTTTCAATGCGTATTTGTTTGATTTTATTGGTGGGATTTGCTTCTTAGGTCTCTTATGTGCTTGTTTAATCTAGCTAGGATGTTTCTCACAGTTTGATCATGTTTCTCGAATTATTTGTATGCTTCGTTCTTTATTATTATCGAGATAAATGTGACTCTTGTGTTGTCTACTGTGCTATGTGCCTTGTTATGCATCATACATGTAGTTGTAATATGGTAGAAATCCATAATACTAAGTTGTCTCATATTCGTGAAAATTATCGATAACATGATTCTTGTGCATTATCGAAATCTTTGTGATTTTGCCTAAAAGGTGTTTATCTATCGTGATGACAGGCCAATATCATTGGAAAAGCACTTAGTGAAGGAAATGTACGTGTGATTTCTACAAAATGTGCCTTAATTCTTGTATAAGAATTTTATCGAAAAACTGTGTTTTATCGAAATCTTCTCAAATTATCGAGAACCTTAAGTTTTTTTCGATAAATATTGTTCAATGACCAATTTTTTCGAAAACTTTATTTTTTTCGAAATCTTTCGGTGAACTATACTTTTCGAAATCTTCAGTTTCTCGAAAAATGGTTTTATCGAGAAAAACTTTGATTTCTCGATAACTTATAGTTTTTTCGATAACTTTCTCGAGAAATCACTTTCTCGATAAAAGTCACACTTTTCGATAACATTCAGTAAATTACATTTTCTCGATATCACTAGTTTCTCGACAAAATTGATAAAAGATGTTTTCTCGAAAAACATCAATTTTTTCGAAAAAGTAAGAAATCTCGATAAAAATCTGTTATGTGGAATTTGTTTCAAGAAAGTCACTTTCTCGATAAAGTTTCACCATAACATTTTTTTTCGAAATCTGTTTCTTTACTCAAGTTTGCGATAAATGGTCTTTGATATATTTTTCAAAATCTTGTTTGGCATTGTCATGTTATATCTATGTGTCATTGGTGTGATTTATTATTGTTGTGTAATGTGATGTAGTTGTGAATTGTACTTGTCATGTTGTGCTTATTTGCTATATGCATTATTTGACTCATAACAAAATGACGCATTTGTGCTTAATTGTTTCAAGTAGATATCTGTATCTAAACTCTAAACTGTGCTAACACATAACAAATTTGGATGTTTGGTTTATGGTGATACTTTTCAGATAAACATGGCTGAACACAATGAGAACGTCGCAGAACAACCTCTTCCATTACTCACCTTGGATGACATCACTCCCGAGAACTACAATGTCACAATTGGTAACAACAATCCTCGAGTTGATTTCAACAAGTTGAATATCACAGAGAAATCATGCATGATTGTGAAAGATATCCTACTGGCACATCCTTGCAAACCACTGCTCACCTGCTCTACTTCAGTTCCACTGTTCTACCTTCATCAGTTCTGGCTTACTGCTCGGGCCAACTTGGATGATGAGTCTTTCACTGTTACCTTAGATAGCCAAGATTACTCTGTAGAACATGACATTCTTCGTACAGCCCTTCTCATCCCACAAACTGACAACGAATTTGCTCCAATACTACCTGACCTGGAACTTCTTGACTTCTTCATTGAATTAGGATATGAGGTTGATGATGATGTACCTCTAGTCAAGCTTTCCCAATTTAATGCCAAGTATATCCCTCAGCCTTGGAGAACATTCTGTCTGTTGGTGGTGAGATCTATATCTGGAAGGAAAAGTGGTCATGAACATCCAAGGCTTGAACACCTGCAAACATTCTGGGGAATGGTGACTCTGACACCGATTGACTTTGCAGTTCCTATCATGAATGATATCGTCCACAGTATTCAGACAGAACGTGTAAAGACTATGATACCATTCACAAGATTCACCAAGCTTCTCATAGAACATCTCTGCAAAAGTTCTCCAGAATTCATCAAGAGGATGGCTGATCCTAATGAGCCGAAGCACCTCTTCGAGGACGACTTCACCACCTCATTCATCAAATCGACCACTTCCTCAACCAAGATCAAAGGAATGAGGATTCCCGAATACCTTCTGAATGACAATATCAAGAAAAGGGCGAACTTCAAGTTGTATGATCTGGCTTACAAAGGGGAACAGGAAGAAGCCA
The DNA here is from genome assembly GCA_030686995.1 of Artemisia argyi. NCBI lineage: Eukaryota > Viridiplantae > Streptophyta > Magnoliopsida > Asterales > Asteraceae > Artemisia > Artemisia argyi. The sequence goes on along the minus strand of JARVZY010001967.1, from coordinate 272,979 downwards.
CAATAAAGACTCGTAGCAAAGGAGGTGTAAAGTCTGGGAGTACCACAAGCACCACTGCCTCACCACATACTAGATCTAAGGGTGCTCCTAAGTCTAAACCCAAGACTTCCACCAAACCTATACCTACATCCAAACCTAAACCTGCTACCAAGCCAAAGAAGAAGGCAACTCCTGAGTACTTTATTCGGGATGAACCTACTCCTCCACCTTCTGACACCGAGTCTGAGTTCGATACAGAATCTGAAGAAGCGAAACCAGACTATGGACTGAGATACCGAGCACCTGATGAAGCATTTCCTGCAACAGAGATTGCCGTTCAACAAAGTCTTGTAACTTATGAAGAAGAGACAAGGAAAAGAAAAGGAGTCACTATCAATGAGCCGAATGATGATGAAGACGAACCAATCGTTGAACCATTAGTCGATAAACGCAAACTGAAGAGTATAGTTGTCGACACTAGAGCTGAAGAAAAGCAGCTTAGGAAAGAACAGAGGAAAGCAAGTCTTGAAAGCCGACTTCTATCACACCCTCCAACACCACCACCTATCGATCAGTCAGAACATGTAGGGGCTACAAGCAGTATGGTTCCTCCAACAACGTCAGAATCAGCTCCACAACCTGATGACAACGTTAAGGATACAGACAAGACTGAAGATGTCCACATGACTGAGACTGCTACTTTAGAGGAGAATGTTGGCGGTCAAGAGAACTTAGCTACGGATCAGGAACATGAATATCTTATTACTCCAGAGTTTCTTGCACGAGAAGCAGAGGAAGCAGAGGAACGTCGCAGAAAGGAAAATGAAGAGAAGAATGCGTTCGACACCAACATATTTCTTAAGTCATCTTCTCAGCAGACTTCCTCAGCACAACCTCCACCTCCTCAAGACTCTCCACCAAAGGATCCGACTCCTCCTGCTTCTTCTTCGGACTCTCACAACGAGTCATCGTCCGAATCATCACCCGAGCACTCATCTCCCACACCTCCTGAAACCGCATCTAAACAACATTCGATCAATGAACCAAAACAACCAGTTGATCTTCAGGAGCAAGTGAACAAACTCACCAACATGGTTACCAATCTTACCAAACAAGTTGAGGAATTCTAGGAGTCAACGCAGCTGATCGACAAGTTCTTGAAATCTGATTACGAAGGTTTTATCAGAACTGCAACACATGATTTTCTCACTGAAAATCTGGTTGAGATGATCACTCCTGAGGTAGCAAACCTTCTCAAACCAATCAATGACAACTTGGATCACAGAATTAGAAGTGTTACGAGGAAAATGTTGTCTACTACACCATTCACGCTTCACACCGCAAAATCTTCTACTGTGGCTCCAACCGTCCAAGAATTGTCCTTCAATGACATGCTTGTCAAACTCTTCGACAACCTTGCCACCAAAACCACACAGACAGCTGAAGAAAAAGGCCTGTATGATGCTATGGTAGCTTATATGTCAAAAGAGTCATGCAAAGATGCTGCTGGAACCCGAAAACGGACAAGAAAAGATGACGATCCTGACCCAAACTCCAAAGGCAAGAAACCTAAGTCTGGAACAGGTCCCTCATCCTCTCTACAACCACAAAAGGACTCCACTCCTCCTGGAACTCAACAACAAACCTCAGCTACTGGTAAAGGTCAAACCGAAGATGAAGAAATTTTCATGGAACAAACTGATGACTTCCAAGATCAACATGACACCGATTACCGTGCTCCACCTACTCATGATTCTCATGCTGGTCCATCATCACCGTCCAAAGCCAAAGACAAAGATGCTACATCTAAGTCTAAGAAATCCAAGAAGAAAACACGTCATTCATGGCTCGACAATGAAGACAATCCTCAGAATGATTGGCTGACAGAAATGGTCCAAGCTCAACCTCCTCTTGAAGAAGAAGAACCCCTTCCTGGTAACACTCTACAGTTTACCCAGGTCATTATGAAGGATCTTCACATCGAAAAACTCACAAAGGAAGAGCTTAGAAGAATCAATAGGGATGCACAAGAATTCCTCAAGAAAAGATCTGGAAACAAAGTCGAATACGAATATCACATGCAGAATATAGCTAGCGCAATGTCTGCCGACTTTGACTGGTTAAATCCTGAAGTGAATATCGATCTAAGTTCCAAGAATCATGAAAAACCTTACTTCACCGACTGGACCAAACCATTACCATTGAAAGGATTTCCAGACAAACCCAAGATACCTTATAGCTTCTTCTTCAACAAAGATCTTCGTAACATCCAGCTCACTCAAGAGATATCCAAGAAGAAATATGCTTCCTCACTCACAATCTCAGTACCAGCCGCTAGATACGAAATTCCAGCCATTGAAGAAACCACCCGTATTTACAGCAACTCCATCGTAGCTTACGACAGAGATGCTCTACACGGAATTCAACATTGGCCTGATCGTCGTCGTCTCGGTTATACAAGCAGATTAGGAGAGACATCATTGGAAAATGTGAAGCAGAAATCAAAGATCATCGCTATCTTGGAGATTCAACAGTCAAAACGGTTTAACTACTTATTCATGCGTGAAATTGTTGTTAAACGACAAGATGAAAAGAAGTACAAGTTCTCCGAAGCAGACTTTCCCAACCTTTATCTCAATGACATAGAAGATATGTATCTTGAAAAGGTTCAGAGTAGAATGCGCGGATTCGATAGAGACGTTCAGTACAACTTCATGGCATCGCTACTTCTTTACATCCGACGACTGATTGTTCAAGAAAGAGTGGAAGATCTTCAGCTTGGAGTGGAAAGTTACCAACAAAAGATCAATTTGACAAAGCCACAATTCTACTTTGATGGTCTCTATGACACACCACAGTTTACTCTCATCCAAGAACCATTTGGTTTCACCTACATCAACAGCAAAAAGCTACAAAGCTTCATGAGGTTCGATGAAGTACACAAATTCTGTGATGTTACACTCAAATCAGTTCGTGATGGACTTGTCAAAAGGTTGAATGATGATCGCCGTAAGATAGCTAAGGGGGAACAACCTAGATGGAAATCCAGCTCCAGAAGACAAGTTCGTAACTTTGTCTTAAAGATTGAAGAAAGGTTATTTCGACGGGAACAGATCAGACGACTGGAAAGCTACATCGGTGCCAGACCATCGTTTCCTGTCAGAAACTTCGAAAGACCAGTACCTATGTTCACTAACTTCGATGCTCCACTTCCGGACGAAGAATAACTTGGTACATTTGATCATATTTTTTCATTATCAATTGTTTCATTGATTGAATCATTTTTCCATTATGGTTTGTGCACACATTACTGTGTACAACCCGTTCTTGTATTTAAAGGACCCTGAGGTACGCTTCAGTGCCTCAATCCTAATTTAAGGAGCGAAGGCTTCTTACTTTTGAGTAGAATTAATCAAACATTTATGATTTTTCATAATTCTGCTCAAAAGGACAAGTATTTCACCTCAATAAGACCTAATCACTTGTTGAGGGGGAGCACTTGTCAAAACAAAATACTTTGCTCTAAATCAAAAGTTCTTGGTGACTCTCCCCGTAAGCCTCACAAGGCATATTTTAATCTAAAAGTTTGTCAAAAACACCATTTTATATGCTATTTTTGAGGGGGAGAAAATGTAAAAGTGATTAAAATATACGAAGTCAAAGCTTAATAGTTGTATCATGTGCGAGCTAGACTCAGTATTGACCCAGGAATTGACGAGATAATACAAGTTAGTAACATCGAAAGGACTTATCCTCGACGGGTAATAACATCAAGTTAGTTACTAGAGCTAGTTGTCACCTAAAAGCTGACAATGCATCTCTTTAACTAACCACGTAAGCGTGTCTCGAAAAGGATATGTCTTAGTAGAAATGTACCGTCTCGAGAAGCTTTCTGTGAACTTGATCAGGCCGGGTGATAATTTCAAGCTAGTTTATCTAGTGATGTAAGCGTGTCTCGAATCGGTCTAGTTCACGGAAAGTGGATCAATTCAAAAGAGCCTGCTCCTCCCGCATGTGCAAATTTATTTAACACATATGAGCACACGTGCAGGGGGAGCCCTTCAAAAGTGTACACAAAACTCTCAAAGTGTTAACCAAAATATTTGATTATCACAAACACTTTGAGAGATTTTTCAATCAAAGGTTTCTTGGCTACTGTCGGAGCTATAAGGTGATTAAGATAGGAATATCCGTCCTATGATCCGCCAGAGCCGGAGGGATCTACCCAAGGACATCACCAATAGTTAGAACTAGAAGTCCTTAGGTATGATACGAAAAAAAAAAAGGAGTAAAGAATGAAAAGGAGAAAGAAGGGGTTGAAGAATGAAAAAGAAAAGTAATGAAAAGGGTGAAAAGAAATAGCCCTCCATATGTTCAACCTTAGGGCAGACACCGGGTTCAATTCATATGCTACTGGTTGTTGCTAAGGCAACACCGGTATTGAAGATTAAGTCGTCATGGACCCAGTGACGCAATGCACTAAACCTTCTGAACCACTCAAGTTCTCTTAAAAGAACTTGTTTCATTCTCACGGGGAACCCGCGTAACCTATCGACCTATCTCTTAGAGACGGTTGATATTGAAGCAGGAGACACCTCCCCAGTCTCCGCATAGGAAACCTAGGTGTGCACTTATAGAGTCTAGAGCCATGAGATACATCAAAGATCTCTTAGGAACACTTAATATTTCTGCAACTGGTGTTCTACATCAATGGGCATCAGTTGTAAATTATCGAGTCCTTCGCAGATCTTAGCAATCTGCCGAGAACGTTTATGAGAGGATTACATAAGTATTTCTCAATGATTGAACGGAAATCCTGCCAGGGTCAACATCTAACAGCCCTGACAGCAGGTCACTTCGGTAACCCCACAAGGGTTACGCTTAGTGTTTGCGGTGGTTCCATTACGGTCTACAGTCGTGGAGTGATCCCCAGCGACTCACCCAGTCATTGAGCTACCTAGTAGGTCTCGTAAGCTCCTTCGGGAGTATCTGATATGGGAACGGCCTGGATAAAGATTAGAAGGAGTCTTCACAATATGCTGTTGATGATCTCTAATTCCTTATCCGTAAGTACCGGTGATTTATTGCTAACTGTCTACTCGCAGGTACTTCACTTCCATGATGATGGATTCCACATGCTCATACATGCATCTTGCAATCATCAAAAGCTCCCTCAAAGATCAAAGCAACACAAAGTTCAAAGTAAGATTCTACGCCAAAAAGAAGAATCTACAAAGTATAAAGACCAAAGATCTTAAGTGAAGAAAAGGGACTACGTGCATGTATAAGTCAGAATTCAAAAGATGTATGAGCATGTTGGAATGGCGGACAACCACCACAGACGCAGGAGTGACGAACGACAGATTACTTCATAACATAATCACTACAACTTCATCAAAGAACAAAGACAAAGAGCAAAGTATATCCATCATTATTCTAATCATTTCTGAAGACGTCTAAAGCTATGAAAGTCAAAGATTAAGACGAAGACGTCAAGCAACCATGATGACCGACCCTTAGGGGGAGATTGTTGGAACCATAGTTTTACTATTTTATCAAGTCTCGGTCATTTGTAATAATGCTAGGTTGCTTAGTTATTATTTATAATTTGTATTAAGTTTACTAGGCTTAAGAATGTGATCCATGGGCCTCAAAGCCCATACGAATTGTAAGAAGGGAAGGTGTAGGATGTTGCCCTAGCTCCTTTCCTATAAATACTAGTCTTAGGCCTCTTGTAAACTTGGTTGGTTATTTGAAAACATTAAGGAAACTCTTGCATTTCATTTTCTCAAATTTCTCATAATCATCCCACTCTCATTCTCATCTCATTTCTTACATAATCATACTTGTGTTTACATAATGGTGACCTAACATTACCCTCTATCCTTTTGATTCTACCTTCTTCCACTTGTCCCATAATTGATTCTAATGGCATCTCTCGATGACGATTTCTTTGAACAAAAGGCTTATGAGAGCAACATCGAAAAACTTATTGCCTTGTCAAAGATATCGAGATGTCGTGTTGATTATGATGGACCATCGATTCATATTCCCTCTCCAGTGAGGGAAATGGAACGAGAAACCGGGGTGACAAAGGACCCTGTACTTTCCTCTGACTATGGAAGTGCTAAATACGTCCAACCTATGGTTATCCAAGAATCTAAGCTCACAATTGATCCTAACCTTTCACAGTTTACGGTTAAAAGTTTGTCAAGCAAACGTACAGAGCTTAGGGCAGTTACTGAAAAGAACGAATTGCCTAATCTTCACATTTATCAAAAACAAAAACCAGAGACCATAACGGAAGTGCTGGAAATTCCTAGCTCTCATAGCACACCACTTGTCCCACCTCCAGATTTTGTTCCTTGTGTCGGTTGTGGTGAGCCGCTTTTCGGTTTTCCATGTCGTTGGTGTACATGTGAACAATGTGGTAATGATATTCGAGACGGGAGTTGTTTGTTTTATGGATCGAGTAATTCATTTGCTTATGATCCTAATCAAAACTCATTCAACGACTCCTCAAAATTTTCCAACTACCCATCACATTCATACGAGCAAGAATCATATTATCCAAATCTCGATGATGCTTCGTATCAAAATACACCAAGCCAGACTCAACAGTTTTACTATTGTGAGTATTGTGGAGGTCCACACTTTAGCTCTGATTGTTAAACAAGGAATCCATTTCCTTGTAACGATTACAACTATTCGTTTCAAGACCCACCTCCACAGTACCAAATGAACCAAGCAACTCCTCAAAACCAGCAAGACCCTTGTCTAGAGGTTCTTGAAAAACTTAAAGACCTTAAGGAGGAGTTAGCTAATATTTCGTTTCACAATGCACCAAGTTTTTCTTGTGTACATTGTGGGGGTCCTCATGATGATTTCAAATGTCAACCATATTATAAACCTGAACATTGTTCTAGTTCTAATATATCCGGTTTTGACACATTCACACCCCCACAGTTTCCACTCATTCCATATTCTCGTGATAAATCTATCACAGAATTACTTGCTGAAGAACATGCTGCTAGAGACGAAAGAAGCATAGAAGAATTACTAGTCTTAGAACAAGCAGCTATAACACGTACCAAATTTCAAAATGCTGCTCTTCTTGATGAAGATGATGAAAGTGATGATACCTCATCAAGTTCATCAGTTGAGACTCCTTCCATGGAAATACAGGGAGAAAAGAATATAACTGAATCACCAGCAGTAGAAATAATGGAACTTGTAGACTCCATTACTGCTAGTCCTTCTCATCTCCCTGAATCTACTGCTATCACACCCGAGGTTCCCACTCACTCTCTGAGCATGGGGGACGAGCATCTTGACACTGTTCCTGATAAGGAATCGGACGAATTCATAAAGTCTAGTGTTGAGAACCTTGTCTCAATCCCAAGTGAGTCACAGGGAATTCTTGAACATATGTGTGATATCCCTCCCCCTATTGTCTTCCCAAATGATCATATTGAGACGTTCTCTGATTCTGATGAGGACTATTCTTTATCTTGTGGAGACATAAGTTATGTGGGGGAATTACCTTCTGAGCTTGTCAACTCAGAAGAAGAGAATGATGAAGAAATAATCCAAGACGAATCTCTTCGTCTTACATTATTAAATGCTAATCTTCTCATTTCTAGAATCGAGGCTTTTAATGAAAAGCCTATTTCATCTCCTATCCCCGTCAAGGATAGTGAGATTTTGATCAATGATTCTATTCCGGAATTGCAAACGTTCCATTTTGATCAAACGGGAGAGAAGATAAGTGGTATCACCACTTCTCATTCTTATAATTCTCTTCCCGTTTATGAATCATTTACTATTGAGGAGTTCCCCAATAAACTCACTCAAATCAATCCCGAATACGAATCATTCACCTTTGAGGAGTTCTTCGGTGAACTCACTCATATCATATCTCCTCCGGAGTATGATAACTTTTATTTTGATCTAGACATACCCATAATATGTCTTGATCAAACGAGCTTAAAAGAGGAGATTCATGAAACAATGAATTCTCCTATTGAAGATGAGGAGTTAATCATGATTTTCATCATGACTTTCTTTCTTTTCTTCATATATCCCGTAGGTTATCCTGTTCTTCACTCTTTCGGGAGTGAAGACATTATCTTTGACCCCGGCATTCTCATTTAAAAATTATGAGCCGGGTATTTATCTCATCGGTGTGGAACTTTCACGTGCTTCAAATGTTTATCCAAATATCTTGAATGAAAGTCCGATGCAGATTGTCTCTTCCACTTGCTTCCCCATGGACAAATGAATTCGGGGTCGAGTCAAGCTAGCGACTCGGTAATCAAAAACAGTAGCATGTACTTAGGGTTTTCACCATAAGTGTGGGGGAGATACTAACCCACATGTTGTATATATGTATATATCCTCTAAAAAAAATGTGTACATAAACTTAAATAAAGGCTATGGAATATTTTCTTTCTTACGTTCTAAGTGTTGGTTTAACACCCGGTACTTTGAATATTGAGGACAATATTCAGTTCTAAGTGTGGGGGGAGATTCATTATTCTAACGAATTTAAACACATGTTCCATCAAGAACCCCTATTTTAGCCCAAATTTTAAAATTTTTTCTCACTTAGAACGCAATAAATGGTTATCAGTCCGCCATGTCTAACCCACATAAGGATTGGCTAATCCAGGAGCAAACGGTTCTTGGTAAAGATAACTCAAACCCGTTGATGGCTTGCAATTTACCAAAAATTGTATGGTACCTCAACTCGCCATATCCTAAAAAGCGAATGAGTTTGCTAGCCCGCAAGATTATGGCTTGTGGTAAAGGCAGTGGAAAATCTATAATTGGTAATCAGCTCACCAAGATGTTGACTATTCCATCAAGAGTTGGCTAGTCCAGAAGCAAACGGCTTTTGGTAAAGACTAATCAAATCCGTTGACAGCTAGAGATTTGCTCAAAATCACACGATTATCAGGTGTGCCACAGTTCTTACATCTGGCTACTCCAGAAGTGATGGCTTTTGGTAAAGAGTTTTTCAAATCCATTAAGTTTTTCATAAAAGATTGCTAGGGACTAGCAATAGTTTAGTGTGGGGGATTGATGAGTGTCTAAATACTCATCATTTTATACCCATTCTAGGCTACTAAAACATCTGAAAACACTCAAATATGCTTCAAATTACTGGAAATATCACCAAACTGTGTTTTTAGGTGCTTCAAGTGCAAAAGGGATGAAAACTGATGAAAAACATGTAAAATATACCTAATTTACTGTTTCAGTCCCTGAACTTTGACAAATTGGCAAAACTAGTCCCTGGTCATTTAAAACTTGTTCAAATGTCATAAAAGGTCCTTGGGATTCATATGTTGTAAGGAAAAGTCCTTTGAAGTTAAAATTCACAAAGTTACAACTTTGGTCCCTCAAGTTTGAAAAGTGTCAAAATTAGTCCCTAAGGTTTTAAAAATAAGAAAATAATCAAAATAAACCTTATACTATTCTTAAATGACATAATTGGTCCTTTGTGTTAACTGTTTGATATTTACAGGTTTAGCCCTTCAAAATCAGAAAATTACATAAAAGGTCCCTAGAGTTTAGAAAAGTGGAAATTTTGCATCCATGGTCCTTGGGGTATTCAAGTATGACATAAATGGTCCCTATAACAACTTTTCAAAGTTTACACATTAGGTCCCTTAACTTTGGCCGAATTACATTTTTGGTCCTTGTGTAACTTTAATACAAACGGACCCTTATTATTATCTTAACCAAAAAACCAATCCAAATAACAACCAAGCCCACCCTTCCTTCCTAGGCCCAAACTACAACCGGCCCACACCCTTAATAAAAACCCGGTCAAACCCCCGTTTGACCAATACCACTCCATCTCCTTTCCCTCCCAATACCACCATCACCACTGCTCCACCATACCACCCACCACCTGGCCTTCCACCTTAACCCCCAGCTGTCCTACCCACTCCCCTTGTCCTCCACGCCTCACCAAAGGTGCAATTAATGCATTGAAAACCTCTCCACGCAAATACTGACACCCAAGACAACTTTGGCGCCAAGTAATAATTTAAACGGTGGAGATGAGTTTGACCAATCCAAGGGTCAATAGGTGGTGGGAAATATCATTGTGTAATTTAATCGTAGTAGTGTAGTTTTATTTTAAAAGTTGTAATCTCAGTTAAAGTAAGTTGTCTTCAGTTAATTAAAAGTATTTTGAATCATCTTAAACCTTTAATCTCAGTATTGCTCAATAAATTCAAGTTTGGAAATTTCAAGTGAAACTAGCAATTTCACTCAGTGTTGTTAAGTTGTTATTAGTGTTGTGTTAAACTCTCTTAGCTCATATAAAGCTCTGACAAAACTTTTGAAACTTTTAGATATCTCAAAATTCAGTTTGGTGATTAGACTCAAAAATTCAAGAAAATCCAAAATAAATAAAAAATTAGTATAGAAGAAGGTGGAAGCAAGAAGCAGGTGTTATTTGGATATGTTTCTGGTTTAGAACCTTTTGGGAGGTGATAGGATTGGTTACATGTTCATGGTTCATTGTTTCTCAGTCAATTCCATTTTGTAAGCATTTTTATTAATTTTGGCATTTTATTGTTCTTGTACTTTATTCACTTTGATCTTTGTGTTTTCATGTTTAAATAGTGTTGTTAAGTTACAATATTAATTAAAATCAGTGTTGTGTTCATTTGATTAGCTTGTACTAAAATTGAAAATCTCACAGTTAAAAACCCAAACTTGACAAACTTGTGTTATATGCTTGTGAGGTGACTGATTTATGTTCATTTGATCTTACATAATCATAATTTAGTATTTTAAAACAGTTTAGTAGTTTAAATATATCAGTTGCTTTATAAAATCTCATTTTCATAATTATAAGGTAGTGTTTGGATCAGTGGTTAGCACCACTGAAGAATTGGTTTTTGTTGTTGTTATTACTTAAATAGGTTACAATAGATTGTAATAGTCCATACAAGTCATTAAATCTAGTACTCACAAGCAAAAAGTCAAAGAACCTACTTGATCCACCCTCACAGTTAACTGTGAGGGAATTGGATTTCATAAGTCCTAATATTAGCTTGTCATTTGAACTTATAGCCTAGATTAGTTTCATAATAGCTTAATACACCTTAATTAATCAGTAAGATAGTTTAGAAATTCACCAAAGTCAAATTTCCAAGTTCTTATCAAAAGTCAAATTGCTTGATACTCAGTTTTTACCAAAACTCCATGATTTGTTGTGAATTTTGTATAAAGTTTCAAGGTCTGGAATTTGTTGTAGTAATAGCCTATTAGCTTGTCTTTAAGTTCCAACTTAGCTTATATTTTTAGCATTTTTACCTTGGGCCCCACTCACCCTCAAACTCACTTGCAGGGAAGACCTCTTCCCCTGCATCAGCAGCTCAGTTCACCACCACCACTTTGGTGGTGATTTGTGACCACCACAGTGGGCCCTACACTTCCAAATTAGTTTCTTACAACCCCCTCCTACCAGGGAGTGAAAGTTGACCCATAGTTTGACCTGTGCACCATTGGGACCCACCTTGAATCAGCTTGGAAAGTTGTCCCATAATCTGTCTCAGTCCACAATAAGCAAGTGCTTATTGTGGCTTATTGGCTTATCTTGTAGACCCTAAGTGCTTAATATTGCTTTTACATGTTCAAGTAACTCAGAGCAATCAAGTTTTACCAAGGTGAACCCCACATAAGCTCTTGTGAGCTTATTTCCAATTTCAGTCAACTGTTAGGGTTAGTAGCTTATAACTAGCTTATTATTAAGTTATAAAATATTTGTTTTTACAAAAGTTATCTATTTTTAGGTATAATATAGGTTGGTAAAAGAAAATTCAAGAGAAAAACAATATAAAAATAAGTGATAGTTTCTATTTAATACAATTTAATTTTAATTTTCATTTTTAGATTTTTATTAAGTAATTTGTAATTTTATATTTTTATTAATTTCCTTTTATATTAAAGTATTTTTAATAATTTTCTCAGATTTTTATTTTGTCTTTTAGTATTAATTATAATTAAAATTAGTTTTATTAATAATTAATCAATAATTAAGTTCACTACTAGAAAAAGGTCTATCCTTGACTCGCATTTTATGACGCACACAATATAATGACTTGCATTTTTGTGTGTCATAAAAAACTGTCATAAATTGTAAATCCTTGACTCGCATTTTTGTGTGTCATAAAATTCGTGTCATATGTCAAATTTTTTAAAAAACACGGACCATTTGGCGGTTTAATTTTTGATTGAATGGTCCTTGTGGTTGACCGGTCACACACACAAACACAAACATAATCCATCTTCCTCATCTCTCTCTCTCTCATTTCTTGTGCAAACCCTAGCAACCATAACTGGCCGTCGCCGCCACAGTCACACCGCCGGCCACCACGACACACCACCACCATCAATCAACTCCCTATCACTAGATCTACAAGATCCCCACCAACACGCGCCCTAGACCTGTGTTTTTGGTCTCGTTAATCACCCAACGCCTCTCTTTTCTATTGTTTTTGGTTCTATATCTCGTTGGGAGTCGAATAGGTATGATGTGTATATGATATAGTGTGTAGTTTTTTATGTTTTGTGCTTGTGTATATGATTGTGTGTATGTTGTAATTTTTTGAGTTAAGATTTTTTCATTTTGTGGTTTTGATTGTGATTATTATTTTGTGATAAACAAATCAGAATACATAGCGATTCAAGTGTTATCTTCTCTGTTTTCATCTTTTGATTTGCTTCTTGCTCATTTCTTAAGGTCAAGAACCGGCAATCTCACATCAAGGGTTGTAAGATGGACCAACCGACAAATAAAAATGGAGTTGAAAAGGTCCAACTACTTCCCGCAATCAATGATAATTATGGAGCTGAAGGAGTGTATGGACTCAAATGTCTTTCTCGCTCGGCTTAAAGCTTCGATGTTAGAGTGGACATTGCAGGTTCTTTACAAAATTGTTGTACCTTTTCTTACGTGCAAGTGCGTATTTATGTATCTACATGATTCTTGATATTGCAGGTGGCCATATACCTTCCTCGATTTATCATCTCCATTTGCTCCCCTTTGGTATGTTTGTATATGAATATGAATTTGAATTTGTGACACTATTATCATATGCCATATCAATCTTCAACCTCCTATATATGTGTCTCAAATTAAATACAACCTTTGGTTAAACACAGGATCTAATATTGTTAAATCAAATACAATTATCCCTCTGTAATGATAAACAAGGAATCTTGAATAATGTTGAGAATATAAATTGTTACCTTTGCGCTTCTTGATTTGTTTTAAAATGCATGAATTGAACTCATGTGATTAGTAATAATTTGCAGGTATTTAGGAGTTGGATTGATTCATCTTCCTGCATATGGCATCTTTGCACTTGTAGTTAGAGGAAAGCAACTTTTATTGTCAAGATATTATGGCGCACATAGAGCTTGATGTGGCAACGAGAGCTTAACCACTTCACATATAAAGCAGAGGATTTAGCGACATGCTCTTAAAGGTTAGATTCTATCACCAAGATGCAGTCTGATTTTTGGCAAGTTTGTCTTGACAAACCTATATCTGTACCAATTTGATTACTAGTACATGATGAAATGAAACTTATACCGTGATGTTTTGCATTTTGCAAAAAGTTGTATACTAAATCATTCGTTTATCTATGACATTAAGGGTGTGCATAATTCTGTCCAGGCCAACAAAATTGAACTGTTTCAGATGGAACCAGCTATTGATGGTTCAGTTCTCAGTTCTAGCGTTTAATATCTAGTCTGGAACCGCGCTTCCTGTAGAGGGTGAAGGTTCTTTTGCATATGTGGGTGAAGGGATGACAGAATCTGATGCGTGGGCGGGTCCTCATAAAATTATTGCGGGTCCTATTAACTTGGTTAGAAGATCTTTTCAAAAGAAGAGTACCGCGCTTCCTGTAGAGGGTGTTGGTGCCCTCTGTCAGCTTGTCCACCTTGTCATTCGTGATCACGAGGAAGTTGCTTTGCAGGTAAATTTACATTAGCTAATTAAATTATAAGTAATACATTGAAAAAAAAGTTTAGAATTTGCAGCTGAGTAGAGTTGAAAGTTTAGATTCGTTTATTTATGTGAATGGTTGAGATGTTCAAGCAGGCCATTCTAGAAACTTTAGCTGATAGGGGAACAAGTCAGATGTGTCGCCCAAAGTGCATTTTAAACGCATACAAAATCCATCTTACATACAACATCCTAACTCAGTTTAATGTTGTTATTTTTAGTCACAAATAACGCATGAAAGTGATTGTGGTTCAACCCAACGCTGGTACATCTAGACTACGAATAACAGATTGTTTAAACATGAACCAGTTTTGACCTGTTACCCAATGCGTCCATCTTATGGAATGTCGCACAAGGATGCATATTTTTTAAATAGTTGATTTACCGAAATTGAACCATTGATCTGTTTGAATTTGTAGGAACTTGCAAAGGACAGACTTATGGCGGAATTAGCAAAAGAAAGAGAATCAACAGCAGCAATTGATGCAAGCCTGCACTCCCCTGCACCACCACCCATTGAACTTAGGAATTAGCTAGGCATATCGATATGTAATTTTTGTCGTTAATTAACTTGTGACTTATCGTGAATTAGTACTTGAATTAACCTCATTGTTTTGATATATATATATATATAAAATGCGTTATTTTGATATTTGTGTTTTTAATTTTGTATTATCAGGTTTTTAATTGTCATTTAATAGAAAATTAGGAACTAAAAAAAATTAATTAAAAAAAAATTAAGTTATGACTCGCAAAAAGGAGAGTCATAAACGTGGGTCATAAATGCGCGTCATAGAGGGATGACGCACAAATGCGAGTCATGAAGCTTTGTGACGGGTCTTTCCTTGACTCGCATTTGCGCGTCATAAAACCTCTTCTTGACTCGCATTTGGAGTCAAGAATAGCCCTTTTTCTAGTAGTGGTTATAAATAGCATAATTAATTTTTATAAGGTAACACCTAGTTTTTATATTTTTTATAAGTTATAAAATAGTTTTATAAATTTTCTCATAATTTTCTAAGTCATTTTAGTATTATTTGTAATTTAAAATAGTTTAATTAGTATAATTAATATAAATAGTTTTTAATTAATAGAAAATTCATAAAAAAACAAAAATATTTATTTTTATTTTTTATACTTTCTTCAAGTTCTAATTTAAGTTTAGAAATTATTTTTACAAGTTTTTAGTTTAATTTGTAGTATTTATAATTTTTAGTTTGATATAAATTAGTTTTAATTAAATAAGTTTTCAATTAAATAATTAATAATAAATAATAAAATAATCTAAAAAATAATTTTCTTTTTAATTTAATTTTCTTGTAAGTTTAAGTTTATAGAATTGTCATTTTTAACCCCTGTAGTTTATTTTTCTTAAAACTCACCTTTTTCTCAGAACGCAATCGCGTCTGATTTTAATTTGGTGTACGTTTAAACGTTTTAGATATCTAGGTTTTACGTAATCGTTCTAATAGTTTATTTAAGTTATAAAACCTTAGTGTAATCACACACACACACACACACACACACACACACACTTATACCTTTCCTGTTCACATTCACTGATCACAGATTCGTTTTTAATAAAACATCGCACACCTCGTTGGGACATTACGACCCGGGGAAACACTGTATTCCACGGAAGCATTTGCCTCAGCTGTTTGACTATTATAATTGACCATTCACAAGTGGTTGACCAATAATTATCTGACCGTTTGAGGCGAATCAATCACGATCTTGCAAAGACAAAAACGATCCTACGTAGGATCCCGATCTTGAAAACCTTGCTACAAACAGCCTTGTTCTTTAATCCGATCCACGAAACACTAACTCGTTTCTTGTGGTTCTCGTTTGTTGTCTTCAAATAGAAATACAAACCATAAACCACAAGCACAAACGGGAAGGAACGAATCAACCCCTTTGAATGTTGTTGTTAGTTGCGAACTTTTTTTTTTTTTTTTTTTTTTTTTTTTTTTTTTTTTTTTTTTTTTTTTTACACATTAGATCAATGAAGGGTTTTGTTGCATCTTTAAAGATCTATTAAAAATGATTCCAACCCGAGATTTTTTTTTTCTTTTCGTGTCAGATATGTAAAAGATGGGGTTTTGTTGTGGTTTGTTTTTTTGTTGAGAGATGAGATTGTTCTTGTTGTATAGTTTTTTTTTTTTTTTTTTTTTTTTTTATTTATTTATTTTTTTTTTTTTTGGTAACAGATCTTTAAAGGTCCAACACAGATCCAGAAAAGGACGATGTTAATAAGTGTGGTTCAAACCTTTTCATAACAATCGGGCTTAATGTTAATAAGTGTGGTTCAAAAACACCAAAGCAAAACTGTCGAGGTGTTAATGGTGGAGTCATGGCTGCTTCGATGAATAATAATAGTTTCATTAGACCTAATATTTTGATCTTACAAGATTATTATGACCATATTAATGGTCACTACACTGAGGATTTCCCTGGGACTCCACTTAAGTTTTATGATTTTGTAAATAGGGCACCTAATTCTAATCCTAACAACACGGGGCCTATGAATGGGACTAGAACCAAAGTTCTTGAATATGGGAGTCGGGTGCAAATTATATTGCAGGATACAGGGACTGTCACAACTCACAACAGAAAATCACCCAGTTCGTCTTCATGGCTACAATTTCTATGTGGTTGGTATGGTAGCGGGGATTACAACCCGCAGACTGCAAATTTCAACTTAATGGACCCCCTTATATGAACACGATCGGAGTACCAGTTGGTGGATGGGTTGCAATCAGATTCGTTGCTAATAAGGTTATAGTGGTTATAGTAAACAAATTAAAAGTTCATTTCTTTCTATATGAGAACAAAGATGCAGAAAAGGATGATGGCTACTTTAATATGCGATTATGAGGACTCATGAGTTCACAAATATTAAAAGAAAAAGAAAAAAAAAAGGTCAATGAGTTGTGTTTTTGATGCATGAATTCATGTATGTGTCATGTGTGTAGTAAAATCAAAGATCCTTCTTCACCTGCCCATTCTTCATGTTTCTTGGAAAGGTGAATAACAAATTTGTAAATTGTGAACGGTGGTCGGCGTTGGGGGTGGTGGTGAGCGGTGGTGGTGGTGGGTGAGGGTGAAGATGAAGATGAATGTGTTTGATATAAAAGATTATCAAAAGAAAAGTCACTAATCAAGAGCAAAATTGAATTTGAGGTTGAAAATGAGAAATATCACAAGCATTAAAAGGACAAATAAATAAATTAAAAAAAATAAAGAATAAAATAAATGAAGGACAAAAAGAATAGTAAACAAATACAAAAAGTACAAATTGCTACGGTAAATGTATAGCCAACACAGAACAAATGACAAAAAAATAATAATTCGGACGAAATTGCCCTCATGTGCAGCGCACGTGAGGACCGGGATAACTGGGAAAACTAAGGAGCGTTAGAATTTTGGACTATTGGCGTAATATATTCTTGATCGTGAATCAAAAGGCAATAATTCCTATTTTTGGATGTCGTATGAAATTCGAGAAAAATATAGGGACCAATGGTGTAATTTACTCTTTATTGTATAAAGCAGACATTTGTTGAGTAACATCTTAGGGTGTGTTTGGTATGCTGCCATGAATGACAATAAGTATGAGTTTGATAGTGGTGGTGGGTCTCTCACCTATGAAAGATCCATACTTAACTCTCTTGATATATATAGAGCATGGATTATATCTATCATTCATTACCATAGCGGTAGCCCCTCATCTTAAACAAACACTTTTAATCACTTTTATAGTGATAGTCTCATTCCTATAGTGGGATACCAAAGGCACCCTTAAACTTGGAAACACAAATCAAGACACCCAAGTATAAACACAACACAACTACCACACCAAAAGAGTAACAAACTAACAAGTAACAACACTTCTGTTTTACGACCCATGAAAGAATGAGGTAGAGAGAGGAAATAAATGGTTTTTCCGAGGGTAGTTGCTGCCTCTCCCTGCCAATGATTCTCACCATTGCCCAACAACAACCCTCACTCATATATACATCTATGATCTATCTATCTATAAACGTATATGTATATGTATGTATATATAAACGGAACCTGTAACTGACAGGGGGAATACTTATATATACTACTATATGACATATATAGTGTGTTTACCCAAGTGGAATCATGGAACTAGTACTACTATATTTTTGAGGCTCTGATGATTGCATGTGAAATGGGTCAAATCGGATCAAGTTGAGATTGTCCGTATCTTGGCTTGGCAAATTATTGCAGCCATGGCGGATTTATCCTCTTCATCTGATGGTAAAACAGATCTGAGCCTCATCTTATCAAAATTATTTTTATTTTTTTGATTTTTGTGTTTTTTATACATTTTGTTTCTTTTTGTTTTTGTTAACTTGAAATTTTTTGAGATTACGGATGATTTGATCTTTGTGGTGATTTTGATTTGTAATAACCTTTTTGGTTCTGGTTAAATTAAAGTCACAGTAATTAAGTTATCTATCATTTTGCAAAGCGTATATTAGTAACAGACAATACTTACGGCATTACATGTACAATCTCACCTAAAGTCACAAACACTACTCGGCAAGACCAGCTACATGTTAGGCTGAGTTCTTGAGCGATGTTGGAAATAAAATTTAATTTGTTCTATGCCGAGTCGGTTGATAAATGGATGCTTTTTTAGGGTGGTTCGGTATGGCATTCGGTATGCATCCATGCCGAGCGGGTACACCGCCGCCTCCACAGCGGCATGGATGCGGTATCATGGTTTGCGGCAATAATTCCCGATTCGGTATGGAGCAAAGCACAAGAAATATAGACGTTGGGATGTATTTAATTGATGGCAATGTAGCCGTTGGGAGCGTGGGTTCAAAAAAAAAAAAAAAAAAAAAAAAAAAAAAAAATCATCCTATATATATGTGACAAAATCATATATACAAAATCACTTCCAATCCAAATTACATCTAACTTCTATATAACATATTTTTTAAAAAATTTGTAGCATGGATTTTAGAAATGGAAAAGGTGTTTCAAGCTCTACGAGAGGTCGTGGTCGGGGCTCTCGATCACAACCCCAACCCGTTCGTCCATCGATCAATCGACCATACCGTTATATATAGTTTTTTTTTTTTTTTTTTTTTTTTTTTTTTTTTTTTTTTTTTTAAGTATTATGTAATTTTCTTTTAATATTAATGAAATATTATGTTTTTATTAAATTGTTTAATATAATTTATAAATATAAAAAATAAAAAAATAAATTTAGATGATGTATAGGATCATGATTGCCACTAAAAAAGTATGGTTGAGGTATGAAATGAGGTGTAATTGTATTATTGGTGGATGGTGAGGTACAAAATTTTTATTGAGGCATAGTTGCCACTAGGGGTGTCATTCGGGTCAACCCGACCCGATAAGCCTCTTATCGGGTCGGGTCTATCGGGTTTTCGACATATAAAATTTAACCCGCAACCCGATCCGATAAGGAATCGGGTTATCGGGTTCGGGTCTATCGGGTTATCGGGTCTATCGGGTTCGGGTTATCGGGTTATCGGGTCAAGTTCAAAAATTATAAAGCTTTTAATGGGTTATTATAGCTTATCGGGTTATCGGGTCAACCCGATAACCCGATAACGAAATAATTAAGACCCGAAACCCGACCCTATAAGGCTATCGGGTTTATCGGGTTGACCCGATAACCCGATAAGGTATATTGGACCCGAATCAACCCGACCCTATAAGGCCTTATCGGGTTCGGGTCGGGTTCGGGTCGGGTCGGGTCGACCCATATGACACCCCTAGTTGCCACCACCCTTAGTTGTATTTTAATAAAGTGGTTAGCTTAACTTTAAACTCTATACCAACGTTTTTTTGATTTTGGTTCATCATTATCTTCCGGCATGGAACTAGTAAACACTGACGCATTTATTTAGTCATTAAAGCAACTCTAGATGAAAAGATTCTAGTAGACCACTTCAACAGTTCAACCATTGAAAAGGGGGTGAGGGGATTCTCTCTACTAGCTTGATTCAAGTTAAAGGATCATTAGCTATTGAATTAACATCAAATTTTAAGATGGCGTGATTTTACTTTTAATCTTGACATTTGATTTTAATCTAATGGTTGAGGATCCTCTAACTTAAGTCAAGTTGTCTCACCAACTTGAAAAGAACATCTTCCAAAATTGTAAGTCACTTAATTGGAACTCCAAATTAAAGTTGTAAACGAAGCGAGTCGAGCCGAGTACAGCGAAGCTCCAACTCAACACAATTACTTAAACTTGATTTGAGCTCAGTCGAGCTCTGGATTTCATACTCGAGCTTAGTCGAGCTTTGGATTCCATGCTCGACTCGAGCTCGATTATTTTCACATTTAAAGCTCGAACTCGATGAAAAACCGACATATCAATCTCCACTCGACTCGACTTTATGACAATTGCGTATCTACATGTATATAAAAGGGTAAAAGTGTAATATCATTAAAGCTCGATAAGAGCTCATGAGCCTCACGAGCCAAGTATTTTCGAGCTCGAACTCGACTTGAAAGTGTACTCAAGTAGCTTGAGCTCAACTCGTTTATATCGAGTCGATTTTGAAGTTTACGAGTCGATCTCGAATAGCTCATGAGTTGTCTCGTCTCTTTTACGTCCTTACTCCAAATACTAGTATGTGAAACATGACCAAAATAGAGCTTTCAAAAGTGTTTAACTCGGTGATATATTGTTAAACTATGATTTTTTTTTGAAATGACAAGATTGTCCACACTCTACATGCGAATTATCACATGTGTCATTAGTTGCAAAAAAACACATTTTATGCAAATTATACAGGCATTGTCTTTTGAACTCATGTATATGTAAAATTATATATATAAGAAAAGAACAAAAATCAAACAAATTATACCAGTAAACATTTTTTTATCCTATTGAATTTAATGTTCATTTGTTATTTTTAATATATTGTTTTCGCAAAGTATCGTAATATATTTGTAATTAAAGATTTTTTGTTTTATAACTTAGAAAAAAAAAGGGGGGGGGGGGGGGGGGGAGGGGGGGAGTGACATATTGCGAAGTATTATGAAATACGACGAAATTATTAAGGAGTTATTAAGAATTTATTGCGAAATTCAATTACGAATTTTTAATTTTCTTTTCATATATATTAAGAATTTATTGCGAGTTTGTCAGTTGCCTTTAAAATGGAAAAAAAACTTACAAATATATCACCTGCTTGATAAAATTTTTATGCTCTACTCCGGAATGAGTGGGAGAGTTAAAGGTGAAGATGTATTTTGTTCACAAAAGTAAGCACCCTCACGATTGTGCGAGTGTGCGAGAGTGTATTTCTTGTATATATATGTGCGACTATATTCAATGACGGAGCTATAAATTTTTTTATCGGGAGGGTTGAAACAAAAAATTTCCCGAAAAAACATTAGATGGGAGGGCCGAGATGAAAAAAATCTTTTTAACACATGAAATCGCAAATACATACACTAACGGTCTTAGGCCTAGGGGGCCGGGACCTTTCCCGATCCTCATTAAGCTCTGCCCATGACTATATTTGATATTTAGTGCAAGTAAATAACAAGCGAGAGTTACACGAGTCAGTCACAATAGTAAATGAGCAAGAGAAGCAAGCTATGATACTTGAAATGAAAATGAATGAGGTGTAAAACAAATGACAAAGACTATAAGTACCAGAGAAAGTACTATCGCTATAAACGAACCGAACAAACACGAACAGAGTTTTATTCATATTTGGTCTTATAAATTTAACAAGACAAATGAACAGTCAAGAATGCTTAAATAGACAAATTTTCTTGTTCATGTTTATTCATTAAAAAATGAAGTTGTATTTGTTTATATTAGTTTATTAAAAGATTGAATGAACGTAAACAAACGAACATAGCTGAACGCATGAAGACAAACAAAGAAATATACAAAATATTTTGTTTTATGTGTGTTTTTTGTTTGAGTATACCGATTTTTAAGTGTATAACAAAAATATACGATATGCGACCATAAATAAATAAGTGAAAATAAACAAACATTAATGTTCAAGAACATAAATGAACAAACGAGAAATTGTTCATTAACTAAATAGAGATAAACCTTAATTCACTTTCGTTTATTTAATAAATAAACACAAATAAATGGACATTATAACGCACTGTTAATCAGTGTTTTAAAAACCGGGTTGACCTGGCCGGTTGAACTGGTTGAACCGTGAACCGGTCGGGTAACCGGAAGACGGTTTTTAGAAAAAAACTCGGTTGAACCGTGACCCGATGACTCGGTCGGGTCAATTAAAAAACCGGTTTATGTTCTTGCGAAGTATTATGAAATACGACGAAATTATTAAGGAGTTATTAAGAATTTATTGCGAAATTCAATTACGAATTTTTAATTTTCTTTTCATATATATTAAGAATTTATTGCGAGTTTGTCAGTTGCCTTTAAAATGGAAAAAAAACTTACAAATATATCACCTGCTTGATAAAATTTTTATGCTCTACTCCGGAATGAGTGGGAGAGTTAAAGGTGAAGATGTATTTTGTTCACAAAAGTAAGCACCCTCACGATTGTGCGAGTGTGTGAGAGTGTATTTCTTGTATATATATGTGCGACTATATTCAATGACGGAGCTATAAATTTTTTTATCGGGAGGGTTGAAACAAAAAATTTCCCGAAAAAACATTAGATGGGAGGGCCGAGATGAAAAAAATCTTTTTAACACATGAAATCGCAAATACATACACTAACGGTCTTAGGCCTAGGGGGCCGGGACCTTTCCCGATCCTCATTAAGCTCTGCCCATGACTATATTTGATATTTAGTGCAAGTAAATAACAAGCGAGAGTTACACGAGTCAGTCACAATAGTAAATGAGCAAGAGAAGCAAGCTATGATACTTGAAATGAAAATGAATGAGGTGTAAAACAAATGACAAAGACTATAAGTACCAGAGAAAGTACTATCGCTATAAACGAACCGAACAAACACGAACAGAGTTTTATTCATATTTGGTCTTATAAATTTAACAAGACAAATGAACAGTCAAGAATGCTTAAATAGACAAATTTTCTTGTTCATGTTTATTCATTAAAAAATGAAGTTGTATTTGTTTATATTAGTTTATTAAAAGATTGAATGAACGTAAACAAACGAACATAGCTGAACGCATGAAGACAAACAAAGAAATATACAAAATATTTTGTTTTATGTGTGTTTTTTGTTTGAGTATACCGATTTTTAAGTGTATAACAAAAATATACGATATGCGACCATAAATAAATAAGTGAAAATAAACAAACATTAATGTTCAAGAACATAAATGAACAAACGAGAAATTGTTCATTAACTAAATAGAGATAAACCTTAATTCACTTTCGTTTATTTAATAAATAAACACAAATAAATGGACATTATAACGCACTGTTAATCAGTGTTTTAAAAACCGGGTTGACCTGGCCGGTTGAACTGGTTGAACCGTGAACCGGTCGGGTAACCGGAAGACGGTTTTTAGAAAAAAACCCGGTTGAACCGTGACCCGATGACTCGGTCGGGTCAATTAAAAAACCGGTTTTCAAAATTGCTGTTAATAAAATGTTTACTGAATTTTTGAAGGTGAAATCAAGTAGAGACCATTTTGATAGTCTAATATTTTATGACTAAGCACCACTAGTAAGTGGTCGACATTGCGAACCAAGTCAAACACCTCAAATATAAACATAACAACCACACCACAAATGAGAAACATTTTCTGTTTTACGACCCATGAAAAGAAGAATGAGGTAGAGAGAGGAACAAAAAGAAAAAGGTTTTTCTGAGGGTAGTTGCCGCCTCTCTCCACCAATGATTTCCACCTTCATCCAACAACAACCCTCACTCATATATCATAACATATATACAGCTATGATCAGCAATCTTTCTATATCTGTTTATTTATATCAGTATATATATATAGAGATGGAAATGAGACAGAGGCAGCTGAAAGATGAAATGTACTACTACTACTGTATATTTTTGAGGCTGTGATGATTGAATAAATGTGAAATGGGTCAAATCGGGTCAAGTTGAGATTATCCGTATCTTGGCTTGGCAAATTATTGCAGCCATGGCGGATTTATCCTCTTCATCTGATGGTAAAACAGATCTGAGCCTCATTTTTATAAAACTTTTATTTATTTATTTATTTATTTTTGTAAGTGGGGAACATGCAATTTGGTATATCGAGGTGATTTATTGCGTATATTTTGAAACCCGGTTCGACCGGGCCGGGTCAACCGGTAGAACTGGTTCCGGTTTCCTTTATATTTGAAACCCAGTGTGAACCGCCGATTTTTTAGCAGAATCATCAGTGTTTGAAAAGCTGAAAGAAACATGAGTATCTGGACATGTATATAAATTGTTGGGTTTTTTGTTGCATAAACCGGGTTGACCCGGTAACCCGGCCGGGTCGATCACATACCCGGTTTTGAAAACAATTAGAAATTTCCTTTTTAAAGTAACATTTTTGTTTTTTTTTTTGAAATACTTTTTGGAATATATGATGGTCTAGATCTTTGATGATGTATTGACTCTGTTTGGAGTGGATTATTGGGGCTTTGGGAGCAAAGTCGAGATTATCCGGTATATTGACGGGGCAAATATATGTCTATCTGGATGGTTATGCGAAAGTAACAAAATGATTATTTCACACTGCACCTGATATATTTATAAATTTGCAGCCATGGCGGATTTATCCTCTTTGTTTCCATTGTTTACCTACCAAATCTGAGCCTCAATATAGTATAAATTATTATAAGTGAATTGCATCATATATATTCTGATATTGTTTCAAAAACAATTTTTAACTACTTTTGTGTTGAGTTTAGCACCTGATGATGTCCTCACAAGAGATTTGGGGTTCATAACTCATCAGGTGCATTTGGGGGTGCCAGAAAAGGGTTGGAAACGGTCACGGGATACCCTATTCTGGCCACAAACATATCTGAGTCAGTGACTTGCTTTTCCCCGATAATAGAGATAACTTCATCCGTTTATCCATGATACTAATCGTTAGCATTTTTTGTGATGATGTCTCTAATTGATAGCTCGTTGTTCTCTTACGTTGGAGTTGGAATGTTTATAGATCCTAGGGGGTGTTTGGAGTTGCTTATTTGAAACTAATTAGAATAAGAGTGTTTTTGGTATGTGTTCAAAGAAACAAGATAATTTAACTGCAGCAGTTTCCTTCAGCAGTAAAATACAAACACTTATTCAGCGAAAGTAAACTTCTAGATCATAGGAATCCATAAATGAAGAAGACCATGCTTTGTTTATTCGACTTGCTTCAAGTGAAAACATCAACATAATATATTCAGACTGATATAAGAATTGAAATGGAATACACATAGTTTAAAGTGAAATAAAGGGTTTTAAACGGCCACTAATGTAACTTTTGGTTACCTAACACGGGGAAATATGTCGATAAGAACAAGTCTACAACAAGAGGGAGTTGTAAAGTAACCACAGCCGTAATCGGCAAGCAAGCTAATCCACCTATTGGTGCCATCATCCACGGTCTTTGATCACAGAAAACTAGGAACAACGTTGCTCTAAAGGCCACCATCATTGCAGTTGAAGAAATGATTAATAAGCAGAGCCCATAAGCAACCGTCTCGGTAAGCTGGCCAGAAAATCTTTTTCGGAAAAACATTGCAGTTAGAATTGATAAAAACACTAATAGGGCCGTAGTTGCTGAAAATAGGGAGATTGCATCGGATACTGCAAAAATAATGAAGGGTGAAGTGTTTTTAAACACAGGGATGCCCGTTTCTTGATTGCTTCCACCTGGTACAGTAATTGCTGCTGCAAATACTATCGTGACAATTAGAGTAGCAGTGATACTGCATGACTCAGCGGTGTTTTTCACCACTTTTTGCCTTCATTTCACAAAATCTGCCTTTTCCCGTGTAAATACCATTTCTGGTGTCTCGTCATCGAAATTCGTTTGTGTTAGTTGTCTAGTTTCCATAAGCTTCTCTACTTCCTGTATCATCCAAATAGTTCTACTTTATGCAACAATAAAGATGTACAAGATGAAAAATCTATAGATGCTTTTGTACCTCACGCCATTGGAGCTCTCTTTGTTGCTGCAGTGCTGCACCTGCAGTTTGACTGAGTACATATGAAGGTGCCAATCTTCCAGCTAAGTACAAGAGATTGTTCCTGGAGGAATCCTCCATTATTCTACTACGTATAAGATTTTGTATGCTCAATTATGGGATATATACATTGTTGCATACTTTTTCTGAACGGTTTATTACTGCTGACTGAACAATGTTGTGCCCTTCTTTATTCTTAACATCGATTGACTAGGTGAGCTACCTAGAATGTGACAAATAGGGATGAGCACGGTACCGGTCTCGTACCGATCCCGTACCGAATTAGTAGTACCGATTTTTTTCCGAGCATAAATTAGTGGTACCGGTACCGTACCGAACGGGATTCGGGTACCGGTACCGGGAAATCGGGGTTTTTCCGTACTTTTTCGGGAATTTCCCGATTTGGTACCATTCCCGTACCGAATTAGTGGTCCCGATTTTTTTCCTCCTTACTTCGTAGTACCGGTACCGTACCGTATATAGGGAATCGGTACCGTTTCGATACGGTTCCGTAATTCGGTTCGAAATGCTCATCCCTAGTGACAAACAACCTCATCAATATCCAGTTGTATCGCCTCTAGAATTGATACACTGTAATAGTTATCGTACACTGCAGCATTGTAAAGCATAAGGTTGAGTTTTTTCGAGCCATTGATATGATTACATATTAGGGCCAAAATCTTTTTAGCTTCTTTATATTCCCTTTTTTCTTCTTTATATGCTTGATTGGCGTTACTGCAATATGTACAATACTTAAGTTATACGGTCATCAAGAAATTGTTGGTAATCCATGAGCAATAACACAATCTTTATAATATATAAACTATGAACTTTATTATGAAATTGCAAGTATGAATACAATTGTTTTCTGTTTGTTGGTTTGCCCTATTTATACTATATGAGAGGGTATGATGCCCCTTCATGAACCAACACAATGGTTCATACATAACCGCCTTTAACTACCTATAACTAACTATAACCGCCATTCGGTTATTAACTAACTAATATACATGTTTAGCCCTTAGGCTTTAGTTTATTACATAAGTATCTTTAAACTTTATAATATACTATATTTAGTTTATATCTTCAACACTCCCCCTTAAACTAAATATAGTTTAAATGAGGTCTTCGTCTTCATCTTTGCAACTGGTGTATAATAACGTTGGCTCGTCATCCTCGTACTGAATCAGATTTGCCTCATCTTTCTTATTTTCCCATTTTGGACATTCATTGCTAAAATGCCCAAGTTCATTGCATTTGAAACACTTCACATTGCTCTTGTCCCGTTGTGCTCGACCATCGCCTTGACTTCTCCCGGACCCCCGACCTCGTCCTTGACCACGTCCAAAGTCTTTCTGGCTTGCATTTCCATGACCGCAATGCTCACATTTATGGTGTTTACCCTTCTCCTTAGCATCTTCCATGGTAAATAAAAGTTCACTAGTCATGTCTTCCTCGTTAGTTTTCTTCTTTGTGCATTCTTCGAAAGCCTTTAGTCTCCCCACGGCTTCTTGAAACGACATTTTATTCAAATCCGCAAATTGCTCAATCGTTGCTACTATTTGAATAAACTTTTCTGGCACCGACCCTAGAAGTTTTCGAACCTGTCTCTTTTCATCCAAAGTATGTCCAAGACTACTCGCTTGTGAAACAATCTCACTAATCTTTCCCGCATAGACATCTAATGGTTCATTTGCACCCATTTTTACAGATTCAAACTCTGACTCGAGTGTCTGAACGCGTGCTTCTTTAACCCTTTCAATTCCCACGTGTCGAACCTTTAATGCTTCCCAAATTTCTTCTGCCGAAGTAAGGCTTGCAATTTGCAAAACCATATTTTCTGGAATTGCTTGGTATAACATTGCAATTGCCATGTTGTTTTTCTTTTTATCAACTTCAGCGTCCGTTGTTTGTTCAATTGCTTCCCAGATTCCATGGACATTAAATATTGCTTTAATCTTTACTGCCCAAATCGTGTAATTCGTTGAATTGAGAACCAGGCATTGGAACGTCATTAATGTTCTACTATCCTTCGTAAGTTCGTTCTTATTTTTATTGGATCCGTCGCCTGCAATTTTCTTATTCTTCCTTCCTTAACCAATCTTGATCTGATTGAAAAAATTTACTTTCTACTCGGGTTTTTCCAAACCACTAATCCTGGTTTCTTTGATTTCTGGGTATATGATCAAACCCGCCTCGTTGTTGATAGTCAAATCCGCCTAGTAAATAATTGTCACATACGCTTCCTGCTAATGACAACTATGTCCGCTTCACCACTATTGACAATCAAACCCGCATCTCCGCTGTTGATCTTGATCAATCCCGCTATTCCGCTGTTGATAATCAAACCTGCTGTTTCTATCTCTGTTTCTATATCAAAATAGTGCCCTTCTGATCTTCTTTTTTCTCCCCGAATCGAAAAAACACTCTGATGTCACTTCCCAGGTTTGAACCTTTGGCTCTTGATACCACTGTTGGTAATCTACGAGCAATAACACAATCTTTATAATATATAAACTATGAACTTTATTATGAAATTGCAAATATGAATACAATTGTTTTCTGTTTGTTGGTTTGCCCTATTTATACTATATGAAAGGGTAGGACGCCCCTTCATGAACCAACACGATGGTTCATACATAACCGCCTTTAACTACCTATAACTAACTATAACTGCCATTCGGTTATTAACTAACTAATATACATGTTTAGCCCTTAGGCTTTAGTTTATTACATAAGTATCCTTAAACTTTATAATATACTATATTTAGTTTATATCTTCAACAGAAATGTGACCTAACTAACTATATAATCTCTTACGTACCTATAACTGCTAAGACCTTCCACTGGAGGAAATGCAACATAGAGAAGGGCAAAAGGAGCACTAAAGTGAGGAAATGAATCAACTCATGTATTGTGTTGGCATGAATATTATGATATTTAATCTAAACATCCTCTTCATGTTTTGATGATGACAAAGACGTAAGTTACAACATATAACGTAAAATGCTTAAGTTACTTGTGATCACAATTCATCTATGCATTCATACGTCAACAAGCCTCGACATCTGAACGTCTTGAGTACGCTTCAACAATCACTTAGGCTATGTATAAGCAAATGTCTAATACATTTTATGATTAAAGGGATTTTTATTTAAACATTACAAAGTTTATAAAATTATATATACACTTTATATTTCTTTGAAAAACATATTTGGTAATAAAGAAAAATGTTTAATTCATAATAAATATATGAATTCAAATTTTTAACCAAAATCAGTTAGTTTTTCACCAAATAAACTTTTCCCACTAAAAGACAGAAATTCTGGCGGTTACAGGTGGGCGGCCCCCTTAATTATAAGGGGCGGCCCCCTTAATTTTAAGGGGGCCGGCACACAATTAAAGGGGCCGGCCACGCTCCCCTGTCAGATTCTGTCAGAAAATTTTCCCTATAAATACCACTTCAAACTTGGTATTTTTCACACTTTTTTCACGAAAATTTTCAGTCCCAAACCTTTCCAAACACACTTCTAAATCCTTTGATCATAAGTTTATTAGTCTTTGTTTCAAGTGATTCAATTCCTCATCACTCAAAGTGCAAGAGAAGAATCCTCCCTATCATAAAGCCAAAGATGTATTAGAGTCTTGTTAGTGTTTATGTGAAGTTGTGAGTTATGTTTATGTAATAACTTAATCGATAATTTGACACAAAACGTTTTAAGATTTTAAAAGGAAAACATATTCACATAAAGATCGACCAAAGCTTCATTCATAAAACTAAGTTTTGAAAACTAATCTAAAAGCTCACATATATAATTGATCATATTGATTATATGTTATTTTCATACTAAACTCTAATTGAAGGTTTTTCAAACAAACAATTGAATAAATTTGAATCAACATTTTGAAACCAAGTTTTTATAAAATCAAAAAAAGAGGAAAACTATTCAACCCCCCCTTCTAGTTTTCCACAATTGGTATCAAGAGCCACGTCACTCTAATTTTTAAAACAAATGGTTTTAAAAATTGAGTACGATCCATGTATCAAATTACCCATTAAGGAGGATTAAATATGATAAGTGTTTTGTTGATTAACTTGTATTAGTTTTGATGTTATATATACTAATTATACTAGCTCGAGATTAGATTATATGCTTTAAATAAGTATTATATATTCGGTATCAAATTCAGAAAGTTTCACAACTTTTAGCAAAGTCAGAAAATAATTTTTTACAAAAAATAAAATTTTGAGTACCAGATGGGCGGCCCCTTTAATTGTTTGGGCGGACCCCTTAAATACTGGGCGGTCCCCTTAATTATTTAAGGGGTCCGCCTGTCTGCTCGCAGTTTTTTTTTTTTTTTTTTTTTTTTTTTTTTTTTTTTTTTTTTCAAAAACTTTGAAAAATCATATAAGATTAACCGTAACTCCATAGAAGTCGTGCCACCTGACGTTTTAAAGGTAATTGAGTCTACTTTAATTTAAAAATACTTACAAGTAACCATTACAATCTTAAATAAGTAAGAAAGTCAAAATATTATACAATGGTCAAAAATTTGTGTTTCTTTTTAACGTAAAATTTTTGTTTTACCTTTTCCTTCAAGTCGGGCATTCCTAGTTGATATACTTTTGAAAAATTAAGTATTTATATTTTCAAAATATTGATCTTAATTAAATTATAGAATGGGGAGAAAACTATTTTACTTTCAAATAAAATCGAGCTAAGTAAACATTGGTGTATATAATACACAAAACGACGACAAGTGTTTTATGTGTTATGTGAACTTCTTTGTGATTTTATTTTCTTAATTGAATATATTAGATAATTGTTGCTATTTGAAGTTTAGCTATTTGTATATCTAAGCATATGTGCCCTATTAGTATATAGCTAGCTTTCCGGTTTATACTTAACTAGATCTTATGCTAGATTTCTTGCGTTAGGATTGTTATAATATGCTTGCATTGCATATAGGTATAGATGGCTTAATGTTACTCAAACATCTTGTAAATGAGTTAAATCTAGTCACCTAAATATTTCAAACAATTTAATCTATTCTTCACAACACATTTAAATATTTTCTACAAATTAGCTTGTTTTACCTTAAGTTGTTTAATAAAAGAAATTGAATCATTTCAAAACATATAGCAATCATGAAATAATAAGTCAACTTTCAATCATTCACTAATCTCACTCATAAATAATCTTAGGATTAATGAAACACACTATCAAAATATTTATTTATGTTAAATGAGTGTTCTTGAGGGTCAAGAAAGATCTTGATATTATATCAATTCATTATTCAAATTATGGTTGATATATTCATCAAATCTAATTGCCATATTTTTGAGTGTGAACAAGAAATTGGATTGTTATTTGTTTAGCTTCAAGATTATATCAAATTATAACAAGAGATATATTCTTGAATCTACATACTCAATCACACTAGATTGATATGAAAATATTTGCATCCTTTGTAGATGAAAATAATATGCATTGGATCATAACTCACACTTGTGTTGATAATGTCATATTGAATCTACTTGTCCAATAGTTATGTTCCAAAGATTAAAATAACATGTTTAACACATGCATAAAATATACAATGAAGTAGGATTGACGACTTGGATGTTTCGTCCGAAATATTCAAGCAATTTACATTGCAATGCAATGGATAAATGTGTCATATCCGAAAAACCAAACATGAGCAAACTAACAACATATGTAAACTTTGCTCACACTACTTAAAATCATCACTTCAAGATAAAATACATATTTTAGAATAATACACACTATATATTCTATGTATTTCATTTTCTTTGTAGCATGAATGGTTGTGTCACAAGATAATGCACTACACTTTTCTTTTTGAAATAATATAAGTTATTAGAATTGAAAGATAACTTGTCACAATCCATAAACAAGTAAAATTTATTTTTTCAAATACTAGTTAAAGTTTGATACATAACATTGGCAAAAATCATAGAAAATAATATTTGTTTAAGAATATATTATTCTCTAGTTTTGGTATCATTTGAAAATCACAAACTCATTTAAGATAAATAATCTTAATGAGATTCATTTCACAAGAGATGCTAAGGTGCACTCTTAAATCTAACACATTTATTAAATCAAGTAATATGCCATCAAAACCAAATAACCGGTAAATCATGAACAAAAGATTAAAACTTTTTGTTTACTCTTACCTAAACATTCAACACGTCTCTATTGGGATTGTGAATAAAATATATCATCTAGATTTACCTTCATAAAAACATGACGTTTGAGTCACATTAAGCCAAGCATTAGTGAACCAAGCAAACTTCATATTTGGTACTCTTCGATAGGTAAATTTAGGAATTTAATTTCTTCTAAAAAGAGAATGACTACGGGAGAACCTATTGTCTAGAAACTCAATTTAACCTAACGGTTGAATTGCTTCTATGTGAGAAGTTGGGTGTGTGTAACCCGTAAAAATGGTCGTGTTTAGCCTTAATTGAGCACCACTAGTAATAGTCTCATACTCATTCTCCAACTTGATTAAATTGCTCTTCCTAAATATACCTAACGCTAGTTTACTTTTAAGAACTTTTCTTCTCATTAGATTCTTTCATTCCTAGATTTATGACATATCGCATATATGTTGTTTCTAGATGTTTATTTGCTCCTACGTGATTTGATTGTATATCTTTACATGCTTAACTCTATATGTCTCATTCATCTAGGTATATATTTCTTGCCTTTAGATCCTACATCCTTATTTCATGAGAACCTTAGTGTCACAATCCGATAGGTCATATTAGTCTCAAAACTGTCTTAAGTGTCCTAGAGTCTCCATGCATACTTACTTCCTTATTCATCATCTTGTTTCCTTCCAAACAATCCACTCCTTTGTCAAGAGATAGTTATATTGTAATCTAATGCCTTTCTAAGTTGATGTGAATATTTCATCCAAAATGTTTAAGTATTTTTAATTAGCAAAATGCAAATTAAAATGTCACTCATTGTTCATGTCTATTTTTTGAGTCATGACTCTATTATTATATAGATGTCAAACACCTTCCGTCCACCTTTAAGAAAACCTCCTTGTATGCTATCCTTCATTCTTCGTGTCATTGTCTAGATTATCGTTTTCATGTTGGTTTGTCTTTATTTGTGTCACACTCTATGTTCGAATGAGCATGAATTTAATGAGAAGGGAAATTACACTCACTCACATATATCCTTCTACCTCACACCCAAAACCAAGTCATCCTTTGTACTACCAATTTCGAGTCATTCACCATTTCATGCCCTCAAAGAAACCAAGAATCAATATCATACCTCTTAAACCACTCCTCATTGATTTAACGCATGATAACACCAACACTCTATCACCACCACCTCAATGCTCATCTCATAGTGCTCCTAATGCACCTTCCAAAACACCATCAACTCATGGAACCTCTACTTCCTCCATACCATCATCATCATCAATCAATGACTATATCAACACCCACTTGTCACCTCCACCAAGAACCACCATCTCCAACAAAACTTGTCATCATACCACCAAAACAACTCTTCATTGACCTTGCTAATGAAGATGACACCACTCCATCCATCAATGGATATATCAACTCACAATTGTCTCCACCACCAAAAGTATCACCACCACCTCCTACCCAAGAAATTCCTTCCTTGAACATCACTCTTTCGCTTCTACCTAGTCATCTTCACAAGAAGATTCAACCATGTAACCATTCCCTACATTCTACTAAGTGCGTCATCACCACCAAAACTTAAATCCCTGAAAGTCAAGTGAATTTCTTTATGAAATGCGTCCTTTCCACTTTCTAGAAATGGTTAAACATTTAAACACGTAAGCTTCCCCTGAAATCCATATGTTAACCATTTGTTGAATGTAGGCTCCATGTAATGATTACTGACGAAGAAAACTAAGTATAACCAACTTGATGCTGAAGTAGAACAACCCAAACTTGTGCCTTATATCTTGTACTAAAATTGACTTCGAACGTATACTTAACGTATAGGGAGATCGCAATCTCTTGACAATAAACACTGAGCACAATAACGTAACTCCTTCAAGTGTTTGTCAATTCGTAGTCACCTGAACGAACGAACAAGTTACCCCACACTGAAAAGGTATGATAAAACACAAACCTGTGAAACTCCACTTCATCGTCAAATATGTGATAAAAACCTTTCTTCGTAACCAAGTAATAAAAACGAGCCTTTATAATCTGTTAAGAACCAATAATCCAAAAATCCAAAAATCATCTGTGTGTGTAGTAAAACATCTTCTTTCGAACCAAGAATCAATCAATCTTGTGTGTGTCTTCAAATTCCATATCTTCCCCTCACTTCTTGTAATACATGCCTGTAAAACTAAATACTTGCTGTGTGTCGTTCAACAAATAAATCTGAGATCCAATCCATGTAACAATCTTTGAAGATAGTGACATTAAAACCCTTTGTGTTTTGTAACTGGTCGAGTAAACAAAAACCATTTAGGAATCGTAGCCATGCAGCCTCACAATCAACTAGTACTTCTAACCCATGAACAATAAAAGTACGAAGTAATAATTAAAAATAATGCACCACCGACTCTTGAGTAAAGCTTCATCCAACAAACTCAGCCATCACGTGATGAATACCACCAATCAGATTATGTAAATATCAAGGGCAGTGCAAACTGATATGAGCGGTACAAACTTATCAAAGGACCACATGCAGTACAAACCCCACTATCGACTAATTGATAAAGACACTTCATTGAGATAGGACCACTAGCACCTCGTTTATATCGGGCAACATAACTGTCTCATGAGCAGTGGTAAAATTATGAGAGCAGTGGAAACATATAACTAACAGTGGAAACAATTAAAGCTAGCAGTGGAAACGAAGTGCGTGCATTGGAAACCATAAAGGTAGCAGTGGTAACATGAAGTCACGAGCAGCATGAGAAATCAAGACGTAGCATAAGGAATAGGGTTACTTCCAAAAACTTATCCCACAACCGACCCATGTTCCTCATGAATATACTAATTCATTATTGCACATCTGCTCTTGTATAACCAGACACATTCATTAATGAATGAAGTCAAGTTCATCGAATATTTAGCAATTTGCAAATCCACAGACCAACTAATAATAAACAATATTATCGCATGATCTTTTTAGTATGTATGAGATTGCAAAATTCTTGTCCAATAAAATCAATATTGAGTCCACCGACCATGATCAATTAAAATCAACAAACCACGTCACGAATCATGCGCATCAGTAACGTTACTCCTAATCCAATAACATGTGTGCTCCAGTAACCGTAGTTCACAACGATGCTTCTTCCTTATGACATATCCTTACTTCTCACACCATCATGAGAATTAATAAAATCAGATCCAAACCATTCAGAACCTTTCTTGATTGTGAGAAGTACTCCAGTTAAGATAATATGACAATCATCAATATCTCTACTTACAAACAAAGTAAACGTACTCTCAAACCAGCATCATTATCACCAGTAACGTGTCAATCTTTTCATTAAAAACAAACCAACTAATAATCAACCAATGAATTGGTAGATCGGTATACCACAAGAAATCATGCGTCAAAACCTGCTGATATTAATATTGTGATTTAAAAGAATCAAGCTCCTACGAATCTTGAATGTATATGATTAATATCTACCGACCCATGAATGCACCAAGAATAATAACACCATTCCACCGTCCCATGATAAATCTTTAACCAATGAAAATGAGGTGATTATTAAATTCAGTAACACTTCAAATAAACCATACCTTTGTCCAAAAATCAAGCAGCAAGAAACTTGAAAATCAATCCCTTGTCAACAAGTTAGGGTTTATAGAAAACCCTGCTGCTTCGTTACTCAGTCCAAGAACCAATCAACAACAACTCTTCAAAAAGCAGCTTGAACCAACATCCATGGCAGATAAGTAGCAGCATATTTGAGATTTGAGATGAAAACCCTAAGAGTTTTAGAAACCCTAATCGTACTTATCGTAAAATTGCTTTCTTCCATGAATCATAGACACCAACAATCGTATAAACAACTTCCATAATGAATAAATGCATGTAAACACGAATTTAAGAAGTTGAAAATCAAAGAAACCCTAAAATTCGAAACATTATACCTCTCTGCGCAGCAGTTTTCAAGAATTTTTATCTTTTTATTGGAAACTCAGATCGAAGATCCCTCCGGTGGAACTCTTCCTTGACATGTTGAGAATCTCCAATAAAAATTTCAGCCCGATCCAACGGTTAACGAAGGAGATATCGATGTTTGAAAACTGCTCTGCAGTGAGTTTTGAAGATACGAACCTGTTACGAATTTTCTTCCATCTTCGACAAACCAAACCTTGTAAGATCCCTAAATCACAAGCCAACCTGGTCTCTGATGCCACTTGTTATAAACTGATCTAGGCTGTGTATGACATAATAATAACAATAACAATAAGCAGCGGAATAATCAAAACACAATTGTTATTATAACAATTATCATGAAACTCTGATGTTCTTTGCAGGCATTTTTCATCTCTAAAGATCCTAAACATGGTCGCCAACAACGAAGTTAATCAACTCCATTAAAACGCAGGTATGCTATCATATACTTATTTTCCCAAAATTTAAGTTGAAAAAAGTTCTCTATATGTTTTTGGATAATATGACTTATGTATACCTTTATGTATTTCTTTGGTGTCAAACTAATATTTTTTAACATGCATGCAGATGAAGAACAACATATCCCTAATGAGGGTGTGGAAGAAAGTGTTGCTTCTCTGTATCAATGGATGGTTTCTGAGAGGGCAGCTATAAAAAAAAGACGGTGGGAGCAAAAGTAGGATGAAGAGGCAAATAAGAGGGAACAAAGGAAGAAAGCTAGGCATCTCCTAAGAGAGATTAAAAATTTTAGGAAAAGAAAAAGAAAAAAAGAAAAAAAATAATAATAATAAAAAAAACCCACCATTGATGTTGGTTTTCCTGAGCCAGAAGATGAGGATGAATATCGAGAGATCTATTTTTTGAGGCAACATTATCAAGATCTCCTAATGTTTTAATGATGACAAATAAACGTTCGAAACACATAAAATAACAAACGGTAGCCAAAATTCCACGACTCACATACCTGTTGCTGGCGCGCTGCCCGCGCGTTGATGCGTGGGCGACACGCCAGGCTTCTGTGCATGTCGAGATGAATTTTGAAAGTCGGCTTTCCCCTTACCCGACAAATGTGAATTGTTAGGAATTCGTTTATTCATATGAAGACTCGGTCACCCCGAGTGTAGTTTAGCATATTGTAGCTCGTAGTAGTTATCATATTAGTTAGTACGTAGTTTAGTATTAGTTAGTATTTGTGGAGTCGGGTCGCGTCTTTACCCACTGTCAGCTCGCTCCACAGCCCGTTTCAGGGGGCGTTTCTATTGTAACTATAAATACCCTTTCCCACCCAAGGGAAAGGGTTGGACCTTCACTTGCAATCTAACGTTTCTTTATTTTCTCTCAAAGGCTCCCAACTTCATCTCTTTCTCTCTCTAACTTCTCACTAGAAAACCTAACCTAAAATCATCCTAAACACTAAACCTTCCATGTTCTTACATTAGAGTATAGTACATGAATCTTTCAATATAGGTATGAATATGCTGTGTGCTTAATTGAGAACACTCGAAACGAGTTTTGGGATTAGAGAGATCCAACTTTTGAAACACCCGTCTACGGGAAAGCACCAACTCATGTTTTCTAACTCTTGCCTCTAGCCAAGGATTTTCTAAACTTAGGGAACTTATATATTTCACGTAACATCACGTGAAAGCATCCATATGCTCATATCCCGTACTTACGTCTTCTTTAATCACGTAACGGGTTTACTCCCTTATTGGTCAAACTATGTCAAAGATCACTTTGCGTAAATGCATCCTTTCCCGCTTGGGTTATGCTTTACATCATGGCTAAGTACTTAACATGTTTGTATCAAGGTGTTAGTTGAGTACGTCGAGTCGTGGAAAGTCGCGAGTTATGAAACTATGGATTCTCGACGTTGTGTTACTTGGAATTATAAGTAACCTATGATTTTCTCAACTCATAATCTTAATTGTTTAAATCTTTTCTTCTTAATGATAATTAGACTACTTCTTAATCTTATTTTCACAAAAGACAAATTTACCAAATCTCCCCCAATCCTTCCCAAAAATCTTTTCCCAACAACTTCTTACATATTCCCTTACACCTCTTACACATTCATACCTTTTTGACTCACACACTCTCCCACACAATATTCCCTCTTACAATATTCCCTCACTTTATACATTTCCCATACATTTTTCTAATACATACATACATACACTTACCTATAAACATACATATGCTCTTCCCTACACACACATTTACATTCAAAATACACACACTACACTCACATACCTCTCTTCACACACACAAGGCTCCCCATCTTATGACACCCTTACACTTCTTACATATTCCTTACAACCTTATACACATCACAACTTTACAAATTATTCCTTACAAATTTATTTTTAAAACATGCGCTACTCACAACCATCCCATTCTCTACACACACTAGGCTCCCCATCACATCCAACTCTTACATATTCTCTTACACACTCTTACACCTCTAACAACTTTATTTTCAAAATATACACACTGCTCACAACCATCTCATTCTCTACACACACTAGGCTCCCCATCACATCCAGCACTTACATATTCCCTTACACACATCTCTTCACTCTTACACAATCCAACTCATATCTTATATTCCTTACACACTCTTCATCTCAACCATTCATTTTCTTACAACACATCTCAACCATCCCTTTCTACTTCCTCCCCAAGAAATGGAATATTCCCTAGCATATTCTCTTCTTAACCCAACCATGGTTCACTTCTAACCAAACTATGGTTAGTTCCCAACTTACTTCATTCTTACCCAACTATGGTTAACTCTTAACCACACCAAGGATGGAACATTCCCTTGGATACACCCTTTAACCAAACCATGGTTCACCTTCTAACCTAACCATGGTTTATTCTCTATACACTTCCTTCTAAACCTAACCATGGTTACTTCTTAACCTAACCTCACTCACACTTCCCTATAGAGGAGTATCCCATGGCATATTCTCTTCTCTATTATGCCATGTGAGGAATACCCATTCTACCCCTACCCAATTATCTCTTCTACTCTTTCTATCTTTGATAATTAATTTCTTATAAACAATTCATAAAACATTTTCTAAATTGGCTATTTAAGTTGGTAAACCTTAGATTGATTAATGTGAAGGTTTAGTGTGAAGTTCAATTGGGGGTTTAGCAAGGGTAGGAAAGATCAAAACTCAACATTTGAGAAAAATGTTACAGAGCCTCTGGTGCGTCACCCACGCGTTGACGTATGGGCAACGCGTCGGGCTCGGTAAACTTTTCCTAAGTTTGGGTCTTGGTCTGTAAATACCCCCTTTCCTCTTGTATTCCTCACCCCTTGCCATTATTCTTTCTCTCTAATCCTCTAATTCTATCTCTTGTGTTCTTAGTTAAACACACTGACATCTTTTGAAAGAACACACCTCCTTGCAAAGGAAGAATCTCAAGAACCTAATCCACTCTTGTGATTGTGTCGAGGGTCTTCTTCTTGTACCCTTTATACTAGAATCGAGTCACTAGGTTAGGTTAGGGCTTGGTTCAAAGAAACTATATTCTACCATTCAATTTGGGTGTAAGGGAAGTCTTGTGTCTTGGTGACCAAGCCTAAATCATTGGGGATCTAGTTAGGGTTTGATACTTCCGGGTGGAAGTTTTGGTTGTGGTCTAGGTGACCAAGTGTAAGTCGAATCACGAGATTCTTTAGGGTGGTTTCCGAGGGCGGAATACCGTAGGAGTAACTGCTTCTTTGTGAGCATCGATATTGGTGAATATCGGTGGAGTGAATTGTAACTGTTTGTAGTCCACTGAAAGGATTATACTAGTGGAATAGTATCACTCCCCCCTCTACGGTTCTATAATTGGTATCAACCTCCATCCTGAACCAGTATATACCGTTGTGTTCTTTACTCGCTTTATATATTCGTAGTTGTGATTGTGTTTGTGGTTGCTCTTACTTAGACCACTTGGTTGTCTTCGTGACTTAAAGTTTTCAAACATCTAAAAAGCCAAAGAAACCGTATTCACTCCCCCCCGCCTCTACGGTTCTACAATTGGCATCAGAGTGGAATACTCAAGTTTTTTAGCGTTAAAACCTTCTCGAGAATCCGTTTTAAGTCAAAAACTTCTTTCTCAAAAATCTAAAATCCTGACAAAGATTTTTGACAAAGTTGATTATAGATCCATGGCTCAAGAGAACTATGTTGAGGGATGTTCTATGCAAAGACCACCCTTGCTAGAAATCGATGGGTTTTGCTTTTGGAAAACCCGATTTGAGAC
This sequence comes from Artemisia argyi, assembly GCA_030686995.1. Taxonomy (NCBI): domain Eukaryota; kingdom Viridiplantae; phylum Streptophyta; class Magnoliopsida; order Asterales; family Asteraceae; genus Artemisia; species Artemisia argyi. The sequence continues at coordinate 232,377 of JARVZY010001967.1, read as the reverse complement.
CTATGTTAGGTCCAAAGATCTTGATTTGTTAGAAATCATCCAAAATGGCAACTTTGTATTCATGGTGGAAGACCCCGAAACAAAGTTGTTGGTGGAAAAGCTACACTCGGATCTAGAAGATGATGAGAGGAGAAAGCTTGGCAAGAATGATGAAGCCAAGATGTTGATATATAATGCTCTACATCGAAGGGAGTTCAAGAGAGTCCATGTTTGCAAGACCGCCAAGGAGATTTGGCATTCTCTTATCATTACTCATCAAGGCAATTCACAAGTCAAGGATTGCAAGATTGACTTACTGATTCAAGAATATGAGAAGTTCTCAATCTGCGATGAAGATACCATTGACAATGGTTACACTAGGTTTAATGCTATTATCACTAGTCTCGCGGCTGTAGATCCTAGCTTCTACAATAAGAACCATGTAAGAAAGTTTCTTCGAGCTCTTCCGGTGAAGTGGAGGCCAAAAGTGACGGCCATTGAAGAGGCCAAAAATTTGGCGGAACTTCCTCTTGATGAACTCATTGGAAACCTCAAGGTCTATGAAATGATCCTTGAGAATGACAAGGCTAGTACCAAAGACAAAAAGGAGAAGGTTAAGTATTTGGTTCTCAAAGCTAAGGTCATTAATAACCAAGCTAGTGACAATAGTGATAGCCAAGAAGAAAGTGAAGATGATGAAAATGATGAAGATGATGAAGAGTACAACCTTATGGCAAAGAACTTTAGAAGGTTCTTTAAGAGAGGTGGAAATTTTAGGCGTAGCAATCGGTTTGTTAACGGAGGTAATAATGGTGCAAGAAACAACTTTGGTTGAAGTCGGGTAGTTGACAACAAGGTCGGTGAAAATTCTAGGTGTACTCAAGCATGCTACAATTTTGGTGAAAAAGGACACTTCATGAATGAGTGTCCTAAGCCTAAGGTGAACAAGACATTTGTCAGCGGAGCATGGAGTGATAGTGAGGAGGAAGATCAACCGACAAATCAAGCTACTTGCCTCATGGCTCAAGAAAAACTTGAGGTACCTCTAAACACTTCCTCTTCTAATAACTTAAATATTATCAATTTACAAAAGGAGAATGAGGAACTAGTCAAGTTTAATGATGACTTTAGAAAGAATTTTGAAAAAGTTATTAAAGAAAAACAACTTCTTGAACAAGAACGTGCTAAATTCAATGAAAGAGTCTATAAACTAGAAAGGGAAGTAAAGATACTAAAGCATTGCAAAGAGGTGGTTGAACCATGTAAAAGATGTGAGGAACTCACACTTGAGGTTAACTCTTTGAATGAAAAAGTATCTAAACTTCAAAAGGAGTCCTTGAGTATTTCAAAATATAAAAAGAGTACTAATGATTTAGAAGAAATAATAAGTCATCAAAAGGTATCCCAAGATAAAGGAGGTCTTGGATTTTCAAAACAAGGTAAAACTACTTCCAAGAGTCTAGCAAAATCAATAGTGTTTGTCAAATCTAGTCAAAAAGAAGATCCACAAATTTATGAGCTTGACGCGCTGAAGGACGCGTCAACACGCTAGCAATGCGCCAGGTCTCTGAGAAAAGATGGATCTTCATCAAATAATTTTGTTAAACCTACTACTTCTCAAGCTCCTTTTGCAAATACTCGAGGTAACCAAGATCCCATTGCAAGAAAAGAAAACCTAAAACAAAGTTATAACTCGGGTTCCCGTAATGGTCTTGGATATACACAACCTTGAGTGAATAATAGATCACTCTTGCCTACAGCCAATCTGAGACCCATTACTTCATATAACCAAAAACCTTTGTTTCAAAGTAATCAAAGAAGAAATTTTTATAATTATAATCAAAGGTCATCTCAATATCAAAATAACAACTGTCAAAGGAGAGACAACTCCTATTCAAACCAAAGTTTCTTTAGACCGCAAACATATCATAGTTATAGACCAAGCTTTCAAAATCAAAATAATTTTCAAAACAATCCTTGGTCCGCTTTCTCTAGATTCGGTATTGAGAAACTATGTGTCTTACTTCAAGATCCAAGAATGTTCAACTTGGGCATCTTAAGTGCTAACCAAAATGGACCCAAGAAGCAATGGGTACCAAAAGCATGAGTTGTATCTTTGTTCTAGGTTTGTCTCAAAAGTGATCTACGACCGGATGAGTGGATAGTGGATAGCGGTTGCGCTAAACACATGACCGGAAATAGAAGATTGTTCACTTCATATGTGGCGTATGATGGCAATCAAGTCATTTTTAGAAGCAAACTTAACGACAAAAGTGTCAGCAAAGGTAATGTCCTTCATGACTCCATAGAAATTACCAATGTTGAGCATGTTAGGGGTTTAAGCTTTAATTTGATTAGTGTAAGTCAATTAAGTGATGATGATTGTGAGGTTAAGTTTACTAAAGTAGATTTTACCATTAGTAAAAATGGTGTTGTATTAGCTAAAGGTCATAGGAGAAATAACTTGTTTAACATGCAAGTTAGGAGATAACTCCAAGCAACACACATGTCTTACATCCATGGTGGATAACACAACGCTTTAGCATAGGAGGCTAGGTCACACCAATATGAGGTTAGTCCAAAACCTAGCTTCCAATGAGCTAGTAAGGAATTTACCTTAGTTGAGCTTTGAGAGACATTATTGTGATATGTGTCTAGGGAGTCAAGGACAAGCAAATAATAGGAGTAAACATGAAGTGGCAGCTAATAGGGTTTTACAGTTGTTGCACTTAGATTTGTATGGTCCATCTACAATCCAAAGTTACGGAGGAAACTTGTACACTTTGATGATTATAGATGATTATTCAAATTACACTTAGGTGCTATTTTCAGAAAATAAGGATGGAGTCTTAAATAAATTTGCTGTTTTAAGAAAGAAACTTGAAAACCTACTTGATTGTTCAATTGTTTCAATTAAAACAAATCATAGTAGTGAATTTGATAAATTGCTATTTGGAAGCTTTTATGAACAACATGAAATATCTTATAACTTATCGGGCCCGTTCACTTCTCAATCGCTTGAGATTGTTGAACACATCGTAAGTTAAGAAAGATGAGTCGTGCAATGCTTGACGAGCAATCCATTCCACAAAAGTTTTGGTGTCATGCCCTAGATACCGCATGCTATATTTTTAATAGAGTCCACATAAGAAAGGTCATAAATAAAACACCATATGAGATACTTAGAAATAGGAAGCCTTCCCTAGAGTAATTTAGAGTGTTTGGTTGTAAAGTATTCATACTTAACACCAAAGAATACCTCACCAAATTCAACCCAAAGTAGTATGAAGGTGTGTTCCTAGGATACTCTCAAAATAGCAAAGCATACATAGTGCTTAACAAGGAAACAATGTGGATTGAGGAATCTCTCAACGTTACCTTTGATGAGAGCATGCCCGAGCCTAAGTCATCTCCTTCGGTAGAAGATGATGTGGTCAATGAACATATAGTTCAAGATCAAGAAAGGCCGCCGTCATTACAAGTTAATGATTTTGATGAAGGCAATCCTAAGGAATTGTGAGAAGCGAGGGGTCATCCTATTGAACAAGTCATTGGTGACTTGAATAAAAGGTCTCTTAGATCGCAAAACAAACAAACTTAAGTTTTGGTGTGACATTTTCCAATAATACAAATTGTTTTTGGGATATGTCTAGATGATCGTAGTTGACATGCATCTTAAGAGAACAACCTTTTAAGATAGAATAGATGTCTAGGAGTCATTTGCAAGTTCTTTAGGTGCTCTTAGAGCTTATGTGACTAGGACTTATGTAAAGGCATGGAAGGAAGTTTTGTTACATAATTTTCGAGAAGAAAAATATTAATCAACTCATTATTCAAATGATGACTGATAATATTCTAGATTCTACATGTCTATACTATGTGTGATGAACAAGAAAGATTGACATAAAATATCTTCGTAAAAACTTGATTATGTTAATTATGTCAAATTACCAAGATTAGATAAAATTTTGGATCACAATTCACATTTGTGTTGAAGATTTTATATCCAACTCTACTTGCTCACTTCATGTGATAAATATGTGTTGCATGCCAAATTAAAATGAATGAAGTCATTTAACTTTGAATTAGTGATCTAGTAAGAGTTCTTATTCAACCATAATTAAGAACTTCATGCATGTCTTAACAAATTATGGTGCATGCATGCTAAATTGTAGGAACTAGTATGAGAATTTAGATCACTCAATCTTAACTAAATACAAACTAAAACACTCATAGCTCTTTGAATAAATCTTCCCAACAACATGTGATCAAAGCATATTAGTACATGATTTAGATGGGTTGAACATCCTATCAAGCATCTAAGTACCTTGATCTTGATTGCTTGAACAACTTTTAAGAATTAAGAATCCTAACTACCACCTTAATCCATCTATAAGAGGAGTAATCTTGCATGCTTTCTAAACACCAAATCTTACAAAATATAAGCTCACACTTAAACAAACCAAAGAAAATGGATCTTGATGATGAATATGTTGGATCATCCTACCATTTCAACGATGGTAGAAAAATGATGACACGGGAAGAAGAAGAGAATGTCGATTGGGATAACATGAATGGAGTGGAGATTCTAATTGTCAAAGATTTCGTCAAACTTTGTTTGGTGGAAGACGAAATTTGGCACAAGATTGAATAAGATCTTGGAAAACCTCTTGAGGACAACCATACCCGTAGGTGTGGATGTTGCTCCACCCAAGATGTGATTGAGCGGAATGTTCTCTCCATTCGTGAGGAGATAAGAGAACTCCATAAAATCCATCAACAATGATATGTTGGTGATGGCCGCCATTCTCAAAGACATCTCTAGGGAGATTCTTCAAGAAAAGGATGAAGAGTGAAGTGATAAATCTTGTAGTTTTTAGTAACATCCACTTAGGAATTTCCATAAGCTTGTTTGAATAATGTGTGTTAGGATCATATACTAGTCTTCTTGTATGTCCTACATGGTGTGTGTTTCAATAAAAATGCTTATGAAGTTTATTGTGATATTATGCTATGATTTCTTATGTTGGTATTTATAGAATAAAATGCATGAATCACTAAATAAAAATTCATATATTCTTGTACCATGCTCAACTAATGGTCATTGGAGTCAAATTGGACAAATATATACATATTGTTGTGAACTAACTCATGTTGCAAGTATCCAAATGGTAACCTAACCCATTTTGGACTTCCACATGTGAGGTTTTCTTGGTTGTTGTATGTTGTTGTGTTTTATGTAGCTAGGCCACCGCAAAGGTGAGGCTCTTGACCCATGGATCCCCGCCTTGGAACAAAGGGGAGCAACGATCTAGGGGGAGCTATGTTCAAAGGGGAGCACGTTCGGGTGCGTTAACAAGCTACTTTGAAGTCCCACCTTTTTTATTCGACAAAAGAGGGAGAAAGAAAGCAAGAGCGTGAAGACCTATTCAAGTTAAAGAAACAAAGGCTTCACCAATTTACAAGGCAAGGTCAAGACGCAAGCTACATCAAAGGCACGCTTTGTCTTCGCTACATTTTGTAATTTTAGTTGCTTTCAGTTTTTATTTGTTGAGGCAACATTATCAAGATCTCCTAATGTTTTAATGATGACAAATAAACCTTCAAAACACATAAAATAACAAACGGTAGCCAAAATTCCCTGACTCACATACCTGTTGCTGGCGCGCAGCCCGCGCGTTGATGCGTAGGCGACGCGCCAGGCTTCTATGAATGTCGGGACGAATTTTGAAAGTCGGCTTTCCCCTTACCCAACAAATGTGAATCTTTCAATACAGGTATGAATATGCTATGTGCTTAATTGAGAACACTCGAAACGAGTTTTGAGATTCGAGAGCTCCAACTTTTGAAACCCCCATTTACGGGAAAGCACCAACTCATGTTTTCTAACTCTTGCCTCTAGCCAAGGCTTTTCTAAACTTAGGGAGCTTATATATTTCACGTAACATCACGTGAAAGCATACATATGCTCATATCCCGTACTTATGTCTTCTCTAATCATGTAACGGGTTTACTCCCTTATTGGTCAAACTAAGTCAAAGGTCACTTTGCTTAAACGCATCCTTTCCCGCTTGGCTTATGCTTTACATCATGGCAAAGTACTTAACTTGTTTGTATCAAGGTGAGTACGTCGAGTCGTGGAAATTCATGTAACAATTCGCATTTTCTAGTTAATTACTATTCCCGAAAATTTCACTATTCATTTTCGCAATTCACTTTCTACTATTCATTTTTCCGAAATTTGATTTTTATTTCATATTCTCGTATGATAAATCATTTCCATGGCAAAATAAAATTTTGACACTCATCAGATCATTTTCGCGAAAGTTATTAAGGAATTACACGTTTTAGGGTAAAACGTCATTCAAAAATTCTACGCACAACGAAACTCGACTGCGTTAATTTTCCCCGTATCAGAAAAATGTTTGATACACTCATGATTTATTTGAGAATTAATCATGTCTGAGAAAAATATGACCAAATAAACCTCGGCCATGAGAAACAGGAATTCTCGTTTTTAAGCGTTTTTACTCAGCCGTAACCTTAGCCTATACCTGCACCACGTTTCTAAGACGATTTGAGTTTTCACATTTTTGGAAAAAGTCAACATATTTTTCCCTCCTCCTTTGACCAAAAATCATTCCTTGATTTTATAAATCATTCCTTGATTTTTAGGCTTACGATTTTATGTTTAAAAGACATTAATTACCAACCGACACTAGACTGAGCCCAGTCTAGACATTATAAGTCATTTTAAATCATTATTATCACATTAGAAAAGTAATATTTTACTTTTCTCAATTTTACACAATATTCGTACGTTTTACGTATTACGCGTTTTAGACCCGTGTTTCCAGTTTTAGCACCCCCAATGGAACCTACCACTCATTTTATATTTTATTATGGAGTATTTTGACAAGTTTAATCATTCTTCCAAGTTTTGTATTTTTACGATACCCGGTTTTACGTTTCATGGCTTAACAACTTACGGTTAGCATTTTACGGAGTCAAAACTAACTAAGTAACTAGGATAATACCATCAAAAGCCTACTTTTCCTCCCTAAGTTTTGTGAACCGCCTCTAGGGGGGATTCACCTCACACATGGCTTGATGTCATGCTTGAAGCCCTTGGATGAGTACAAGTGTTAAGCTTGCTCTCCAAGTGTTGACTAGTCAAGCTTGTAACCTCCTTAAACTCATATAAAAGCCTCCCCTCCTCCTCTTTTGTACGCCACACACCACACACACAAACACCATCTCTTTAGTTAATTACTTCCAAGTTTCATGCAAGATTCAAGTGCTACAACAACATAGAAACTCTAGTTTGGTTTTGATTCATCAAACTACTTCCAAACCCTAGAAACTTTGGTGATTTCTCTCTTTCAAGAATACAAGTGTAGAAAGATTGCTTGAAGTGAAGTAGGGTCAAGCTTAAGTCTATCAAAGTCCTTACCTTACATGCTAACTTCCTTTCTTAATTGAAAGCCAAAAGTTGTAAGCAAAACCCTAACATAATTCTTGTTAAATATCGTATTCATGCTATTTACATATCATTCATGCTATATTTTGTCATGTGATTATGTCCATGATGTTTAAAAATGGGTAAAACAAGTATTGATATATAAATGTTAACTTGTGTTATTTAAACAAGTAAACTAGTAACTTTCTTGGAGAACCACGACCAAAATAGTACAACTATGATATTGGACACTTACTTACTGTTAAAGAGGACTTAACAAGGAAAACATAGCAATTTGAATCACCCAAAACGAGTACCCGAGTCAAAAGTTATGACCATTTGAAGTTACCAAAACTTTACGGCAAAACTGCCTAAATATCTTCTGTGACAGAACCTTAAACACGCAAAAAGAGGCCCTTCTGGTCCGTTTCATGAAAAAGTTAAAGCACGAACATTGTCCAGCATCACGTTTTCTTCAAAAACTCAGGAGCACGTATCCAAAAAACCAATAACGAATGAGATTTTCTTCAGTTTCTTAACAGCTATTTTATATACCAAAGTCACTATATAATAGTTATGGTTTAATAAGACCAAGAGGTCTAATGACCTAAATTCAAGACCACAACCATGGATAAAGCCAAGGCTGAGTCTCAAGACCATGGAACAATGACCAAAGGTCACGGCAAGGCCATGACTAAATGACCATATAAACTCACTTAGGCGAAACATGAGCTAAAGAGTTGGCGATAACTTAAACATGCAATTTGGATCTATTTCATCTGAAGAATCATGAGATCTTACAAGTAATTGTCATACAAGACTTAAGAAACTCATTCTAATAACAATCTTCATGTAAAAATAAACTTTCCTAAGTTTATTCAAATATTGGACATGTAACTTTTCGGATCAAAACTTATATATATATATATATATATATATATATATATATATATATATATATATATATATATATATATATATATATATATATATATATATATATATATATATATTTTCTCAAATACTGCAATAGTAGGAAGCTTCATGTGAGGAGTTCATTAAGTAAGCCGTCAAGATGAGTTGTGGATTTACGAATTAAAGTTGTGACAATTCGCAATTTCAGGTTAATTACTATTCCCGGGAAATTTACTATTCAATTTTACTATTCATGTTACTATTCATTTTTACTATTCATTTCTTTCCGAAATTTTCCCGAAAGTTGATTTTTATTTCATATTCTCGAGTGATAAATCATTTCCATGGCAAATTAAATGTTTGACATTCGTCAGATCATTTTCGTGAAAGTTATTAAGGAATTACACGTTTTAAGGTAAAACGTCATTCAGAAATTCTACGCACAACGAAATTCGGTCGCGTTAATTTTCCCCGTATCAGAAAAATGTTTGACACACTCATGATTTATTTGAGAATAAATCATGACTGAGAAAAATATGACCAGAATAAACCTCAGCCGTGAAAAACTGGAATTTTCAGTTTTAAGCATTTTTACTCAGCCGTAACTCTAGCCTATACCTGCACCGCGTTTCTAAGACGAAAAATCATCCCTTGATTTTTTAAGTCATTCCTTGATTTTTAGGTTTACGGTTTGATGTCTAAAAGACATTTAATACCAACCGACACTAGACTGAGCCCAGTCTAGACATTATAAGTCATTTTAAATCATTTATATCATATTAGAAAAGTAACATTTTACTTTTCTCAATTTTACGCAATATTCGTACATTTTACGTATTACGCGTTTTAGACCCGTGTTTCCAGTTTTAGCAGGGTTTTACCACCCAAATGGAACCTACCACTCATTTTATATTTTATTATGGAACTTATGGACATGTCTAACAATACTTTAAAGTTTCATAATTTTACGACACCCGGTTTTACGTTTTGAGGCCTAATCATTTACGGTTGGCATTTCCCGGAGTCAAAACTAGCAAATATCTTAGGATAATATCTAACCAAGCCAACTCATCCCCCCTAGCCATTGTGAACCGCCATTAGGGGGGGGGGGGAGTCACACCCTCATGTGGCTTGATCTTGTGCTAAGTTGCCTTGGATGAGATACATGTGTATAAGCTTGTAAGGAAAGCTTTGACTAGTCTCATTTTGTAACCTCCTCAAGGCACTATAAAAGCCCCCCCCCCCCCCCCCCCCTTGTTTGCCGTCCACCTCCAACACCAAAACCATCTCACACTTAGTTAATTTACTCCTAGTTGCATGCAAGATACAAGTGCTACTTCAAGAAAGAAACCCTAGCTTAGTTTCTAGTAATCAAAACACTTCCAAACCCTAGAACTTTGGTGATTTCTCTTGAGTTTGAATCCACTCAAGTCACCTCAACTTTCATTACATCTCTTTCAAGAATACCAAGGGTAGAAAGATTGCATGAAGTGAAGGGGGTTGAAGCAAGTCTATCAAAGTCCTTTTCCTTACTTGCTACTTTCCTTTCATCTTTGAAAGCCAAAAGTTGTAAGCCTAAACCTAACATGCTTCTTGTTTATTAATCATGTTCATATCATTTACATGTTATTCTTGCTATATTATGTCTTGTATAAATGTCCATGATGTATAAAAATGACCAAAACATGTTGTTGTAATTGATTGTTGAGATAAGTTACTAAAACAAGTAAAGTAGTGAGTTTCTTGGTAAGACCTGATCAAAATGGTAAAAATATGATGTTGGATTATTACATATTACAGTATAGGACTTAACAAGGAAACCATAGCAACTTGAACCACCTAAAAAGAGTATACGAGTCAAAAGTTATGGCGATTTGAAGTTACCAAAGATTTCCGGCAAAACTGCCTAAAATGTTTCTGTGACAGAACCTAAAACACGCAAAAAGAGGCCTTTCTGGTCCGATTCATGAAAAAGTTAAAACACGAAAGTTGTCCGGAATCACGTTTTCCTTCAGGAACAAAGAAGATCGAGCCTTCAAAATGCTTTCCGAGTGAGATATTTCTCAGTTTCTTAACAGCTATTTACATATTTATAAGAAACTAGATTATGGTTATACTTTAAAAGGAACAAGAGGTCTTATGACCTATAATCAAGACCACCACCATGGCTAGAGCCAAGGTTGTGTCTCATGACCTTGGAACAAGGACCAAAGGTCATGGCTAGGCCATGACGAAATGACCATACCAACTTACATAGGCGTAAACATGAAACAATGAATTAGGCGATAACTTGAACAAGCAATTTGGATCTACTTCACTTAAAAGGGAACCATGAGATATTACCAAGAGAAAATGGTCATACAAGACTTATGAAACTACCCCTAATAACAATCTTCATGTACAAATAAACTTTCCTAAGTTTATTCAAGTATCGGACATGTAACTTTTCGGATCAAAACTTATATCTATATATTTTATCAACTACTATAATAGTAGGGAGCCTCATGTGAGGAGTTCATTATGTAAGCCGTCGAGATGAGTTGTGGATTTACGAGTTAAAGTGTCCTGGCTCCTCGAACGCTTACTAACATGACTTCTGAATTATGTCGGCCCGAACGGTAGTAAACGATATACAAAACATACATGTTCATGAATCTTTTCTTTCAAAGACTTACAATATACATCATACCACATCATGGACTATAATGCAAGATATATATATATATAAGCACTCCGTTATATTCTTTACTTAAATCCTAAGTCGCATCATTCTATTATAGGTTGCTCGTGGAAACCTACACGATCCAACCATCACCTTCATTACTTGCTATCCTACTTAAGGTGAGTTCATAGCCCCACTTTACATTACTTCAATGTTTTACAAACCCTTGGGGGGAATACATGCTACTTTTAAAACCGAACACAATGCTTTGAAACTGTATGCTGCCTTATTGTTTTATTATTACTAAGTACCTACCTTGCCAATCCTAGGCCCCTATCATGAACCATTTAATCACTAGAATTAGTGAGCGCGAGTATTGTGAATAGGCCTATTGGGATTGACGAATCCCATTTGTTTGAGCAGATTAGTTCAAACGAATGCACTATATTTGAAAACATTAAGTATGACGGCAAAGTACTTACCGGGGCAACAAAACCGCCGATTGATATTGGTACCCGTTAACGTATTGGTTGCATGAGCTTAGTATATAATAATAACTGTTTTGTTTTCTAACATGAGTATGAGTCTAATTAACTCTTACTACCAACATATTGTATTCAACCGTTAAACAAACTCTATGAATATCACTCAACCTTTGTGTTGATCCTTTTAAGCATGTATTTCAGGTCCATGATAATCAAGAATGGAGCAGAAGGGCACGTACCGAAGGAAGAAGGCTATAAACTATTATGTCATTCGATAAAAACATCAAAGACGTTATATTGATGTATTTTCAAACATGGAACCTTTTTGGGACCTTACTATGTAAACTCTGATATATTTGAATAATATGAATGACAACTCTTTTTATTACGACTCGGTTAGAGATCGTTTTCTACTATTATGACTGTTGTGCCGTCGAGTAACACCCAAGTTGAATTCCGCTGCATCATGAATTGGGGGTGTTACAGATTGGTACCAGAGCCATGGTTATAGAGAAACGGGTCTAAGTGAGACCTAAACTATAACTACAATAACAAGCAAAAACATTTTTATAGCCTTCCGCTCTTCGTGCCTTCCATCCTCCAGAAGATTATGGACTTATTACACATGTTATGCTACATGAACATATTTGTATATTGTCATATGCACATTTCCTTAGTTTGAGCATTTTCCATAAGCATTTGATTTATTTTGACATCGAAATACTAATTGTAGACATCATGTCCGCACCTCCATCTCCCGATCATCTTCCTGTTATGCCTGAATATTTACCAATTCTTCCCGGACCCGATGATCCTTACTTTGAAGCAATTGACTACGACGATGAGGAAGAACCTTATGAGGATCTTGACAATGAAATAGATTCGGACGAAGATCCTGAAATGGATATGGACATAAACATCGATGATTACGAAGAGGATCCTGAAATGGATATTGACATCGAAGGCATCGATGAGGAAGCGGAGGAACAAATAGTGGTGCCACATCTATCACCATTAACATCTCCACCTCCGGTTTCACCAATTTCATCCGAATCTAACCGTACCACTCCAGCTCAAGTTCCGAAATCTACTTACCAAACCGGCGGAACATCTACATCTACACATATGTTCGTGAACTCAGCTCAATACGAAATCCACTCTTTGAAACAAGCTCTCAACCTAACCCAACTCAAAGTTCAAAATATGGCAAGTCAAATGAACGACTATATATCCAAGGTAAATTCTGCCAGAATGGATGCCATGAATGCTCAAGACGACCTATATTGGTTTAAGCTTGACATGAGCTACGTGAAGAGTGACTCGACTCATGTTGGGGAAGTAGTCCTAAATCCTTTGACTGGCTTGGATAACGTCAAGGATAGACTCACTTTGGTTGAGAGGGCCCAAGAACAGGATGCGGTTCAAATTCATAAACTACTTAACCGCCTAAATACCGCCGAAATCCGGTTAGATGTTGCAAACTTTGACAGGTATCAACTTAAGAATGATTTGTGTGGAATGCAAACTCAAATGAGTGCCATACAACAAAGGCTATACCAAAAGGATGTCAAAGAATACCGTCCAAATGAAAGTGTAGATGTGTTAGCAACACGCGGAAATAATAATCCGTCCGGACCACAACAACCTCCCAACCGACGTTAGACTAGTGTTATAGTACTAGTTATCTTTAGTACAACGTTGTAATTACTAACTGAAAGTATCAGTTAGTAAGTTTTGAATGAACTTGTAATAGGTTCGATTTTGTAAATCAATCAACGTTATATGAATAAAACTCTTGTTTTATATACTATCATGTGTTATGCTTTTAAGTTTCAAACATTATTATCCTATCATTCTTATCAAAAATTGTGCTCATCTCACAACTCTCTAATTACAACGTATCTTTTGAACAATAGAATCATGGCGCCAAAGAAAAAGACACCACCAACAATGACGCAAGCTGCCATCCGCAAACTGGTAAAGGACAGTGTCAATGCAGCACTTATCACGGAACGTGCGGCCGTAGCTGCAGCAGCTGCCGAAGCCGCCACAGCTGCTGGTGCTGCTGATGCTGCAGCAGCCGCTGATGCTGCAGCAGCTGCTGATGCTACAGCAGCCGCTGAAGCCGCCACTGCTGACGAAGCTGCTATAGCTGCAGAAACCGCCAGAATTGCCAGTCTTAACCTTGGAGGACCAAACTCAACTACCCCTCCGGTGACCAATGTTGCTACAGTACCAAAGGGTTGCTCGTTCATTTCCTACTTGAAATGTGAACCCATCAAATTCAAGGGTACTGAAGGAGCTGTAGGTTTAACCCGCTGGTTTGAAAAGGCGGAGTCAGTATTCTTGGTCAGTAAATGTACTGAGGGTGACAAAGTTCAGTATGCCACGAGTACTCTGTTGAATAAGGCACTATCCTGGTGGAACTCAATTGCTCAACCCATGGGCATTGAGAATGCCTATAAGATTACTTGGGCTAATTTGAAACAAATGATGATCAAGGAATACTGTCCTCGCAGTGAGATGCAAAAGTTGGAGGTTGAATTCTGGGATCATGCGGTTAGGGGAAATGATATCATAACCTATAACCGTCGATTCCAGGAATTGAGGATACTTTGTCCAACAATGGTTTCCACAAAGGAAAAATTGTTGGAAAGGTATATCTGGGGACTTCCATCAAGCATACAAGGGAATGTGACTTCGGCAAATCCCAAGGAACTTGATGAAGCTATGCGGATGTCCCGCAGCCTCATGGACCAAGTGGTACGAATGACAAAAACCCGAAAGCAAAACAACACCAACAATACCATCAACACCAACAACGCCAGCAATACCAATAATCCCAACAATTCCAACTACCGTAACAACAACAACAACAACAAGCGACCATGGGATGGCAAACGTGGAAGTAACAATAACAACAACAACCAAACCCGAAACAACAACCATCACAATCAGCAGAACAAAAGACAGGAAGCCGCGACGGCTTATGTTGCTGCACCAGCCGGTGGTAAATATGTTGGTAATCTACCACAATGTACCAAGTGCAATTACCATCATGAAGGTCCTTGCCCGGCCAAATGCAACAAGTGCCAAAAGCCCGGACATCTTGCCAAGGATTGTAGAGGCAAGGGTGTAGCTACTGGGGCGAACACTCAGCCCATAGTTACATGTTTTGGGTGTGGTGAAAAGGGACACTTCAAGAACAATTGTCCTCGAAACCAAGGACCCCAAGGCGGAGGTGCTCGCGGTAGAGCCTATGTCATGGGAAATGGAGAACCACACCAGGACCCGAACGTGGTTACCGGTACGTTCTTACTCAATAATATTCCTGTTAAAGTCTTATTCGATTCTGGTGCTGATATGAGCTTTATATCTACTAGAATTGCGCCTTTACTTGATATTCCATCAATCACTTTAACCACTAGTTATAGTATTGAACTAGCTACCGGTGACTTAGTAAATACCAATACCGTAATCCCAAACTGTACCCTTAATCTCTTAGACCACCCCTTTAACATCAATCTTATGCCAATAGAACTCGGAAGTTTTGATGTTGTTATTGGCATGGATTGGTTGTCTAAACATCAAGCTAACATTATTTGTGGTGAAAGAGTTGTGCACATTCCATGTGACAATGAAACTTTGATCATTCGTGGTGATCAAAGTGGAACTCGAATAAACATCATCTCATGTATCAAAACCATGAAGTACATTGAGAAAGGATGTTATGCTTTCTTAGCCCACGTAACCGAAAAGAAAACCGATGAAAAACGTCTCGATGATGTTCCTATTGCCCGTGAGTTTCCTGAAGTCTTTCCCGAAGATTTACCCGGACTACCACCAAATCGTCAAATAGAGTTCAGAATTGATTTAATACCAGGAGCGGCGCCAGTTGCCCGCGCACCATACCGGCTAGCACCTTCAGAGATGCAAGAGTTATCAAATCAATTACAAGAACTTTCGGACAAGGGATTTATTCGACCCAGTTCCTCACCTTGGGGAGCTCCAGTTTTGTTCGTGAAAAAGAAAGATGGGTCATTACGAATGTGTATTAACTATCATGAGCTAAACAAATTAACCATAAAGAACCGATACCCACTACCAAGAATTGATGACTTATTCGATCAATTACAAGGTTCAACCTATTACTCAAAAATTGACCTACGATCAGGTTACCACCAAGTTAGAGTTCGTGAAGAAGACATTCCAAAAACAGCCTTTAGGACACGATATGGTGACCATGAATTCCAAGTGATGCCATTTGGGTTAACAAATGCACCGGCAGTATTCATGGATCTCATGAATCGGGTGTGTAAACCATATTTGGACAAATTCGTGATCGTATTCATAGACGACATTCTCATATATTCCAAAAACGAAAAGGAACACAAAGAACACCTGAGAACAATTTTAGGACTACTCAAGGAAGAGAAATTGTATGCAAAGTTTTCCAAATGTGAATTTTGGATTCAATCAGTACAATTCCTTGGGCATGTGATTGACAAGACCGGTTTACATGTCGATCCCGCTAAAATTGAAGCTATCAAAAATTGGCCAACACCTACCACACCTACAGAAATTCGTCAATTTCTGGGTCTAGCCGGGTATTACCGAAGGTTTATTGAAGGATTTTCCTCAATAGCAAAGTCTTTGACTAAGCTAACTCAGAAAGACAAGAAATATGTGTGGGATGAAAACGAAGAAAAAGCTTTCCAAACCCTCAAACAGAAACTTTGTAGTGCTCCTATCCTAGCATTGCCAGATGGGATCGAAGATTTTATAGTCTATTGTGATGCATCGCACCAAGGTTTAGGTGCCGTGTTGATGCAACATGATAAAGTCATGGCATATGCTTCAAGACAACTCAAAGTTCATGAAGAAAATTGCACCACTCATGACTTAGAGTTAGGAGCTGTGGTCTTTGCACTAAAAATCTGGAGGCACTATCTCTACGGTACTAGATGTACGGTGTACACCGATCATAAAAGTCTACAACACATTTTGAACCAAAAAGAACTAAACATGAGACAACGTCGTTGGTTGGAATTACTGAGTGATTATGACTGCGACATTCGTTATCACCCAGGGAAGGCAAACGTAGTAGCCGACGCCCTGAGCCGAAAGGAACGGGTTAAACCACTACGAGTCCGAGCCTTAGTTTTAACCATAAATTCAAACTTTCCTACTCAAATCCTTCACGCTCAAGCTGAGGCAGTGAAACAAGAAGACATCCAAAAGGAAAAGTTGGATGGCATGATACAGAAGAAATTTGAAACCCGTTCAGATGGAACTCTATGCTTCCAAGGTCGAAGTTGGTTACCACTTTTTGGTGGCCTACGAGACTTGATCATGCATGAATCACACAAGTCTAAATACTCCATACATCCAGGATCTGATAAGATGTATCATGATCTTAAAATACTCTATTGGTGGCCGAACATGAAAGCCGACATTGCAACATATGTTAGCAAGTGTCTTACCTGCTCCAAAGTAAAAGCCGAACATCAAAAACCATCCGGTCCATTGCAACAACCAGAGATTCCTATGTGGAAATGGGAAAGAATTACTATGGACTTCATTACCAAACTCCCAAAGACATCAAGCGGTTATGACTCCATCTGGGTCATAGTTGATCATCTCACAAAATCCGCACACTTTATACCAATCAAAGAGACTTACAAAATGGAACAACTAACCCGACTGTACGTCAAGGAAATAGTCTCAAGACATGGTGCACCAATATCCATCATATCCGATAGAGATGGTAGATTTACTTCCAATTTCTGGCAGTCACTCCAAGACGCCTTTGGAACAAATCTAGACATGAGTACAGCGTACCACCCTCAGACCGATGGTCAGAGTGAACGAACCATTCAAACACTTGAAGACATGCTTCGAGCTTGTATAATAGATTTTGGAAAAGGATGGGATACTCATTTACCATTAGTCGAATTTTCCTACAACAACAGCTATCATACAAGTATTAAAGCTGCTCCATTTGAAGCACTTTACGGTCGAAAATGTCGTTCACCTGCTTGTTGGGCTGAAGTGGGAGAAGTTCAACTCACTGGACCAGAACTCATTCGTGAAACAACGGATAAGATTGTACAAATCAAAAATCGACTACAAGCCGCAAGAGATCGACAGAAAAGTTAGGCTGACACACGACGCAGACCCCTAGAATTCCAAATCGGAGATAGGGTTATGCTAAAAGTATCACCTTGGAAAGGTTTGATACGATTCGGTAAACGAGGAAAACTAAACCCAAGATACATCGGACCATTCAAAATCCTAGCCAGGGTTGGCCCTGTGGCGTACAGACTTGAGCTTCCATCATAACTCAGTAGTGTACACCCCACTTTCCATGTATCCAACCTAAAGAAATGCTTGTCGGATGAATCACTCGTGATTCCACTCGATGAAATTCAACTCAATGATGATCTTCAATTTATTGAGGAACCCGTAGAAATCATGGACCGAGAGGTCAAACAACTCAAGCAAAGCCGTATTCCAATTGTCAAAGTTCGTTGGAACTCACGACGTGGTCCTGAATACACATGGGAACGAGAGGACCAGATACGTAAGAAATACCCACATCTTTTTACCAACGAAGCTTCTACTCCTAACGCAAATTGATCTCCGGGACGGAGCTCTCATATGGGGTGGAGACTGTAACAATTCGCAATTTCAGGTAAATTACTATTCCCGAAAAATTTACTATTCATGTTACTATTCATTTTTACTATTCATTTCTTTCCGAAATTTTCCCGAAAGTTGATTTTTATTTCATATTCTCGAGTGATAAATCATTTCCATGGCAAATTAAATGTTTGACATTCGTCAGATCATTTTCGTGAAAGTTATTAAGGAATTACACGTTTTAAGGTAAAACGTCATTCAGAAATTCTACGCACAACGAAATTCGGTCGCGTTAATTTTCCCCGTATCAGAAAAATGTTTGACACACTCATGATTTATTTGAGAATAAATCATGACTGAGAAAAATATGACCAGAATAAACCTCGGCCGTGAAAAACTGGAATTTTCAGTTTTAAGCGTTTTTACTCAGCCGTAACCCTAGCCTATACCTGCACCGCGTTTCTAAAACGATTTGAGTTTTCAACTTATTATAATAAGTCAACATATTTTTCCCTCCTCCATTGACCAAAAATCATCCCTTGATTTTATAAGTCATTCCTTGATTTTTAGGTTTACGGTTTGATGTCTAAAAGACATTTAATACCAACCGACACTAGACTGAGCCCAATCTAGACATTATAAGTCATTTTAAATCATTTATATCATATTATAAAAGTAACATTTTACTTTTCTCAATTTTACGCAATATTCGTACATTTTACGTATTACGCGTTTTAGACCCGTGTTTCCAGTTTTAGCAGGGTTTTACCACCCAAATGGAACCTACCACTCATTTTATATTTTATTATAGAACTTATGGACATGTCTAACAATACTTTAAAGTTTCATAATTTTACGACACCCGGTTTTACGTTTTGAGGCCTAATCATTTACGGTTGGCATTTCCCGGAGTCAAAACTAGCAAATATCTTAGGATAATATCTAACCAAGCCAACTCATCCCCCCTAGCCATTGTGAACCGCCATTAGGGGGGGGGGGAGTCACACCCTCATGTGGCTTGATCTTGTGCTAAGTTGCCTTGGATGAGATACATGTGTATAAGCTTGTAAGGAAAGCTTTGACTAGTCTCATTTTGTAACCTCCTCAAGGCACTATAAAAGCCCCCCCCCCCTCCCCTTGTTTGCCGTCCACCTCCAACACCAAAACCATCTCACACTTAGTTAATTTACTCCTAGTTGCATGCAAGATACAAGTGCTACTTCAAGAAAGAAACCCTAGCTTAGTTTCTAGTAATCAAAACACTTCCAAACCCTAGAACTTTCGTGATTTCTCTTGAGTTTGAATCCACTCAAGTCACCTCAACTTTCATTACATCTCTTTCAAGAATACCAAGGGTAGAAAGATTGCATGAAGTGAAGGGGGTTGAAGCAAGTCTATCAAAGTCCTTTTCCTTACTTGCTACTTTCCTTTCATCTTTGAAAGCCAAAAGTTGTAAGCCTAAACCTAACATGCTTCTTGTTTATTAATCATGTTCATATCATTTACATGTTATTCTTGCTATATTATGTCTTGTATAAATGTCCATGATGTATAAAAATGACCAAAACATGTTGTTGTAATTGATTGTTGAGATAAGTTACTAAAACAAGTAAAGTAGTGAGTTTCTTGGTAAGACCTGATCAAAATGGTAAAAATATGATGTTGGATTATTACATATTACAGTAGAGGACTTAACAAGGAAACCATAGCAACTTGAACCACCTAAAAAGAGTATACGAGTCAAAAGTTATGGCGATTTGAAGTTACCAAAGATTTCCGGCAAAACTGCCTAAAATGTTTCTGTGACAGAACCTAAAACATGCAAAAAGAGGCCTTTCTGGTCCGATTCATGAAAAAGTTAAAACACGAAAGTTGTCCGGAATCACGTTTTCCTTTAAGAGTAAAGAAGCTCGAGCCTTGAAAATGCTTTTCGAGTGAGATATTTCTCAGTTTCTTAACAGCTATTTACATATTTATAAGACACTAGATTATGGTTATACTTTAAATGGAACAAGAGGTCTTATGACCTATAATCAAGACCACCACCATGGCTAGAGCCAAGGTTGTGTCTCATGACCTTGGAACAAGGACCAAAGGTCATGGCTAGGCCATGACGAAATGACCATACCAACTTACATAGGCGTAAACATGAAACAATGAATTAGGCGATAACTTGAACAAGCAATTTGGATCTACTTCACTTAAAAGGGAACCATGAGATATTACCAAGAGAAAATGGTCATACAAGACTTATGAAACTACCCCTAATAACAATCTTCATGTACAAATAAACTTTCCTAAGTTTATTCAAGTATCGGACATGTAACTTTTCGGATCAAAACTTATATCTATATATTTTATCAACTACTATAATAGTAGGGAGCCTCATGTGAGGAGTTCATTATGTAAGCCGTCGAGATGAGTTGTGGATTTACGAGTTAAAGTGTCCTGGCTCCTCGAACGCTTACTAACATGACTTCTGAATTATGTCGGCCCGAACGGTAGTAAACGATATACAAAACATACATGTTCATGAATCTTTTCTTTCAAAGACATACAATATACATCATACCACATCATGGACTATAATGCAAGATATATATATAGGCACTCCGTTATATTCTTTACTTAAATCCTAAGTCGCATCATTCTATTGTAGGTTGCTCGTAGAAACCTACACGATCCAACCATCACCTTCATTACTTGCTATCCTACTTAAGGTGAGTTCATAGCCCCACTTTACATTACTTCAATGTTTTACAAACCCTTGGGGGGAATACATGCTACTTTTAAAACCGAACACAATGCTTTGAAACTGTATGCTGCCTTATTGTTTTATTATTACTAAGTACCTACCTTGCCAATCCTAGGCCCCTATCATGAACCATTTAATCACTAGAATTAGTGAGCGCGAGTATTGTGAATAGGCCTATTGGGATTGACGAATCCCATTTGTTTGAGCAGATTAGTTCAAACGAATGCACTATATTTGAAAACATTAAGTATGACGGCAAAGTACTTACCGGGGCAACAAAACCGCCGATTGATATTGGTACCCGTTAACGTATTGGTTGCATGAGCTTAGTATATAACAATAACTGTTTTGTTTTCTAACATGAGTATGAGTCTAATTAACTCTTACTACCAACATATTGTATTCAACCGTTAAACAAACTCTATGAATATCACTCAACCTTTGTGTTGATCCTTTTAAGCATGTATTTCAGGTCCATGATAATCAAGAATGGAGCAGAAGGGCACGTACCGAAGGAAGAAGGCTATAAACTATTATGTCATTCGATAAAAACATCAAAGACTTTATATTGATGTATTTTCAAACATGGAACCTTTTTGGGACCTTACTATGTAAACTCTGATATATTTGAATAATATGAATGACAACTCTTTTTATTACGACTCGGTTAGAGATCGTTTTCTACTATTATGACTGTTGTGCCGTCGAGTAACACCCAAGTTGAATTCCGCTGCATCATGAATTGGGGGTGTTACAGATTGGTACCAGAGCCATGGTTATAGAGAAACGGGTCTAAGTGAGACCTAAACTATAACTACAATAACAAGCAAAAACATTTTTATAGCCTTCCGCTCTTCGTGCCTTCCATCCTCCAGAAGATTATGGACTTATTACACATGTTATGCTACATGAACATATTTGTATATTGTCATATGCACATTTCCTTAGTTTGAGCATTTTCCATAAGCATTTGATTTATTTTGACATCGAAATACTAATTGTAGACATCATGTCCGCACCTCCATCTCCCGATCATCTTCCTGCTATGCCTGAATATTTACCAATTCTTCCCGGATCCGATGATCCTTACTTTGAAGCAATTGACTACGACGATGAGGAAGAACCTTATGAGGATCTTGACAATGAAATAGATTCGGACGAAGATCCTGAAATGGATATGGACATAAACATCGATGATTACGAAGAGGATCCTGAAATGGATATTGACATCGAAGGCATCGATGAGGAAGCGGAGGAACAAATAGTGGTGCCACATCTATCACCATTAACATCTCCACCTCCGGTTTCACCAATTTCATCCGAATCTAACCGTACCACTCCAGCTCAAGTTCCGAAATCTACTTACCAAACCGGCGGAACATCTACATCTACACATATGTTCGTGAACTCAGCTCAATACGAAATCCACTCTTTGAAACAAGCTCTCAACCTAACCCAACTCAAAGTTCAAAATATGGCAAGTCAAATGAACGACTATATATCCAAGGTAAATTCTGCCAGAATGGATGCCATGAATGCTCAAGACGACCTATATTGGTTTAAGCTTGACATGAGCTACGTGAAGAGTGACTCGACTCATGTTGGGGAAGTAGTCCTAAATCCTTTGACTGGCTTGGATAACGTCAAGGATAGACTCACTTTGGTTGAGAGGGCCCATGAACAGGATGCGGTTCAAATTCATAAACTACTTAACCGCCTAAATACCGCCGAAATCCGGTTAGATGTTGCAAACTTTGACAGGTATCAACTTAAGAATGATTTGTTTGGAATGCAAACTCAAATGAGTGCCATACAACAAAGGCTATACCAAAAGGATGTCAAAGAATACCGTCCAAATGAAAGTGTAGATGTGTTAGCAACACGCGGAAATAATAATCCGTCCGGACCACAACAACCTCCCAACCGACGTTAGACTAGTGTTATAGTACTAGTTATCTTTAGTACAACGTTGTAATTACTAACTGAAAGTATCAGTTAGTAAGTTTTGAATGAACTTGTAATAGGTTCGATTTTGTAAATCAATCAACGTTATATGAATAAAACTCTTGTTTTATATACTATCATGTGTTATGCTTTTAAGTTTCAAACATTATTATCCTATCATTCTTATAAAAAATTGTGCTCATCTCACAACTCTCTAATTACAACGTATCTTTTGAACAATAGAATCATGGCGCCAAAGAAAAAGACACCACCAACAATGACGCAAACTGGTAAAGGACAGTGTCAATGCAGCACTTATCACGGAACGTGCGGCCGTAGCTGCAGCAGCTGCCGAAGCCGCCACAGCTGCTGGTGCTGCTGATGCTGCAGCAGCTGCTGATGCTGCAGCAGCCGCTGAAGCCGCCACTGCTGCGGAAGCTGCTATAGCTGCAGAAACCGCCAGAATTGCCAGTCTTAACCTTGGAGGACCAAACTCAACTACCCCTCCGGTGACCAATGTTGCTACAGTACCAAAGGGTTGCTCGTTCATTTCCTACTTGAAATGTAAACCCATCAAATTCATGGGTACTGAAGGAGCTGTAGGTTTAACCCGCTGGTTTGAAAAGGCGGAGTCAGTATTCTTGGTCAGTAAATGTACTGAGGGTGACAAAGTTCAGTATGCCACGAGTACTCTGTTGAATGAGGCACTATCCTGGTGGAACTCAATTGCTCAACCCATGGGCATTGAGAATGCCTATAAGATTACTTGGGCTAATTTGAAACAAATGATGATCAAGGAATACTGTCCTCGCAGTGAGATGCAAAAGTTGGAGGTTGAATTCTGGGATCATGCGGTTAGGGGAAATGATATCATAACCTATAACCGTCGATTCTAGGAATTGAGGATACTTTGTCCAACAATGGTTTCCACAAAGGAAAAATTGTTGGAAAGGTATATCTGGGGACTTCCATCAAGCATACAAGGGAATGTGACTTCGGCAAATCCCAAGGAACTTGATGAAGCTATGCGGATGTCCCGCAGCCTCATGGACCAAGTGGTACGAATGACAGAAACCCGAAAGCAAAACAACACCAACAATACCAACAACACCAACAACGCCAGCAATACCAATAATCCCAACAATTCCAACTACCGTAACAACAACAACAACAACAACAACAACAACAACAACAACAAGCGACCATGGGATGGCAACCGTGGAAGTAACAATAACAACAACAACCAAACCCGAAACAACAACCATCACAATCAGCAGAACAAAAGACAGGAAGCCGCGACGGCTTATGTTGCTGCACCAGCCGGTGGTAAATATGTTGGTAATCTACCACAATGTACCAAGTGCAATTACCATCATGAAGGTCCTTGCCCGGCCAAATGCAACAAGTGCCAAAAGCCCGGACATCTTGCCAAGGATTGTAGAGGCAAGGGTGTAGCTACTGGGGCGAACACTCAGCCCATAGTTACATGTTTTGGGTGTGGTGAAAGGGGACACTTCAAGAACAATTGTCCTCGAAACCAAGGACCCCAAGGCGGAGGTGCTCGCGGTAGAGCCTATGTCATGGGAAATGGAGAACCACACCAGGACCCGAACGTGGTTACCGGTACGTTCTTACTCAATAATATTCCTGTTAAAGTCTTCTTCGATTCTGGTGCTGATATGAGCTTTATATCTACTAGAATTGCGCCTTTACTTGATATTCCATCAATCACTTTAACCACTAGTTATAGTATTGAACTAGCTACCGGTGACTTAGTAAATACCAATACCCTAATCCCAAACTGTACCCTTAATCTCTTAGACCACCCCTTTAACATCAATCTTATCCCAATAGAACTCGGAAGTTTTGATGTTGTTATTGGCATGGATTGGTTGTCTAAACATCAAGCTAACATTATTTGTGGTGAAAGAGTTGTGCACATTCCATGTGACAATGAAACTTTGATCATTCGTGGTGATCAAAGTGGAACTCGAATAAACATCATCTCATGTATCAAAACCATGAAGTACATTGAGAAAGGATGTTATGCTTTCTTAGCCCACGTAACCGAAAAGAAAACCGATGAAAAACGTCTCGATGATGTTCCTATTGCCCGTGAGTTTCCTGAAGTCTTTCCCGAAGATTTACCCGGACTACCACCAAATCGTCAAATAGAGTTCAGAATTGATTTAATACCAGGAGCGGCGCCAGTTGCCCGCGCACCATACCGGCTAGCACCTTCAGAGATGCAAGAGTTATCAAATCAATTACAAGAACTTTCGGACAAGGGATTTATTCGACCCAGTTCCTCACCTTGGGGAGCTCCAGTTTTGTTCGTGAAAAAGAAAGATGGGTCATTACGAATGTGTATTAACTATCATGAGCTAAACAAATTAACCATAAAGAACCGATACCCACTACCAAGAATTGATGACTTATTCGATCAATTACAAGGTTCAACCTATTACTCAAAAATTGACCTACGATCAGGTTACCACCAAGTTAGAGTTCGTGAAGAAGACATTCCAAAAATAGCCTTTAGGACACGATATGGTCACCATGAATTCCAAGTGATGCCATTTGGGTTAACAAATGCACCGGCAGTATTCATGGATCTCATGAATCGGGTGTGTAAACCATATTTGGACAAATTCGTGATCGTATTCATAGACGACATTCTCATATATTCCAAAAACGAAAAGGAACACAAAGAACACCTGAGAACAATTTTAGGACTACTCAAGGAAGAGAAATTGTATGCAAAGTTTTCCAAATGTGAATTTTGGATTCAATCAGTACAATTCCTTGGGCATGTGATTGACAAGACCGGTTTACATGTCGATCCCGCTAAAATTGAAGCTATCAAAAATTGGCCAACACCTACCACACCTACAGAAATTCGTCAATTTCTAGGTCTAGCCGGGTATTACCGAAGGTTTATTGAAGGATTTTCCTCAATAGCAAAGTCTTTGACTAAGCTAACTCAGAAAGACAAGAAATATGTGTGGGATGAAAACGAAGAAAAAGCTTTCCAAACCCTCAAACAGAAACTTTGTAGTGCTCCTATCCTAGCATTGCCAGATGGGATCGAAGATTTTGTAGTCTATTGTGATGCATCGCACCAAGGTTTAGGTGCCGTGTTGATGCAACGTGATAAAGTCATGGCATATGCTTCAAGACAACTCAAAGTTCATGAAGAAAATTACACCACTCATGACTTAGAGTTAGGAGCTGTGGTCTTTGCACTAAAAATCTGGAGGCATTATCTCTACGGTACTAGATGTACGGTGTACACCGATCATAAAAGTCTACAACACATTTTGAACCAAAAAGAACTAAACATGAGACAACGTCGTTGGTTGGAATTACTGAGTGATTATGACTGCGACATTCGTTATCACCCAGGGAAGGCAAACGTAGTAGCCGACGCCCTGAGCCGAAAGGAACGGGTTAAACCACTACGAGTCCGAGCCTTAGTTTTAACCATAAATTCAAACTTTCCTACTCAAATCCTTCACGCTCAAGCTGAGGCAGTGAAACAAGAAGACATCCAAAAGGAAAAGTTGGATGGCATGATACAGAAGAAATTTGAAACCCGTTCAGATGGAACTCTATGCTTCCAAGGTCGAAGTTGGTTACCACTTTTTGGTGGCCTACGAGACTTGATCATGCATGAATCACACAAGTCTAAATACTCCATACATCCAGGATCTGATAAGATGTATCATGATCTTAAAATACTCTATTGGTGGCCGAACATGAAAGCCGACATTGCAACATATGTTAGCAAGTGTCTTACCTGCTCCAAAGTAAAAGCCGAACATCAAAAACCATCCGGTCCATTGCAACAACCAGAGATTCCTATGTGGAAATGGGAAAGAATTACTATGGACTTCATTACCAAACTCCCAAAGACATCAAGCGGTTATGACTCCATCTGGGTCATAGTTGATCGTCTCACAAAATCCGCACACTTTATACCAATCAAAGAGACTTACAAAATGGAACAACTAACCCGACTGTACGTCAAGGAAATAGTCTCAAGACATGGTGCACCAATATCCATCATATCCGATAGAGATGGTAGATTTACTTCCAATTTCTGGCAGTCACTCCAAGACGCCTTTGGAACAAATCTAGACATGAGTACAGCGTACCACCCTCAGACCGATGGTCAGAGTGAACGAACCATTCAAACACTTGAAGACATGCTTCGAGCTTGTATAATAGATTTTGGAAAAGGATGGGATACTCATTTACCATTAGTCGAATTTTCCTACAACAACAGCTATCATACAAGTATTAAAGCTGCTCCATTTGAAGCACTTTACGGTCGAAAATGTCGTTCACCTGCTTGTTGGGCTGAAGTGGGAGAAGTTCAACTCACTGGACCAGAACTCATTCGTGAAACAACGGATAAGATTGTACAAATCAAAAATCGACTACAAGCCGCAAGAGATCGACAGAAAAGTTATGCTGACACACGAGGCAGACCCCTAGAATTCCAAATCGGAGATAGGGTTATGCTAAAAGTATCACCTTGGAAAGGTTTGATACGATTCGGTAAACGAGGAAAACTAAACCCAAGATACATCGGACCATTCAAAATCCTAGCCAGGGTTGGCCCTGTGGCGTACAGATTTGAGCTTCCATCAGAACTCAGTAGTGTACACCCCACTTTCCATGTATCCAACCTAAAGAAATGCTTGTCGGATGAATCACTCGTGATTCCACTCGATGAAATTCAACTCAATGATGATCTTCAATTTATTGAGGAACCCGTAGAAATCATGGACCGAGAGTTCAAACAACTCAAGCAAAGCCGTATTCCAATTGTCAAAGTTCGTTGGAACTCACGACGTGGTCCTGAATACACATGGGAACGAGAGGACCAGATACGTAAGAAATACCCACATCTTTTTTACCAACGAAGCTTCTACTCCTAACGCAAATTGATCTCCGGGACGGAGCTCTCATATGGGGTGGAGAATGTAACAATTCGCAATTTCAGGTTAATTACTATTCCCAAAAAATTTACTATTCACTTTTACTATTCATGTTACTATTCATTTCTTTCCAAAATTTTCCCGAAAGTTGATTTTTATTTCATATTCTCGAGTGATAAATCATTTCCATGGCAAATTAAATGTTTGACATTCGTCAGATCATTTTTGTGAAAGTTATTAAGGAATTACACGTTTTAAGGTAAAACGTCATTTAGAAATTCTACGCACAACGAAATTCGGTCGCGTTAATTTTCCCCGTATCAGAAAAATGTTTGACACACTCATGATTTATTTGAGAATAAATCATGACTGAGAAAAATATGACCAGAATAAACCTCGGCCGTGAAAAACTGGAATTTTCAGTTTTAAGCGTTTTTACTCAGCCGTAACCCTAGCCTATACCTGCACCGCGTTTCTAAGATGATTTGAGTTTTCAACTTATTATAATAAGTCAACATATTTTTCCCTCCTCCATTGACCAAAAATCATCCCTTGATTTTATAAGTCATTCCTTGATTTTTAGGTTTACGGTTTGATGTCTAAAAGACATTTAATACCAACCGACACTAGACTGAGCCCAGTCTAGACATTATAAGTCATTTTAAATCATTTATATCATATTAGAAAAGTAACATTTTACTTTTCTCAATTTTACGCAATATTCATACATTTTACGTATTACGCGTTTTAGACCCGTGTTTCCAGTTTTAGCAGGGTTTTACCACCCAAATGGAACCTACCACTCATTTTATATTTTATTATGGAACTTATGGACATGTCTAACAATACTTTAAAGTTTCATAATTTTACGACACCCGGTTTTACGTTTTGAGGCCTAATCATTTACGGTTGGCATTTCCCGGAGTCAAAACTAGCAAATATCTTAGGATAATATCTAACCAAGCCAACTCATCTCCCCTAGCCATTGTAAACCGCCATTAGGGGGGGGGGAGTCACACCCTCATGTGGCTTGATCTTGTGCTAAGTTGCCTTGGATGAGATACATGTGTATAAGCTTGTAAGGAAAGCTTTGACTAGTCTCATTTTGTAACCTCCTCAAGGCACTATAAAAGCCCCCCCCCCCCTCCCCTTGTTTGCCGTCCACCTCCAACACCAAAACCATCTCACACTTAGTTAATTTACTCCTAGTTGCATGCAAGATACAAGTGCTACTTCAAGAAAGAAACCCTAGCTTAGTTTCTAGTAATCAAAACACTTCCAAACCCTAGAACTTTGGTGATTTCTCTTGAGTTTGAATCCACTCAAGTCACCTCAACTTTCATTACATCTCTTTCAAGAATACCAAGGGTAGAAAGATTGCATGAAGTGAAAGGGGTTGAAGCAAGTCTATCAAAGTCCTTTTCCTTACTTGCTACTTTCATTTCATCTTTGAAAGCCAAAAGTTGTAAGCCTAAACCT
This sequence comes from Artemisia argyi, assembly GCA_030686995.1. Classification (NCBI taxonomy): domain Eukaryota; kingdom Viridiplantae; phylum Streptophyta; class Magnoliopsida; order Asterales; family Asteraceae; genus Artemisia; species Artemisia argyi. Next base: position 203,111 of record JARVZY010001967.1, on the reverse strand, counting down.
AACATGCTTCTTGTTTTTTAATCATGTTCATATCATTTACATGTTATTCTTGCTATACTATGTCTTGTATAAATGTCCATGATGTATAAAAATGACCAAAACATGTTGTTGTAATTGATTGTTGAGATAAGTTACTAAAACAAGTAAAGTAGTGACTTTCTTGGTAAGACCTGATCAAAATGGTAAAAATATGATGTTAGATTATTACATATTACAGTAGAGGGCTTAACAAGGAAACCATAGCAACTTGAACCACCTAAAAAGAGTATACGAGTCAAAAGTTATGGCGATTTGAAGTTACCAAAGATTTCCGGCAAAACTGCCTAAAATGTTTCTGTGACAGAACCTAAAACACGCAAAAAGAGGCCTTTCTGGTCCGATTCATGAAAAAGTTAAAACACGAAAGTTGTCCGGAATCACGTTTTCCTTCAGGAATAAAGAAGCTCGAGCCTTCAAAATGCTTTCCGAGTGAGATATTTCTCAGTTTCTTAACAGCTACTTACATATTTATAAGACACTAGATTATGGTTATACTTTAAAAGGAACAAGAGGTCTTATGACCTATAATCAAGACCACCACCATGGCTAGAGCCAAGGTTGTGTCTCATGACCTTGGAACAAGGACCAAAGGTCATGGCTAGGCCATGACGAAATGACCATACCAACTTACATAGGCGTAAACATGAAACAATGAATTAGGCGATAACTTGAACAAGTAATTTGGATCTACTTCACTTAAAAGGGAACCATGAGATATTACCAAGAGAAAATGGTCATACAAGACTTATGAAACTACCCCTAATAACAATCTTCATGTACAAATAAACTTTCCTAAGTTTATTCAAGTATCGGACATGTAACTTTTCGGATCAAAACTTATATCTATATATTTTATCAACTACTACAATAGTAGGGAGCCTCATGTGAGGAGTTCATTATGTAAGCCGTCGAGATGAGTTGTGGATTTACGAGTTAAAGTGTCCTGGCTCCTCGAACGCTTACTAACATGACTTCTGAATTATGTTGGCCCGAACGGTAGTAAACGATATACAAAACATACATGTTCATGAATCTTTTCTTTCAAAGACTTACAATATACATCATACCACATCATGGACTATAATGCAAGATATATATATATAGGCACTCCGTTATATTCTTTACTCAAATCCTAAGTCACATCATTCTATTATAGGTTGCTCGTAGAAACCTACACGATCCAACCATCACCTTCATTACTTGCTATCCTACTTAAGGTGAGTTCATAGCCCCACTTTACATTACTTCAATGTCTTACAAACCCTTGGGGGGAATACATGCTACTTTTAAAACCGAACACAATGCTTTGAAACTGTATGCTGCCTGATTGTTTTATTATTACTAAGTACCTACCTTGCCAATCCTAGGCCCCTATCATGAACCATTTAATCACTAGAATTAGTGAGCGCGAGTATTGTGAATAGGCCTATTGGGATTGACGAATCCCATTTGTTTGAGCAGATTAGTTCAAACGAATGCACTATATTTGAAAACATTAAGTATGACGGCAAAGTACTTACCGGGGCAACAAAACCGCCGATTGATATTGGTACCCGTTAACGTATTGGTTGCATGAGCTTAGTATATAATAATAATTGTTTTGTTTTCTAACATGAGTATGAGTCTAATTAACTCTTACTACCAACATATTGTGTTCAACCGTTAAACAAACTCTATGAATATCACTCAACCTTTGTGTTGATCCTTTTAAGCATTTATTTCAGGTCCATGATAATCAAGAATGGAGCGGAAGGGCACGTACCGAAGGAAGAAGGCTATAAACTATTATGTCATTCGATAAAAACATCAAAGACTTTATATTGATGTATTTTCAAACATGGAACCTTTTTGGGACCTTACTATGTAAACTCTGATATATTTGAATAATATGAATGACAACTCTTTTTATTACGACTCGGTTAGAGATCGTTTTCTACTATTATGACTGTTGTGCCGTCGAGTAACACCCAAGTTGAATTCCGTTGCATCATGAATTGGGGGTGTTACAAAAGTGTCCTGGCTCCTCGAACGTTTACTACATGACTTCTGAATTATGTCGGCCCGAACGGTAGTAAACGATATATAAACTATACATGTTTCATGAACCATTTCTTTGCAAAGACTTACACTATACTAAGTACTACATCATGGACTAAATGCAAGACATATATAGGCAATTCTTCGTATTCTTAGACATTATTCCAAACCTAAGTTGCAACAATTATTCTAGGTTGCTCGTAGAAGTTATCACGACATATCCATCATTCTCATTATACATCATCCAACTCACGGTGAGTTCATAGCCCTACTTTCCATTACTTAATTGTTTTACAAACCCTTGGGGGGAATACATGCTATTATTTTTCAACCGAACACAATGCCTTTAAATTGTATGCTTGCCTGATTGTTTTATTTTCACTAACTACCATCCTTGCCAATCCAAGATCCCTTATTATGAACCATTTAATCACTAGTAATAGTGAGCGCGAATATTGTGAATAGGCCTATTGGGATTGACGAATCCCATTTGTGTTGACTAAGTTCAAACAAATGCACTAATATTTGAGATTTAGGTATGTTAGCAAAGTACCTACCAGGATAACTCCGCCGATTGATATTGGTACCCGTTAACGTTTTGGTGTCATAAGCTTAGTGTCATAATACATTTTATGGGTGTATAATAACGTAGCCTACCTGTTTTGTTTTCCAACCATGAGTATAAGTCTAATTAACTCATACTACCAACATATTGTGTTCAACCATTAAACAAACTCTATGAATATCACTCAACCTTTGTGTGGACCTCTTAAGCATGTATTTCCGGTCCATGATGATCAAGGATGGCACGGAAGGGCACGGATATTCAAGAGGGCTATAAATTTTATTCTCATTCAAAAACTCATTTAATGTAAATTGTAAACATGGAACCATCTGGGACCTCATTTTGTAATCTCTGATATTTATATAATTTGAATGATAAATCTTTTAAAACGACTCAGTTAGAGTTCGTTTTCTATCATTGTGACTATTGTGCCGTCGAGTAACACCCAGTTTGAATTCCGCTGCATCCATGAATTGGGGGTGTTACAGATTGGTACCAGAGCCATGGTTATAGAGAAACGGGTCTAAGTGAGACCTAAACTATAACTACAATCACAAGCAAAAGCATTTTTATAGCCTTCCGCTCTTCGTGCCTTCCATCCACCAGATGATTATGGACTTATTAAGCATTTTATATTACACAAACATGTTAGCATATAGATATATGTACCCTTAGCATAATTGAGCATTTCCCCGTAAGCATTTTATACTACATGAACATATTAGTATATTGATATATACACACTTGTCATATTTTGAGCACTTCCCATAAACATTTGAATTGTTTTAACATAGTAATTCTTCTCATAGAAATCATGTGCGTACCTACTTCTCCCGATTATGTGCCCACTCTATCTAATAACTTCCAAGTCTTACCACCCTCACCCGAGTTCGGATTTGACTTCGTAAATGCCTTCTCTTCTGATGACGAAGAAGAACCTTTCAAAGATTTAACCGACGAAGAAGAGGAGGAACCAATGCCAACTAATTTTGCGTCAAATACTTCTCATTATTTTGAACAAAATTGGGTTGAGTCAGACTCCGAGGAGGATGATGAATACGAATATGTACTAGCACCATTATCACCACCACTATCACTTCACTTTTATATCCCTACATGTGATGATTTGGATCACTCATTATGGATCGTATCACGACCACTATTGATCCAACAAGAAAGTCAGCATGGACACTATAGTCTCTCAAACTTCATCGACTCGTACCCCTATGACATACTAAATCAAGAAGTTGCCGATCAATCAGAGCTGCTCGGACCTTCTAACCCGCAATAGACTAGTGCGATGATACTAGTTATCTTTTGTACTACTAAACTGAATAGACTCAGTTAATAAACTCTGTAGAATCCATGTAATAACTAGCGATAAACTGAAATTATCAGTTAGTAGATTTTGAAGAAACTTGTAATAAGTTTCAATCTTGTAATCAATCAACGTTTTATGAATAAAACTCTTGCTTTATGCTATCATGTGTTATGATTCAAACCTCCAACGTAATTATTCTATCATTTCCCATAAAAAATCATTCTTATTTCACAACAACTCTACTCACGACGTATCTTCTATATAATAGAATCATGGCGCCAACGAAGAAAACACAACACCATTACCAAAAACCCTCTTATCATATCTCCCATGTCTTTTTTTACCCAGCTTCATCTCAAACCACTAAAATTCATCAAACCAAAATGAAGAACACAAGCCTCGTTCATCTTTTCACCATCATTTTCTTCACAACCGTTGCAACCACAAGCTCATTAACAGACCTTGATGCACTTTTAAAGCTCAAATCATCCTTAGTTACACCACAAGCACCCTCATCAGCTATACAAGATTGAATACCATCTAAAACTTTTAAGAAACACAATACTACGTGACTAAACCGAACATCACATTATCGGTCCTAAATTATACATAGCCTGATCACCTATGTCTAATTCAGGAGGGATCATGTTATGCTGGGAGCAGTCACCTGTATGTTTTCTTAGAAACAAACTTCTCACTTATAAACTTAAAATAAATTTCGTGTGAGTATAGGAAATTCATAAAGTATTCATACAATCGAATACGACAATTAATCACTCTTACTCTACCTTTCCCACATAAAAGTAAACCTCATCCTACGCCATACACTGAAACGACAAATCAAACTACATCACTCTAGTCCTCATAAGTAACCACACCTCTTCATCGACACCACTCCAACATATAACACACATAGAACTTCGGGACGAAGTTCCCGTAAGGGGTAGAGACTGTAACAATTCACATTTTCAGGTTAATTACTATTCCCGAAAATTTCACTATTCATTTTTACTATTCACTTTTTACTATTCATTTTTCCAAAATTTGATTTTTATTTCATATTCTCGTATGATAAATCATTTCCATGGCAAAATAAAAGTTTGACACTCATCAGATCATTTTCGTGAAAGTTATTAAAGAATTACACGTTTTAGGGTAAAACGTCATTCAAAAATTCTACGTACAACGAAACTCGACCGTGTTAATTTTCCCCGTATCAGAAAAATGTTTGATACACTCATGATTTATTTGAGAATTAATCATGACTGAGAAAAATATGACCAAATAAACCTCGGCCGTGAGAAACAGGAATTCTCGTTTTTAAGCGTTTTTACTCAGCCGTAACCTTAGCCTATACCTGCACCGCGTTTCTAAGACGATTTGAGTTTTCACATTTTTGGAAAAAGTCAACATATTTTTCCTTCCTCCTTTGACCAAAAATCATTCCTTAATTTTATAAATTATTCCTTGATTTTTAGGCTTACGATTTTATGTTTAAAAGACATTAATTACCAACCGACACTAGACTGAGCCCAGTCTAGACATTATAAGTCATTTTAAATCATTATTATCACATTAGAAAGTAACATTTTACTTTTCTTAATTTTACACAATATTCGTACGTTTTACGTATTACGCGTTTTAGACCCGTGTTTCCAGTTTTAGCAGGGTTTTAGCACCCCCAATGGAACCTACCACTCATTTTATATTTTATTATGGAGTATTTTGACAAGTTTAATCATTCTTCCAAGTTTCGTATTTTTACGATACCCGATTTTACGTTTCATGGCTTAACAACTTACGGTTAGCATTTTACGGAGTCAAAACTAACTAAGTAACTAGGATAATACCATCAAAAGCCAACTCTTCCTCCCTAAGTTTTGTGAACCGCCTCTAGGGGGATTCACCTCACACATGGCTTGATGTCATGCTTGAAGCCCTTGGATGAGTACAAGTGTTACGCTTGCTCTCCAAGTGTTGACTAGTCAAGCTTGTAACCTCCTTAAACTCATATAAAAGCCTCCCCTCCTCCTCTTTTGTACGCCACACACCACACACACAAACACCATCTCTTTAGTTAATTACTTCCAAGTTTCATGCAAGGTTCAAGTGCTACAACAACATAGAAACTCTAGTTTGGTTTTGATTCATCAAACTACTTCCAAACCCTAGAAAATTTGGTGATTTCTCTTGAGTTTGAATCTACTCAAGTCACCTCAACTTTCATCATCTCTCTTTCAAGAATACAAGTGTAGAAAGATTGCTTGAAGTGAAGTAGGGTGAAGCTTAAGTCTATCAAAGTCATTACCTTACATGCTAACTTCCTTTCTTAATTGAAAGCCAAAAGTTGTAAGCAAAACCCTAACATAATTCTTGTTAAATATCGTATTCATGCTATTTACATATCATTCATGCTATATTTTGTCTTGTGATTATGTCCATGATGTTTAAAAATGGGTAAAACAAGTATTGATATATAAATGTTAACTTGTGTTATTTAAACAAGTAAACTAGTAACTTTCTTGGAGAACCACGACCAAAATAGTACAACTATGATATTGGACACTTACTTACTGTTAAATAGGACTTAACAAGGAAAACATAGCAATTTGAATCACCCAAAACGAGTACCCGAGTCAAAAGTTATGACCATTTGAAGTTACCAAAACTTTACGGCAAAACTGCCTAAATACCTTCTGGGACAGAACCTTAAACACGCAAAAAGAGGCCCTTCTGTTCCGTTTCATGAAAAAGTTAAAGCACGAAAGTTGTCCAGCATCACGTTTTCTTCAAAAACTCAGGGGCACGTATCCAAAAAACCAATAACGAATGAGATTTTCTTCAGTTTCTTAACAGCTATTTTATATACCAAAATCACTATATAATAGTTATGGTTTAATAAGACCAAGAGGTCTAATGACCTAAATTCAAGACCACAACCATGGCTAAAGCCAAGGTCGAGTCTCAAGACCATGGAACAATGACCAAAGGTCACGGCAAGGCCATGACTAAATGACCATATAAACTCACTTAGGCGAAACATGAGCTAAAGAGTTGGCGATAACTTAAACATGCAATTTGGATCTATTTCATCTAAAGAAATATGAGATCTTACAAGTAATTGTCATACAAGACTTAAGAAACTCATTCTAATAACAATCTTCATGTAAAAATAAACTTTCCTAAGTTTATTCAAATATTGGACATGTAACTTTTCAGATCAAAACTTATATATATATATATATATATATATATATATATATATATATATATATATATATATATATATATATATATATATATATATATATATATCTTATCAAATACTACAATAGTAGGGAGCCTCATGTGAGGAGTTCATTAAGTAAGCCGTCGAGATGAGTTGTGGATTTACGAATTAAAGTGTCCTGGCTCCTCGAACGTTTACTACATGACTTCTGAATTATGTCGGCCCGAACGGTAGTAAACGATATATAAACTATACATGTTTCATGAACCATTTCTTTGCAAAGACTTACACTATACTAAGTACTACATCATGGACTAAATGCAAGATATATATAGGCAATTCTTCGTATTCTTAGACATTATTCCAAACCTAAGTTGCAACAATTATTCTAGGTTGCTCGTAGAAGTTCTCACGACATATCCATCATTCTCATTATACATCATCCAACTCACAGTGAGTTCATAGCCTTACTTTCCATTACTTAATTGTTTTACAAACCCTTGGGGGGAATACATGCTATTATTTTTCAACCGAACACAATGCCTTTAAATTATATGCTTGCCTGATTGTTTTATTATCCCTAACTACCATCCTTGCCAATCCAAGATCCCTTATTATGAACCATTTAATCACTAGTAATAGTGAGCGCGAATATTGTGAATAGGCCTATTGGGATTGACGAATCCCATTTGTGTTGACTAAGTTCAAACAAATGCACTAATATTTGAGATTTAGGTATGTTAGCAAAGTACCTACCGGGATAACTTCGCCGATTGATATTGGTACCCGTTAACGTTTTGGTGTCATAAGCTTAGTGTCATAATACATTTTATGGGCATATAATAACGTAGCCTACCTGTTTTGTTTTCCAACCATGAGTATGAGTCTAATTAACTCATACTACCAACATATTGTGTTCAACCATTAAACAAACTCTATGAATATCACTCAACCTTTGTGTTGACCTCTTAAGCATGTATTTCAGGTCCATGATGATCAAGGATGGCACGGAAGGGCACAGATATTAAAGAGGGCTATAAATTTTATTCTCATTCAAAAACTCATTTAATGTAAATTTTAAACATGGAACCATCTGGGACCTCATTTTGTAATCTCTGATATTTATATAATTTGAATGATAAATCTTTTAAAACGACTCAATTAGAGTTCGTTTTCTATCATTGTGACTATTGTGCCGTCGAGTAACACCCAGTTTGAATTCCGCTGCATCCGTGAATTGGGGGTGTTACAATTCACAAGTTATGAAACTATGGATTCTCGCCGTTGGGTTACATGGAATTATAAGTAACATATAATTTTCTCAACTCATAATTTTAATTATCTAAATCTTTTCTTCTTAATGACAATAAGATTACTTCTTAATCTTTTCTTAATCTTATTTTCACAAAAGACAAATTTACCAAATCTCCCACAATCCTACCCAAAAATCCTTTCCCAACAACTTCTTACATATTCCCTTACACCTCTTACACATTCATACCTTTTTGACTCACACACTCTCCCACACAATATTCCCTCTTACAATATTCCCTCACATTATACATTTCTCATACACCTTTCTCATACACACATACATACACTTCCATATATACATACATACACTCTTTTGTACACACACCTTTACATTCAAAATACACACACATCACTCACATACCTCTCTTCACACACACAAGGCTCCCCATCTTATCACACCCTTAGACTTCTTACATATTCCTTACAACCTTACACACATCACAACTGTACAACCTATTCCTTACAACTTTATTTTCAAAACACCCGCTACTCACAACCATCCCATTCTCTACACACATTAGGCTCCCCATCACATCCAACTCTTACATATTCTCTTACACACTCTTACACCTCCAACAACTTTATTTCAAAATACACACACTACTCACAACCATCTCATTCTCTACACACACTAGGCTCCCCATCACATCTAACACTTACATATTCCCTTACACACATCTCTTCACTTTTACACAATCCAACTCATACCTTATATTCCTTACACACTCTTCATCTCAACCATTCATTCTCTTACAACACATCTCAACCATCCATTTCTCCTTCCTCCCCAAGAAATGAAATATTCCCTAGCATATTCTCTTCTAACCCAACCATGTTTCACTTCTAACCAAACTATGGTTAGTTCCCAACTTCATTCTTACCCAACTTTGGTTAACTCTTAACCACACCAAGGATGGAACATTCCCTTGGATACACCATTTAACCTAACCATGGTTCACCTTCTAACTTAACCATGGTTTATTCTCTATACACTTCTTTCTAAACCTAACCATGGTTAGTTCTTAACCTAACCTCACTCACACTTCCCTATAGAGGAATATCCCATGGTATATTCTCTTCTCTATTATGCCATGTGAGGAATACCCATTCTACCCCTACTCAATTATCTCTTCTACTCTTTCTATCTTTGATAATTGATTTCTTACAAACACTTCACAATACATTTTCCAAATTGGCTATTTGAGTTGGTAAATCTTAGATTGATTAATGTTAAGGTTTAGTGTGAAGTACAAATGGGGGTTTAGCAAGGGTAGGTATTTACAAGACCAAAACTCAACATTTGGTAAAAATGTTACAGAGGCTCTTGCGCGTCACCCACGCGTTGACGCGTGGGCAACGCGCCGGGCTCGGTAAGTTTTTCCCAAGTTTGGGTCTTGGCCTTTAAATACCCCCTTGCCTCTTATATTCCTCTCCCTTTGCCATTATTCTTTCTCTCTACATTCTTTCTCTCTAATCCTCTAATTCTATCTCTTGTGTTTTTAGTTAAACACACTAACATCTTTGGAAAGAACAAATCTCTTTGCAAGGGAAGAATCTCACGAACCTAATCCACTCTTGTGATTGTGTCGATGGTCTTCTTCTTATACCATTTCTACTAGAATCGAGTCACTAGGTTAGGTTAGGGCTTGGTTCAAAGAAACTATATTCTAACATTCAATTTGGGTGTAATGGAAGTCTTGTGTCTTGGTGACCAAGCCTAGATCATTGGGGATATAGTTGGGGTTTGATACTTTCGGGTGGAAGTTTTGGTTGTGGTCTAGGTGACCAAGTGTAAGTCAAATCACGAGATTCTTTAGTGTGGTTTCCGAGGGCGGAATACCGTAGGAGTAACTGCTTCTTTGTGAGCATCGATATTTGTGAATATCGGTGGAGTGAATTGTAACGGTTTGTAGTCCACTGAAAGGATTATACTAGTGGAATAGTACCGTGTCGTGGATTTGCAACTGGACGTACAGATAGTTTAAACCCCCCCATCCCGAACCAATATATATCGTTGTGCTCTTTACTCACTTTATATACTCGTGGTTGTGATTGTCTTTCTGGTAACTCTTACTTAGACCACTTGGTTGTCTTCGTGGCTTAAAGTTTTTAAACATCTAAAAAGCCTAAGAAACCGTATTCACCCCCCCTACGGTTCTACACTATTCTTGAAAACTTAATGTGTTAACCGTGTTTTAGTTTTATTTTCTGTTTTGGAAGGTTTGTGTATCTAAGGTAAATTTTGTACACTACTAATATGCTACTAGACAATTTTTGAAAGGATATGTTCATCATTAATCGAATAAATATGTAACTTTGAAATTAAATGTAACACGTAAACAAACATCTGTGTTAATAAGTGGAACACATGATTTGTGAGGCACATTGCTAAATCATTAGTGACCAATAACTATGAATGACAAAGTTAATATTTCTCAAACGCATCTTACTACTTATTAGGTTTACTTTTAGGTTATACAAACTTATTTGAGTTAATCACATAACACTTATAAAATTCATTTAAAAAAATTACATATAGTATCTAAAGGTTATTCATATCCAAAATATCATATATCGGTTTAAAATAACAATTAATTTTATGACTTTAATTTTAATATGTTATGCTTACAATATGAAATTTTGGATGCTTATACTTAACAATTAAAATCGAGACATTAATGCCTTTAATTTAGATATGATATGTTAACAAATTAAACACACCTAAATAATAGAGATAATAACTTTAAAATCTTTTATAAATATTTATTTTAATTACAAACAAGCAATATACGTACAAAATAAAACATGCTTCCATAAATGATCCATATCTATATAATATTCAATATCCTATAAAAATAGCTAAGATATTTATCTCTTTTATTTAGATATGCTATATTAACAAATAAAACGCTCCTAAATGATAGAGTTGATAGCTCTCAAGACTTTGACAAACATCTCTTCTGATTACACACAAATATTATAAGTGACAAAAAAAACTTCACTATATGATGTACAAGCAAACGGGATAACAAAAGTCTAGGTACGTGTTAGGAATACAATTATTCCTATAGAAGACTCGGTCACCTAATTGATGTAATAGCATTTTAGTTAGCTCGTAGTTAGTTAATTATATATATATATATATATATATATATATATATATATATATATATATATATATATATATATATATATATTAGTTAGTTTAGTTTAAGTAACACCGTGGAAGAAAGACGGGTCTTTACCCACTGTATGCCTGATCCATAGCCCGGGTGTGGGCGTTTTGTAGGAAACTATAAATACCCCTCTCCACATGTGGAGAGGGTTGGTGCTTCTCTCATTCTCAATCTAATCCTACATTTTTTCTCTCATCTCTCTCTCTCTCTAGGAACACCTAACTTCTCCTTCTCTCTCTAAACTTTCTTCCATTAATTCAATCATAAACACAAGAACCATACTTGTTAATATTATGCATATCCTACAATTGGTATCAGAGCCAGGTTTCACCTTGGGATTGGTTATTTTCGGATTTTTAGTGTGGTTCATCTTGTGTTTTTATTTTGGTTCGAATTGGTCTTCAAAGTTTACAATCTTGCTTTTCTTATTTCGAAAATTTTGTGTAAACTAGTTCATTGTTATACTTTGTCAAAACAACTCCATTATTCATTATTTCTCTTTGTGGCAAAAAGATAACAGTGGCAGAGTTTTTGTTTTGGTGATTTCGTGAAATTCTCTTAGTTTCGGTTTCCTACCTTAGGCTGATTTTTACTTGTGGTTACTTATCTCATTTTAACGTTTAGTAGCATTTTGTGGTCAGTTTTGGCGTGTTTCTCAAATTGCGTGAATAAGTCAATATGTATGATAGTGATTGTTTTGTCACTTGTACCAGCAGCTAGTTCCAACAATTTTTGCGTTTAACTTTCAAAATTAAAATAGTCAGCTGTTAGCTCATTTCTAGCTTGTGGTTACCTCATTACTTTCTTGCGGTTAACTCCAAAATATTGATAGCGGTTATTTTTTTTTAGTTTACCCATCTTTGCTGCGTTTGGTCCATTCTCAAAATTGCGGTTAGCTCTTTTTTGAGGTTAACCATCTTTGTGTCTTGCGTTTATTTTCCAAGTCAGTGTTTAACTTTTGGTTCAGCGGTTAATTCAGACTTGCGTTTAACTCTATTGTTGGCAGTGATTATATTGTTAACCAATACCAAACCTATGTTTATCCTATTACCACGACCATCAACTATTAATCCCATTTTCTTCTAAACCAAGACTCAAACAATAACAAGCATAAGAAACCAAACGATCTCAGTCATCTCTTTGTGGAATCCAAGATTCGTCCTAAGATACTCACAAGAGATCTTTTCCTCGTTGATTCGTGATGACCCAAGAGTTGTTGAATGATAAAGAACAAACTACAAATGTGCTCAACACATGACCACAAAAGAACAAAAGAACATATTTACATAATCATACTTGATCTCAGATTTGTTCTAACTGGAATACGGATCCTTTAAAATCATTTGTATTAGAACAAGAGCCCTCATTGATCGATTGTTGAAGATAATTTTCTCTTGACTATTCGAAACTTATAAGTAAAAGACGAATAACAAGCTTGTTATCACCCTTTCTTGCTTTCGGTTCAAGAACAAAACAAAAACAAAAACAACAATCAAACATACATGTGACAGCCTTGCTAAGTACCTTCGAAGGGTTTGTTTGTGATTTTATTTGTGGGTTCTAGTGTTATTTGTAATACAAGACAATTTTTTTGAATTGGGCGTTGCGTTATGTTAAGCAAATGGGGGAGGATAACTGGTGACTGCGTTCTTTTTTATTGAGGAGATTAGGGTTATCTAAGTGAGATTTGTGGATGTTATGTAATATATACTGCCAAAGTTTAGGGTTGGATTAAGTATATTGGACTGCAAAACGAAAATTGGGCTGCTATTTTTTTTGTTACACTCTTTACTTGGGCCGTGTGATAGATATCCTGAAAATAATTAGCTGGGCTCAATTTTTGTACGGTTAGTTATTTTTTTATCTCAAGGGACGAATTTTTGTGATAATTTTGAAATTGCTAATGCATTAAGTGAAATTTGTGAGGTATAATTTTGGCCACGGTTTTGATTGAGCTTCGATATCCGAGAGTGATTATTAATTTGGGTTGAGATATTCTCGAGTTTATTGAATATTATTTCGGGGTTTATTCAGATTTCAATCACACAATCATCGAGTTCATCGAACGATCATCTACTCATTTTACCGACCCAACAGTTTCTCATGACACACTCAATCAATCATTGTCTCACGGTTTCTTCTTGATTTTGTAAAATCCCGCGAAAGCATCTATTTCTCGGTTTAAATCACAGAATTGTAAAATCCCGTGCTCGCTCATATCATGTCTACTACTTCAGACTCTGTCAGATCTGAGAGTGTACTTCACCAGCCACTTAAATTGATCGATAATGCAAAAGATTGTTGCATAGAATGTTTTCAACAACTTCATTCACACCTATCGGTACTTTTAGAGGGAACTGGATTCAAGATGGGATTCGAACGTGCATTTGCAACACTCTTTGGTCAAGATGTTCAGACTTTCACATGCACAATAATTCTTAACTTAGATCAACTACAACAACAACTTGACCAAGGAGAATTTTCCAAAATGGGATCCATGGCTTCCCCTTTGTGTGATCAACAAACAACTCCAAGTGTTCTTTGATTCGAAATTTACTCTGGATTATGATCATTATAGTGAGATGACGAAAAAGTGCTTTGCTGATCACACGGGAATTGAGGTTGACACGTTCAGAGACACACTTGTCCAACTTATGGATAAAGTGATAAGATTCATTAACGAAAAGGCACAGCATATGCCTGCTTATGATGACAAGGTGAAGGCATGTAGGGTACAATCATGTGATGGTGTTGGTGACTCGGGTATAGCATCCGATGTTGGGTCAGGTGTCACGATATGTAAAGAATCATGACTGATAAGCTTGACACACCCTGCAACTCAGTGACTAGTGATACTCCAGACATGGGCACTGAATTAAGACCAGTAAAAGAACAAGTGTCATGTGCTGAGGTACCCCTAACTGAACATCATAATGTGCTTTCTGATGAACGACTGCATACTGATCAAGTTAAACCCACTTCTGACACATATTTGTTGGAAAAGACTGATAGCCATACCATCTCTAATTCCACAAAAATGAATCATAAAGGGGGAGAAAGTGATCAGGATGCTGAACGTGATGATGTGTCAAGTTCTTTATTTATGGCTGAGTCTTTTAAATCAAATGATGTGGTTGATAAAGAAGTTTTTAATGAACTTTCAAACAAATTTGCACAACTTGAAAAACATTGTGTTAATCCTTTGTTTATTGCTGAATCTTTTAAATCAAATGATGTGGTTGATAAAGAAGTTTTTAATGAACTTTCAAACAAATTTGCACAACTTGAAAAACATTGTATTTCACTTTAAATTGCAATGCAACAAAAAAAAGAAAGTTTTCAAACTAATCAACCGTGTAAAAATCCGGAACTTCCTGATTTCCACGAATTCTTTATGATAAATGATTTGAAAGCTCATCTGGAAGCCAAAAACTTGACAATCAACAACCTGAAAAAACGTATTTCTAAGATGTGTGATGTGTGTAATGAAGTTGAGGATAATCATGTCAGTAAGACTTTTGCAACAAGAAATTTTGAATTGGAACAATATGTGGCTGAGTTACTTAAGGAAAATGAGACTTTGAAAATTCATTGTAAAGACTTGTGTGATTCAATCAAAGAAACGAAAACTAAGACTATAGAACAGATAACCGCTTTGATTGCCAAAAATGATGAATTCAAAGCTCAAATTCTGGAAAAGGGATTCACAAGTACAACATTAAAGAACGAGCTAAGAAAAGTAACAGGGAATAGTGTGAACACTAAGTTTGCAAAACCATCAATCTTGGGGAAACCAATTTTACAATCCAATAGAAACCAATTAGTGCTTAGACAACCGAGTGCTTTTAGATCTGAACGACCAAAATTTTCAAAAACTTGGTTTGCCTCCCAAGTTGATGCGGAAACAGCTTTGACAAAACCAGTCACTACACATTATTGGCCTAAGATTATTGCCTCTAGTTCTGCTAAGCCTCAACAAGTAGTTACTCCTACACCCAGCTCCTCTAGGATTAGTTCTAAAATAGTGACGAAACCTAGCATTAAGGTTCAAAACACTTATAATATAAATGACTTGCACAAGAACTATGATCTAGAAAAGGCTAGGAAAAGGGCACTACTTCATAAGGATGGAATCTTAGGTTCACAACCTTGTATGATCCCTCCTAGGATATTGAGGAACAATGCCAAGGTTCAACCTGTTAAGTCTAGGATTTACAGTAAGTCATCCACAATGCATAAGAAGCAAAACATACCTATAACTTCTCCTAGGTGGATTCAAACTGCTAAATCTTTGGAGACTAGGAATATCGATAAGCCTTCCACTGTGCATAAGAAGCTTAAGAATCCTAGACCTTGCCATAAGTGGATTCCAACTGGTAGAATTTTTAAGGACGCTGGACTTAAGTGGATACCTACCGGAAAGATACTTACCAATGGCAATATCTTGGTTGACCGTGAAACCCCCAAGGGTTTGGATACTTTTGTCACTAACCCATATATATGCAATCAAGTTTGTAATGTTAGTGTAGGTAGTCCTTACTCAGTTGCAAGTACATCAATCATTCACCACACGAGAACACTCAAAGTCTGGAGGCCTAAAGCAAGCATATCTCCTACTTCAGGAGGTATAGAAGGTTAATGTTGATGTATGCTCACTATGACGTTTGAACAATTCAGTTCAAGCCTCGTTCCTCAATGTCATCATTATGGCGTCTGCTGACATCACTTCAGGCCCCGTTCATCAAAGAAAAGAAAAGTGTACGCTTGAGTGCGCATTATCTTTTGAAGAAGAGAAATGTTCTTGCTTCTGACCATTCTCATCAACAAACCTCATATTTGTTCCATGCTTGTTCAGTCATCATGTGGATTACCTTTATCAGATTGTATTCGTTATTATTCACTCGATCAAAAAATGGCATCTTCTAATGCAATTTTTGAGGGGTAGAAGTGTGGACAGTGGATTAACCTCTTATGCAATTTTTGAGGGGGAGAAGTGTGAATAAACTACATGTATTTTATTCACTTTTTCAATCAAAAATCGCATCCTCATATGTTATATTTGAGGGGGGGGGGGGAGAAGTGTGAATAAAATACATGTTGATTGATGCGTGAAATGACTCTCCTCTCCTCCAACACCTAATGTTCCACTAAGTAAGGATGACTAAATGTGACTACGGAGTTGATTGGGTATCACGTATTTGAGATTGAAGTTGACTCTTACAAAGGTGTGATCTTAGTTTATCTTGAAGTCGGGGTTGGATGGATGAATGACTTTCAACGATAACTTGCTCGTGCTTAAGATTTTAGTTGAAGACTTGGTTTATCTAGTTACCAGCAGTCGAGGTGGATGGTTGAAGAGCTGGTTAACTATCACTTTAATGATTTATGTTGTATTACTTAGTGTCACACGCCGATGTCGTTGTGGATAATCGCAAGAGGTGGTAATGTCTCATACTTTGGTTGGGTAGTGAGTACTTAGAGATTTTCTTGGAGCATAAATTCTCTACACCGTTCTTCCAACATTAGTGCAAGCTTAAGACACAAGAGCGGGAAACTCTACTTCGGTTTCAAGTTTGGTATATCGGGTTTTCTCCATACGTGGTCATTTACCATTAGCCAGTGGAAGTGAAAAGAGGTTTAATTAGGGGTTGATCTACAGAGAATTGTTGAAGAGAATTTTTATTGACATCTACTCATGGGGTAGTGATTTGTATGTTGCTTCCAGTTTATATGTTTATGTACACATAGTTATGATGATTCCGAGTGATCGTCATCATCATGGAGGGAGAAGAATGTGTACATCGGGGCTTTTATCGAAGAACTGGAAGCATTCTATGTGAGTTGAAAATGTCGAAATAACGTTCCCCAAACAAACCCGTGAAGAAGCTACAGATTATCAGTCTATGATCCACTTTAAGTTGTGGATGATATGTTAAGAGACTTAAGACATCTTGGGCAGAATTGAAAGATACTTCTTCAACAAGCATCAAGGTTATATCAAACGGGTCGTCAGTTTGGGAGGGAGCAAGTACACTTATGGGCTTACTAATTGGGAGGGAGGATTAACCTAATTAGTGAGCATTTCTATAGCAGTTGATTCTCACTAGATATATTTTAGCTTATTTGGTTCTTCTCAATATTTCAAGTAGATGTGCTTAAAAGTGGTTGCTGATTCTGATGTATCAAAACCAGCAAGGGGGAAGGAGACATGCATCCGAATGCATAACGAGTACACATGATGAACATAATACTTCTTCTTAATTGAAGTTATCCCGGGAAGACATATGTCATTACCGCAGAGAATTTCTGTGTATTAACTTGTGGCGTTTGGTGTATCATTCCAACTATATGGGGGAAGTGGTCTTCTGATACTTGTGGTATGTATTACTTCAGCTTTCAGTGGGAAGAAATATGAGAAGAACAATTGGAGCGTGAGATGATATTGCTTATCGACATCTTCATTTGTGCTGATATGATTTATGGCTAAGTGCTTCTAGTTAATGTTTCATGTACACAATGGTATGATGATTCCGATGAGATCGCAACCATTAGGGGAGAGATTTGTGTACATCAAGGATGCGCAACAGGTTCACGTGATCGGGCTTAATCATATATTCCGGAGGTGGTATCCGCAGAGATGATCAGTGCTTCAACCTGTTACTTTGGTGTCATCGTTTCCTCTTCTGTTGGATAAATGCGTACTATATGGATTGAGTTAGTATGTGTAAGATAACTAGAAAGTATTTAGTGAAATGAAGATGTTGATATCTTATTCCCCTGAATTGACAACTGCTCCAAACCGCAAAATAATGTGAACATCGGGGATGTACAACAGGGTCATGTGATCGAGCTTCATCATAAATTCCGGGATTGATTACCGCAGAGATGATCCATGGTTCACCTTGTTACTTCGGTGCTATCATTTCCTTTGGGTCTTTGAGCGTCATACAATGAGACTTTTTGAATCACTTCAACTACTTGGGGAAGTGGTCTCATGTAGGTGATTGTCGGTTTGGGGGGAAGCTACCAAAGCTTCACATTGAGGAGGCAATAAAAATTCATCGATTTGGTGGGTGTCTAGTGATTAACTCAGTTGTGAGATTCTAGTGATTTGTTAACTACTTGTATTTGGTGAATTGTTGTGACTTAAGTCGTTTCGATTAGTCTGATTGTAATTTGATGTTGTGAGTTAATCTTTACGACTTGACTTATTACGATCGGATCTATTGTAACTTGACTTGTCGCGACTTGACACTTAATGCTAATTGTCACTTATCCAAGATCTCTCTCTAAGTTTAACTCGCATATTACATCTTTCAGTCTCTTTTGTTGACTTTAGTAAAATCCCGGGAGAGAATCGATCTCTCGGTTTTAGTCACAAGAGTTGTAAAATCCCGTTTAAGATTATATCATGGCAACTACGGAATCAGACGATTATTCAGGAGCCTCGAAAGCTTTGGTGGTGAAAGTTTAAGAGATGTTGACTACTTACTTCTACAACGAGCTGAACGATAATCCCATTTTGATGCTCATGTCAACATCTCCTTAAACTGTTTGGTATCCTTTGTACATATCTTATACCAATACGTAAATAGGAAAATATAAAACCTATAAAAACCATAAAAATCTGAAAAATCATAAAAAATACAAAAATATTCTTCTCACGACATGTCTCTTGTGTAACCAATATTATGTACGATTCTAGAAATGTCATTCAGTAATGACACGGAATCATACATATGCTTGAGCAAGAGTTTTTCGGTTTCAAATAAAGTTTTTTTTTTCTAAAACATGTCGTTCCTCAAAACGTTCTTCAATATTATGGCTTGCAGTCATTTCAGGCTGTAACCCGGACTTCAAAATTATGGCTTGTAGTCATTTCAGGCTGCAACCCGGTCTAAAAATCATGGCTTACAGTCATTTTAGGCTGTAACCCGGACTTAATATTATGGCTTGCTATTACTTCATATATCAACCCGGTTTTCAAAATAAGGAAAACTCGTCGCCAAAAAGACGGTTGTTCCTTGTAAAGGGTGCTCTTCATCCAAGCGTGAATTACTTTATATTCATGCACCCTCGATCTAATGTACGCTTCAGTGCATTATTTCTTGATAAAGAAGAGAAATCTTCTTTTTATCGCCAAATACTTTCTCTTCTATGATTTTTCCGGAAAGTATTTGTGCAAAACTTGGTGGTACCATGAGATTTTGATTGAAAATCAAATTGAACTTAAAAGTTTGACAAAATTTTCACTCAATCAATGACTTTAATATTTTATGAAAATATTTTTTAACATCCGTCATTGATTGAGGGGGAGAGTGATTTCTCAAAATTTTATGTAACATCAAAACTCCCCACACTTTGTACAAAACAAAAACAACAATACGATTTGTGATGGTTATGTGTCAGAATGAGTAAATTTTCAAAGAGTTTTCATGAAAACCTCGAATCTTTTGTAAACTCTTCAAATCTGACACATAACAACCTCCCTCACAGTTTGAGGGGGAGCAAGAAAAAGTTCCTTTTATCAGAAAACATTAAAAATTAACCGCATATGAAATCTGATAATCAAAAGTGATCTTTTGGACTCAATAAATAGGCTCCCACATATGTTCTAAACACTTTCGAATATCGATGCACATATTGAGGGGGAGCAAAAGGCGTTTGTGGAAGTTATACCAAAGACTGACCATTTATCTTTATGCATGGACTTATAAGGTTGGTTAAGGTTAGGTATGAATTCCCATGATCCACCAGAACCGGAAGGATCTTCCCAAGGACAATCCTCTAGATAGATTAGAAGTCCTTAGGAATGATTGAAGAAAGGAGTAAAGTGAGAAAGGGAAGAGTGCGGACTGAGATAGAGCTAGGACTGGAACAAACCCAACAAGGTTCTAGTGGTGAAGTCTTGGTAAGCACTGAAGGGGTTGAAGAATCAAAAAGAAATGAAATGAGAAAGGGTGAAAAGAAATAGCCCTCCAAATATTCAACCTTAGGGCAGAAACCGGGTTCAATTCATAATCTACTAGCGGTTACTAAGGTAACACTAGTATTGAAGACAAGACGTCATTGACCCAGTGACGCACTGCACTAAACTTCCCAACCACTCAAGTTCTCTTAAAAGAGCTTGTTTCATTCTCACGGGGAACCCTGTGTACTGTATCGACCACTCATTGCGAGCAATGTTGGTACCTAAACAGGAGACGCCTCCCCAGTCTCCAGGAGCGGATC
The DNA here is from genome assembly GCA_030686995.1 of Artemisia argyi. Classification (NCBI taxonomy): domain Eukaryota; kingdom Viridiplantae; phylum Streptophyta; class Magnoliopsida; order Asterales; family Asteraceae; genus Artemisia; species Artemisia argyi. The sequence goes on along the minus strand of JARVZY010001967.1, from coordinate 182,199 downwards.
AAAACGCACTATTGAGTCTAGAGCCATGAGATCATCCATAAATCTCGATAGGACACATTCCAAATATGCTTATTGTTTCACACAATGTGGAAAATAAGATAAATATTTAGAGTCCTACGCATTATCCTTGTGGTATTGCCAGAACATCTGAGTGATATGAAAATATTCACAATGAAGATGGAAAACCTTCTAGAGCTAACATCACTCAAGCTCTTGGTAGGTGACATGTGAGATCCATCTTGGATCAATGATCAAGTGACAACAGGAAAGAAATTATGGTGCGATTCAAAATTGAATCAAACTTGTTCCAGGATATGGATTGACGGATACTTTTGCTAAAACCCTTCAATGTGCTCACAAACTAATTTTTCGAGCACATTGATTGTGTATAATCTTTCAAACAAAAGTATTTTTGATGGAAATGTGATTCAAAGCTAAAACCTCTCGTCGTGTCTCAAAAATGTTTATCATATGACACGCGAGTGATTTCTATAAATCAATTTCTCATCAATCCGTGAATATCAATTCACCGATTCACTCTATCGTGTTATCTACTTTGAGACGTTCCGGTATGAGAACATGCTAAGTATGAAGATTCCGAAGTGGATTCTTTAGAAAATTCATTACTACAAGCTGGAAATTCCTGTCAAGGAGAGTCTTCTTTAAAAGAGACTCTACCTGATCACAGGTCGGTTTTCACAAAACCGGAGGGTAGTCTGTCTTCGCAGAACGAATGACAAAGCCATATTCGTTCTCTATCTTTATTGCTAACTGTTTTGTTTCAGGGACACATATAAAGATGGCGTTGATGGCTCCTATTTCCAGCTGAATCGGGTCAATCCATACCTCATGCTCACACACCCTACTCACTATCAATGACTAAGAGAGACTTACTACAACAAATGTTGAGAGACTACCAACAACGTTTCCGCAACTCTGATGAAAAAGTCTCCTGATCCACAACTCTGATGTTAAGTCTCCATATACATAAGGGTGTGAGCATGATGGTCCTAAAGTCACTACATCACATGAAGGCAATACTACTATGGATGAGCTTGGAGATTTACTATGGCTGATGATCTCAAAGAAGCTCAAAAGATCACATTTCACAAAGGAATCCAAATCACAAGTTCACTTGCTTGAAATACAAAGTGTGCGGAGAAGTGAAGAATCAGAACCTACGTGCTACGTGACTAAAAATTGCTTGAAGAACAAAGAGCTTAATTTCCAAGGTGACCTCGCTTAGGGGGAGATTGTTAGGAATACAATTATTCCTATAGAAGACTCGGTCACCTAATTGATGTAATAGCATTTTAGTTAGCTCGTAGTTAGTTAATTATATAAATTAGTTAGTTTAGTTTAAGTAACACCGTGGAAGAAGGACGGGTCTTTACCCACTGTATGCCTGATCCACCGCCCGGGTGTGGGCGTTTTGTAGGAAACTATAAATACTCCTCTCCACATGTGGAGAGGGTTGGTGCTTCTCTCATTCTCAATCTAATCTTACATTTTTTTCTCTCATCTCTCTCTCTCTCTAGGAATACCCAACTTCTCCTTCTCTCTCTAAACTTTCTTCCATTAATTCAATCATAAACACAAGAACCATACTTGTTAATATTATGCATATCCTACAGTACGCAAAATATTATGTATCCTCCTCTATCAATGCTTACTTAACATGCTCGTAAAACAGGTTTTAACAATACATACTAATAATACTCAGGACTTAGATATTCAACGTCGAGGAAGAAAACCAAATAAAATTTTAGGTACAGTAAATACAATATATACTCCATTATCAGCATTTACTCAACATAGTGTTTATCGATAAGCATAATATAATCGAACAAAAATGATCACAGGTTAGATACCTGTAGAAGAATATCAAACCCGTAAAACTGGTAGACTGCCGTCAAAGTCTATAATCAATAAACCTAATACACAAAGAGGAAGGCCTACAATACAAGAATTCTCAAATGTTCCTCGGCCAAAGGGACATCCTAGGCATGACTCAGCTCAACCGCGTAAGAACGTTACCGTAACATAAATAAATTACAATGAAATTTAATGTACTCTATTCACCATTATATGCTTTACTTTAGGAATACCAAAACAACCCATTTATACTAGGAACATACAATCCAATGTACACTCTTGAAAATGCAAATCAGACAAGCTTAAACTAAAAACAATAATGCCTAGGCATAAGATTTCCAAACGGAGTGTTTTAAGTGGCACACCTTCGTTAAGTGAAAATCGATTTGTTGGCATATGTAACAGTATGATCATTATATCATTTGTTAAAACATCTATGTAAAACAAGCTTTATTCTAAAATATATTGGCATGTATTTCTAATTTCCATATAATACGTAATTAATTGTTCTACAGATTACATCGAACATGGAGATCCAATTTACAAATGTCAGTCTTGTGATGCACTATTATGGCACGCGGAAAGTATGATAGGAAGTACACATTCAAACTCCAAATCATTCTCGATGTGTTGTGGAAGAGGAAAATTTACCTTAGATACACAAACCTTAGGTACACATTCAAACTCTGAATCAGTCTTGTGATGCACTATTATGGTACGCGGAGAGTATGATTGGAAGTACACAATTGTTAGCAAAGCTTATTAGTGGGGATCACCCAAAAAGTGAAGCATTCATTGATAATATACGGAGCTACAATTCAATGTTTTCATTTACCTCAATAAGTGCCAAACAAGACATGTCGGTCAATCAGGGGTATGGAGCATATTGTTACAGAATTCAAGGCGAGAATTACCACTTAATGGGTACATTGTTGCCAAAAGTAGGTGAAACTCCAGCGTTTGCCCAACTATATATTTACGACAAAGCTAATGACATCCAAAATAGAATAAATGATGTCAGGTACGTTAACATATAAAATAATTTAATTTGGGCAACCTATTTATCCTATAAATTGTTGTTTAATTTATTATACTTTGTATTCATTACAGCGACTCATCAACTACATCAGGAAATCATGTATTAGATCACCAATTAACAGTTGGCCTACGAGACATGCTTGACTCTATCAATCCATTAGTTGCGCAATTTTGAATGGCGGGTGAAGAATTTGTGGCTGAAATAAACCAAAACAAGTTCAAATTACATCTCATTGGTATAAGAGAACGAGATGGTCGAAAATATAACCTACCCACAGCTGATGAAGTTGAAGCTCTAATTGTGGGAGATTTTGATAAGACCACTAACAAAAGAGATATTATTTTGCACATGCAAGAGGGAGGTGTTCGAAGAATTAGTGAATTGCATCCTTCGTACTTGGCACTTCAGTATCCATTGTTGTTTCCATATGTTGAAGATGGATATCGAACTGATACATATCATAGAGTTATTACTAACCATACTCCAACAAATAAAAAACAAGGTTAACAATGAGGGAATATTTCGCATATCGTTTGCAAGAAAGGCCAGGTGTTTTTTCAATGTGTCTCAATGCATGGTGGTTGACTTAGCAATTTATTGTTGACGCATACACTACGGTTGAATCTGAAAGAATGTCGCACGTTAAAAATCAGCAAAACGAATTGCGAAGTGAAACTTACTCAAATTTAGCAAAATTGGCAGAAAACGGAGATTCGGGCGTAAAATTGCTAGGGAAAAGGGTCATACGCCCATCATCTTTCACTGGGAGTCCACGGTATATGATGGAAAATTACATGGATGCCATGACAATTTGCAAGGTATATGGATACCCAAACCTGTTTATTACTTTCACATGCAATAAGATAGACCGGATGCAATAACGCGAGTTTTAAGCAGAAACCAGACAGCCTGATGCGAGAATTTAAAGATAAGCATTATTTTGGACACCTAGAAGCAGGTTTATTAAACTTTATTTACATGTTACACCCCTAACTTTTAAATAGTTTTTATATTAATTTCCCTTTTTAGAGTTTTGACAAAACAACCCTCAAAGCTTTTATGTGATTTACTATAAGTCCAAGAGTTTTGACATTTTTAACCTTCTAAGCATTTTTTTGATGTTACATCCATAGTCCTTACTTTATTTAAATTGCATTTTTGATTTCAAAAAGGTGTGGCATGTTATGGCTTATTATAATAAGCTGAGATAAGTTGGAAAGAAGCTTTTGAGACCTGATTAGCTTATGGGCCATAAAGCCCAAATAAAGGTGCGTTTGATTTTTGTGTTGCGACACAAAGAAAAGAAAGAAGATAGTCAAGGTCTTGTGGGTTTTTAACATACGCTTTCATTATTTTATAAACTTGGATAGGTGCTTAATAAGATGGCTTAATCATTTAATTTATAGGTGTTATCATATGGGTTAAATAATTCCAAGAAAAAGGGTGTTTGGGTAGTTTTGCGACAAGTAGAAAAAGCAAGAAAAATGTAACCGAACCTTGTAAAGATTTGTGGATTGTTTTGGTGACTTAAATAGCATGTACACTAGTTTATTAGGTCTAGTGAGTAATTAGTTTTAAAGATAACATAATTCTTAGTTACTAGTCAAGTAAAACCTAAGTTTTTGACACCTAATACCGTCCTTACCATTTGAGGCAGAAAATTGCTCTTACTTGGTGTCTTCAGGCCTAGTATCCTCGCGGTAGACGTAAAACATCATTCCGGACAACTTTCGTGTTTTAACTTTTTGATGAATTAGACCAGAAATGCTTCGTTTTTCGTGTTCTATGTTTGTGTCATAGAATGTTTCTAAGAGCTTTTAGGGAAGATTTTGGTAATTTTATTTGGCCGTATCTTTTGACTCATGTACTCGTTTTATGTGACTCAAATTGCTACGTTTTCCTTGTAAAATCCTTTTTAACAGTAAGTAATTGATATTAAAAGTGTTAAAGAGATTGAAATGAGTTTAAAAGACTTACAAAACCTAGGTACTTGATTAGGAAGGGAAATCGACCAAGGTGACTTCAAAATGGAACTAAGCTTCTCCAAAGCTCCTATGCTTTACTCCAAACTTCCCCCTCCTTCTCTTCGACTTAAGATCAGTAACTATGAGTATGTGTGAGTGTTGTGGGTTAGAAAGCATGGGATGAGAAGCAAGGGTGTGTTTGATCGACTATATATAGCCAAAGTTATAAAGTTTGCATTAAATGTATTTCCCCACTTGTTGAGGTTTGTAAACATGATAAGGGACACAATGTAGGTGAAAAGGTAGATTAGTAAAAGGCCATGTGCTCTTGTATGGTGATTCATAGAAATTGAAAGGTTTAGATACAAGTCCATGTGATTAGCTTGAAACAATTAACCATTTGTTGAATATCTTAGAAACATGGTATGAAGTGAATAAGATTATGTGTATTTGTTGCTAAGAAAATGAGGGACATATGGTGAGGTGTTCCTTGAAGTTGTAAGATTTCATGTAATTATGTTTCAAGGTTCGAATGGTTTCAAGGAAACCTTGTGCAAAGCTTGATGGTTTTGAATCATTTGTTGGAAATCAAGGGAACAAGATGGAAGATGATAAGATGAGGTGTATTTGTGATAAAACTTACTAGTTAAGGTTCTTGTATGGTATGTTTATGTTCCAAGTCGAACTAGAAAGAAACAAAGAGGTATGTTTGAGCTTTAGTCACTTGTACCTAGTGCTAGATGTTGTTATACTTGTAGTTTAAGAGTGTAGGGAACTTAGTTTTAGTCTTTTGGTTTCATTTCTTTATTGTTAGTAAAAAAAAGAAATATAGTTTTTGATTTCATGCATAATGTACTTGTACTATAAGCTTTGGAAAGTTGTACACGAGGTTTATAAATTTATGAGAAAATCAAATTTAAGGTCCATGCATCAAAGCCTTGTAAAGTTTGCTTTAAAGGATCAAATACAGGGCTTGTAATGTATAATAAAATAAAATTAAGGTTTTGTGCTTTAAAGACTTGTACACTTGCTTTAAATTGTTGTACTTTATCGTTTATGATTTAAATATATAAAATCATATATATAATAAATTAGGATTTCGTGAAAACTCTAATTCATAGCAACCGTTTAGCTTGAATGTTTAATAATCGTACGTACAAAATAATGTAAAATGGTAAATATAAGTGGAAAGGTTTTATACTTGACACATAAGGATATTTATAAACATAAGACATGTTGGTGTTGATGAGCACGTTTATTAGGAATGTGAGTTACGTCACATTAGTTTGTTGTTGTAATAAGATAAACTGATAATGTTTTAAAAATAATTAGACGTGGAAAATGGATAATTATTAGTTTAATATAAGTGGAAATTTACCGGTGGTTACAGATGTTGATGTCTCATTTGCTCTACCAGACTCTTTGTCTTGTCTAGAAGTTGATACCTCATTCGAATTAGGTGACCTCCCTTTTAGATGATAAACCATCCGTGAGTTTGGTTTGTTCAACCGAATTTCATCAATCTTTCTTTGATTCGGTTTTCCTAAATTATTCCCTTTATTGCCTTTCCTATTAACCACAACAAAACCATCATCTTGGTCATCAATATGCACGTTGCTAAATGCATTCACGAGTTTCAGAAAATGTTTGATCATGTGGTCAAATCTTTTACGTGTGTCACACCTTGGTGGTTTTGACTCATACTCAAAGCCAATGGCGCCCAAGTTTATCCCATTCCATCTAATAATGGAATTGCAACAACTAACCTTTCCTTGAGCTCATGTTCCGAATTACTTTCAATCAAAGCACGAGCATAGCTATTCCTACCCCAAGAATCCAAACACATTGTGCTTGTGTACGAATCCATCATCATGGTATTACCAAGTTTTATGGCTATCATACTCAAATCCGTCTCCCATGTAGGCTGCCATAGGGAAGTCATGAAGTTTAACCTAAACAGGCACCCTGGGTAGGTCTTCTTTTGTTAAATTAATGCTTGGTGACCATGTATTAAGTATGCTCAGAACCGTTCTTATCACCGAAGGCCCGTTTCCAAGAACATCCTCAACACCTTCTCTTGAGGAAAATTTAAAGAAGAAAAATCCCTTTACATTCATCATAATCTTTTGAATCCCATATTTTGACCATACATTTCGAATATACTTTTCCACAACCAGGAGTGCAATTCTTTTCCAGATGAAATACCTATATAACGTATTAGCACATCTTTTATTAACCTCTTCAACCGATGACAATGTAATAGCTAAATCAAAATAATTTACGGATACATCAGATTGTAAGACACGAATGTTCACCTTACGTTTGGAGAGGTGTGGCATCAATCACATGAGCATACGAGGTTGAGCCACTAAGAGGCTGCCTAGATATTCCAATACTCGGTTTTAAGACCTTAGAATTCACGGTTCCAGAACCTTATTAGAACCAGTAAGAACGGATTTCTCTACATGAGATGTGTCAATAATGAACGTCGTGTTAGGTGAGCCCATACAATTTTTCCTATGAGGCTGTAATGGTTTAGCGTCACCTCTAATAGTTTTTCCTTCAATGTTACAAATTTTTGCAGCCAAATTGCTCAAATACGGAAAGCTTGGATCCCCGACATAATTTACATTTCACATGCTCGTTCCACTTTCAACACTACTAGCATCTTTTTCTTGTGATTACTACCCCTCCCACCCGAATCAAGAAAATCCGTTTTCTTACTTACACCCAATCCAACCCCAAAACAGCTACATGCGAATGATAAGACTAATCACAAGCACTAATAAACACATAACAAAAAAGAAACAAAAAACGAATTGAAAACCCTAGGTCACTTTAGTCAAATTGATACCTATCAATTTAACTTAGCTTGATTAATGTTGATAGGGAAACTAGTCCAACAAACATTATAAGGTAATCAAAACGATTATAACATGTCAAAACACTTAGGCAAATAAGCAAATATGAAAAAGCAATCCTTAAACTCCAAACCCTAAAGCAAAAACGAAATTCTAAAGAACAAACTCAGAATCGACCAGCAAGTAATTAACCCTATGATTAATTAAAAACTAGGGTTAGGCACCTATAGGTCATGTTTTATTTTAACAGGTTTTTCTGAATGTAGTTTCTAAAAAGAAAATGTAGACTTTTTATTTTATTTTATGTTTTTAGTCCCAACATTAATAAATTTTAAAATTTATCCACAAACTCTTCTATGTAAAACACCGTATTTCAAAACTAATCTAATGTTTCATTTTCAGTTGAACTAAATGTTTTTATACGTTCTCTGCTACATTTTAAGAATCGTTCTTTGATTTGAATTATCATATGTTATAGCATATTTTAGTTACATTTTGATTATTTTACGTTATATGTATAACATTACACGAAACACTTAACCACATTCTTATAACTAATGTTGCAAAAATCGGCCTACGCGGCCTTGTAATCGGTGATTACAATATACACGACCTTCCACCTTGTTGATTTTTACAAGGTAATCGGCCTTGTAATCGGCTATTACACGCTACAGGGTGGTCAACCGCCTCACTACCGACTCACGATTTTTGCAACATTGATTATAACCATAACTGTTTTGTGCTATAAAGTCACATTGCTATGCAGATATACTTGTCTAGTTTAATATTTAATATATATGTCCCGATCCTACCTATCTGCTGCGATTAAAATAATTCATGTGACATGAGTAGTTTAAAGGAGAAAACTGTGGGAAGTAGTATGATTGACGTACTCCTTTGCTATAAAATATTCCAAACATTTGATTTCACATCTGTAGTTATATAAAGGGAAAAGTTATCCACACTCTTCTCTAGGGAGGGTATTCAATAATTGGATGCATCGTTGACTTGTACGATGTGTTTTGCTGACTTGTATGATTTGATCAAACCTTTCAGATGTGACAATATATGGAAGGTTTGTACGATATGACCCTTATATAAAAAACAAGTGAATATAATTAACAAGTGGTGGCATGGTTGCAAACAACTTTGAAGTGGTCACACAAACTTCATAAAAAATGAAAGCTTTACCTGGTTTAAGTCTGTATAAAGGCGGGTTCAAACCTAGTGGATTAGTCGGTCAAATGGTCGGAAAGCATGGTAAAAAAAAAAAAAAAAAAAAAAAAAAAAAAAAAAAAAAAAAATTGTGAGTAATTGTAGCCGTATAAATAATGATTATTCCTAAATAAAAACATTTGTGATAGCAAACATAATTCTACGTATCGAAAGGAATGAGAAGAATGATTATATAATGTAAAACAGCTACCAGATTTCAATGAACGGGCCGGGGTGACTCAATTCACAGGGTATAGCATCGGATGAATCGAATAATGTTTGTTTTTCAAAACACATACTCTATGCCAAAAGAAAACACGTCACCATAGATGCCAACGGTGCATTGTTAGGTCAGTCACTATATGCCCACTTGACATAATATTAGAGAGACTAATTATTCACACTAACGTCGCTTTATTCCTTTGAACTTATCTGCTGTCCTTTGTGTTCATCAATGGATTTATATTCTTAATTAAAGGGTAACCTATTTTTCAGATTATTACCATCTTAGAAGGTAGGAGTATGTATTTAATAGTAATATATGTATGTTACCCAAATGGTGATTACAATGGTTCAGTTCTAATAAATAATGTACAAGTAATCTAAGAATCAACTTTTAAACATTAGGAAACGTTTCATGGTGATGCATGATTCATGGGTAGATGAGGCTGACGATTTTCTGAAGTAAAACGATTTGAAATGTTATACCGTAACAACAACAACAACGATAAAGTAGTAGAGAAAGTGTACTAATTTTAGATAACATATTGCTTAGTTTGTTTTGTTTTTGATGATCTTCACAAGGCAATGTGAAGTAACATTTGATGTATAAATTTACTGAAGTATTCACTTTAAAGAAAAGCTAGCTACAGCTAATAAAATTGCCATGCTAAGATCAACACCAACTTATATAGTGCGATGTTAGTGCAATTTAACTTAATACAGATGGAAATCAAACATGAATAATTTATATAGGATTGCATGTTTCTATATTATGGCAAGTAGGATCGAATTTTAACACCATTTGAAATTAGACGCCCGTTTCTTATCAACCACAAGCTTAGTTTATATAATTCATTAAAAACGACCTATTTGAAGTTGGAAGCGTACCTATATTTCTTCCAATCCACTACTCAACCTATCATATATAATAATGCACACACGGATGATGTACGGTGGGAATTATCACTAGAGAATTTATATATATTATATATAAAAGTTAACATTCTCGATATATAAGAGAATGAAATAATCATGTCCAAGTGGACTCACATCGAGTTTATCTCCCGGAAATACATAAACAAGAATAACTAGCTAGTCTTGAATTCAAGAAAAATAAGGATGTCTAGAATACATCCATCTTCAGAAAACAAAAGCGGGTCACATCGTGTGCAAAGTGATAGTCGTGGTGATGAAGATCCACTTCCAATTACAGTTTCTTCAAGTCCTAAATACACGACTCTTACTGTATGGAAAAGATCAAGCATGAGCTTCCAAGGAACTGATGGGTTCACAGTGTATGATCATAAAGGAAGGTTGTCTTTTCGCGTTGACAACTACTCACGAAATAGTCATGTGCGAAACGGGTTGTCATGCTCCTCTCTTGCCGATAACGCTGGTGAGGCCCTGGTACTCATGGACGGATATGGGAAACCTTTGTTAACCCTGAAACCACAGGTTTGTACCTCTTTCTCGTGAGTCTTTACTCTTTACGTACCATATCTAAGGGATCGCAAGAAAATACAGGATAAAATACTGTGTCTCTGAATATTATTGTTTATATTTGTTTCATGTACGTGCATGATCATAAACTGCCAATTAACCATACTTTTTTCATTTTGTCACACTAGATTTTCAGTATTCAAAACCAGTGGAACGGATGTATATATGAAGAATACAATAATGGGTCATCAAAGAGGGACAAAAGAATTTTTTTGATGAGGAAACCATCTTCATCCATGTTAGTATTCGGGCGAACCCGAAATCAGCAAGCACAATGTGAGGCCGAAGTCTTCTTGAATCATCCTGAAAGAAAACTATCTCGTGAACCTGATTATAGAATTGAAGGTTCGTTTTGGAATCGTAATTGCAAGATTTGGAGTATTGCTAGCGGAGAAGTGGTTGCCAAAATTATGAGAAAGAGAGCAAGTACAACAGCATTGATAAGTGGCAACACTAATAGTACTAATAGTACAATAATGTTGAGTGAAGAAGTGTTTAGCCTTGTGGTTAAACAAGGCTTTGACCCTCAAATGATCATGGCTTTTGTTGTCATTCTCGATCGCATTTGTTTCAAGCCGTTTTTCACTCCTCTCATGTGTTCCTAATTTCTCGTATCTTTTCTTAAAGATGTGTAAATTGTAATTTGGATCTTTGTTGGCATTTGTATTGCAAGTCACTTAAAATTATGTGGTTTTGTCAACCCCTGAAGACCCACATAATTGCCATATACTTTTTGTTAAAGGGTTTTACCCCGATAAATATATTGCGCTAAAAAATAGTTGAGTAAGTAGAATGTGAATGAGTCTCGTATCTCAACCTGTTACATGGGTAAACTACATCACAAAGAAAAACCACTAAACTACATTTGGCTCAAACAAATACAAAATAAGACAAGCCAAACATAGACTAGGATCTTCATGTCAACTTCCTTTGATCACGTCTTCACATCCATATCCTCTTCCCCACAAGTGGTTGTCGTCGGACTCACAATAAAATGATATTTTTCATAATTCTCATGCTCGTGTATTTTAACATGATCAAACCGCACCTTTCTCTTCCCTTCATGCCTAACCAGAATCACACAGCCCGTGCTTGCTTCCATATTCGTTCCAATAGCTTCCCCTCGAAGTCCACTTAAAGTACTTGTTAGTGACTCAGTTACAAGTCTCTCCACATTCAGCCCTTGGTTATCCATGTTCTTCATATTAACCCCATTGTCTTACTTTTCACATGAACGATTACTAGTATTCGAACCACATTGATCATTCATATCAACCATGTTGCTCAAAACATGAAAACTATTTGAAACTTTAGTATCCGTGTCACCCTTTACACGTGTATTAACCTTAATAGTAGAATTCTTCTTAAGAGGTTTGCCATTTCCATCATTTTTCGGTTTATAAACATATAAGGGTGTTCTCACTAACTTGAAAACCTCTCAATGCTTGACGAGGAGCTTTGACAGATTTGAAGACGTCCGCAATGATCTTCTTTGGACATTTCTCAATACATTGGCCAAATTTCTTGCACGTAGGATACCTAGGAGGTTTCCATTCTTATTCATCTCGAATGGTACAAATGGTAACCCTTTTACCATCCAATATAAGAACCGCAACGACCATAGTCTCCTCTAACTCAACATGAGCCCGTAACTCAATCATAGCGCTAGCAAAACCTAACCTCCTCAACGATTCCATGCGCGTAGAAGTATATGAATCTAACATCAGCGGGGTACCGAGCTTCATGGCAATAGCACTCAAACCATCAGGCATGAAAGCTACAATGGGAATATCATGGAATTTAACCCAAACTAGAATGGTGGTCAAGTCACCCTTGTAAAGATTCGTACTAGGAGTCCATTTTTTCAAAATAATAGGGATGTTACGGATCATCCTGGGTCCATTTTACAACATCTCCTCCATACCATACTCAGACGATAATTTGAAGAAGAAGAATCCCATAGAATTCATCACAGCCTTTTGAAATCAAAATTTTGGTCGAACTATTCTTAACATATTTCTCTATGACCGGGAATGCAAGCCGTTTACCTAAGAAATACCCATAAACCGTATTACCTAACCTATCGTTCACCTCCCTAACCGATGCCAATAGGAGTTCAACATCAGTTCCTCCACGAAAAGGTACATCAAGGATATGAAAGTTCACCTTTTGTGTATTCATATCGCCCTTGAGCAATCGAGCATTAGGATTGAGACCCGATACTGTAGTCGTGCAATCAACCATGTTTAACCCTTATCACCACAATCATTCAACCCCACATTAGCCCTACTCTTAGCCACACCCCAAACAGATTCCAGACTAGGAAAATCATCAAGATTCATGGGGTTTTTTGCTGCTTTTAATCATCAACTCCCTATTTTACTCTTCCAAACTCTTACCAACGAAACTGTTAATACACATAAACCGTAAAAACGTTTATTAATATTTCTCAATTTTTTTAAGTTTTGTCGATAACAACTGATGCGTGGTTTTGCAACCTTGCAAAAGGTTTTACTTCTCAAGGGATCTTGAGAAGCTTGCAATCCCCACCAGGCAGTACGTGTACCTAACCGATGTAGTATAGTGCGTGGCAAGTACCGGGGGATTGATTGTTCTCTAGAGGAATAGTGTCGTTAGGATTGAAAGCTATGCAAACTAGGTCTAAAGATGAGGGATGATTCTTTTTGTATTTTTATATTTTTATGAAAGCAAGTAAAATATCTCGGGTATTGGAAGAGTGGGCAGAATTAGTTGCTAGTCAACTAACCTAAAATAACTACTAATGCAAATAAAATTAAATAACAAGAAAAGTAAATGTGGTGAACTTCTTATGATGAGAAAATATGTTTACTTAGATTTCACTACTCCTTAGCTATCTTTTATTAATTAATTGGTTTGTTATAATTGTTTGGATGAAGGGTTGCTATCCTTAATACCAGTCGTGGGGGCGTGTACGTCCTTCCCCAACTCTATAAGCTTCTATCTCTTCCTATGATGACACGTTTCGTATCATATCATGGCCTCCTTAATAGTCACTTATGCATTAAAAACAACAATAACATCGGTGTACACAGCCAAATACGTTTCTCAAGACGTTCAAGCAAGTTACCATATAGGAGTTCGACCAGTTTTCTTGAGCCTAACGCGAAATCAATCACCCAATACAATCAGACAAACCAACAAACAATAATTAATAGCTAGGATTCATTAGATCTAAGCAAACACTAAAAAACCTAAGCTAGCATGTTAAAAGAAAGACAAGCATAAAAGATAATCAAACAACAAATAGACATATTCAATGATAAAAGATTAACTGATCTTTAATTGAACATGGATGAAAGAAGGGTATGAAACCCTTACAATAGCTGTAAAATTTGGCTAGGGTTTGTTGCACAAAAGTTCCACACTAATGAATGAAAAATCCAAAACTATATATAGATATACAAGGGTGACGGCATCAGCTTTTGGATCCTGACGCCGTCAAGTCTCCGTCATTAGGGTTTCTTGACGCCTAATTAATCTTCTTGACGCCGTCTCTTGTTGTTGTCTTCTGGGCCCTCTCTCTTTGTGGTAACACGTGACGGCCTACTCGAAATATAACGTGACGCCGTCACGTTGTAATCATCAAATTCTTCTCTGGCACGTCAAGTGCAAATAATTATCCTCCTCTTGATTCATCAAATGACGGAGTCACCTTGTGACTCCTTACGCTGTCAGGTACTGTTTCTAGCATGGTTTCTTGACTTTGTCGTTTTCTCACTTTTAACTCCAAAAATGTCCAAAATACTCTATTTTACAGAATTCTTGTCAAAGTACCTAAAATAACAAAAGGAACAATTTGAGGTAATATTTGACCATAATATCACGATTTAGGGCTTAAATAACCCCCTAAAAGCGTAACAAATATTTCCTTATCAAATACCCTTACACTTGAGATTTGCTTGTCCTCAAGGAAACGAGATTTTATACCAATTAAAATACAAGTTAAGGGTCATTTAACATTAATATAAAAGTAATTACAATAAATTATCGTTCTACCTTAATCAAAATAAGCACGGAAATTATAAACTAGCACCTCACATTTAGTGTTTGGATACTCTCATCTCTCGGGTGTTATAAACATATATATCACAAATGGAAATGGAAAAATATCTCTCACTACCTGTCATAGCAAATAGATTATCATAGGCTTGGGAATGGATCAAAAACCTCCACCACTTGGCGTAAGCACCTAGGATAACTATCAAAGAGGGTTTTTCAAGTGTTACAATGTTAGGTGTAGGGATATGGAAAACACGGTTTGTTGGATAAGGGATATTTAATTAGTGGCAAGTCAATTGTCTTAGTTAATTACATGTACAATATAGCGTTGCTAAGCCAAGACTCGACTCGACTCGACTTGAGCTAATTACGAAATAACATAAATATAAATAAAACAAAAGGAACGGGATGGTAGTTCGTATGTTTTTTCACTTGTCTTTTTCTAATTTTTTTTTCGATTTTTTTCATACGTTCTTGCCCTACCATCCAAAATAATACATCAAGGGGGCTCGTTCTCCCATACACTTGAACTTTTACATAAATCAAAATAAATACTCGAATCAAGATAATCAAAATATTTGGGGTACTTTAAAACATTAACGGACATATGGGGGTAATAAATGATGTTCTTCCCCATCACTCCATTACACTAGTACCTTACCTATAAGTCCCAATCGTCCCAAAACAATATGTACAAGATATGACTCGACTTAGCAACCATGCAACCAATTAGACAATTAACAAAGGGTTTAAACAAATAACAATAATGCACTAAAGATGAGTGCATACAAGGTAGGCTAAGGCAATTTGGGTGTACATTTGGGGGTGGATAGTTAACAAATTCTTCCTTTAAGTAAAATGCTTAAAATGAGAAACAAAAAAGGATAGGCTCTGAGGGTTGTACTAGGGGTATCGTGTACTAAAAATGAGTACATCGCGAAGGTGTAGGAGAATTATTTGACCAATGAAGTCAATGTAATTATAAAAAGAAACAGGCTTAAAACATGGGTTATCCTAATGCCTCTTATCATGTAGTAAATCCTAACTACACGAATGTAGTCTCACTTGTGGTCTCGGGATGCATCACTAACGCAAGTTCTAGAATCTAAATACTACCGGTACACTCACAAGCACTAATAATGAATGCTTTTCCTAACAAATCTAGGGGCGAACCTCACATATTTGGGGTGGAAATTTTTGAGTGGTACGGTTTTTGTGTTAGTCATACAACTCCTATCCATTAGACGCTTATTAAGATTAAAGTTTCACTCTTAAATGTTGCAAAAAATTTTAAATTTGGTGCTAAAATTGCCCTAACAAGTATTTCTCTTAGTTTTATTACACATCTACTATTAAACAAAACAGAAGATCAAGTGAAATTGTAGTTTCTAAGGTATCCTCATTTACCCTCCTTACACTTAAGTTGAACATTGTCCCCAATATTCTTAAAAAGTAATAAAGTAAAGATAAATGAAAATGAATGAAACAAATACTCCCCTGATTAGCTCGGTGTGAATGTTGTGATAACAAGGTTAAATCCTCCTCCAAGCAAATGAGCATGCAAAGCTTCACTCCTGAAATATAATCATCTTCTTTTCCAATATAACCTGTTAAACAACTAAGAATAGCAACACGAAACCTCACATAAAATCGGTGGTAAAATCTATATAATAGTAAATCCTAAAAAGCAAGTAAAGATATAATGCTTGTGGAATGAATATTTGCAGATTCCTGGAGTTTATAAATTATAGATTTTACGAAACTTTATAATTCCAGCAGAAAAACAAAACATGGAAAATTTTGCAGAAAATAACATCTGACGTCGTCAGGTTATAACCCCTGACACCGTCAAAAGTGATCTGACAGAATTCTTTATATTTTGTTTCTGGAAAATTTCTAGAAAAACCTATGTTTTAATTCCTGGAATCCTGCTAAAACATTCATTGTGACTGATACAAGCATTTGACTCAAACAAATACTAGTATGCATGTTTATATCTTATTGTTATCGTTCATGTTCAATTCGTTCTTTAAAACAGATTTGGATTTCCCTTACATTTATCTTTTGCAAAATACCTTTATATATAATTAAGACGAGGTTAAAAATAAATAAAGCATTTCCACAATTTATTTTTGAGACATGAACAACAAAAAATAAGAATAAAATATGCATACGGAAACAAATAAAAGCAAATAAACAAACAAACAAATAAAAAGCTTGGGTTGCCTCCCAAGAAGCGCTTATCTTTATTTACGAGTCTTGTAGCTAGACTCAAAGTCACGGCCTACGTTTTTTCTTTCTCTCAATCGCCTCTCTAATTCTCCTAGCAAGTTCCCAATCGACTTTGTACTTAGGGCGAAGGCTTAGGCAATCCTTATAAAAAAAGGCTCCTTTTTTCCATATATAATCCATGCCCTTTTTCCTATCCTGCTCGTTAATATCCTCAAATGCACTAATATTATCTTTGCCTAATTGAGATATGTAACGAAACTCCTTCATCCTATTAGGCATCATGTATTTTATTTTATCATTTTCTTTTAAAACTGAACCGTGTCGTCTAGCCTATCGTACACTAACTTGGAATTCTCGACAAACGGTTTACCTAGTACAACATGAGATAAGCGGAAGTCTATAACACTTGCCAAATCCTCTAAAATCATAAAGTCAGCGACATAGGTAAAACTCCCAATAAAGATATGCATACCTTTAACTCTCCCGGCAAAGTTGCAAACTCCGCCGGAATATTTGGGATCTCTCCTATGCTCAAGTTGTGCATTAATTATATCGTTATAAACACTTGATGACATCACGTTGATTGGGGATCCACAGTCAATGTAAGCTTGTTCAATGTACTTGTACCCAATCATACATGGTATTTTTATATTCCAAGGGTTACCCTTCTTTATTTTTGGATCAATTTTGACAAAGGGTGGTCGAGGGTTATCAACAATATGGCTATAGTAGGCAATTTCTTCCATAGTGGGGGTATAAATTTAAATATTCATGATCTACTTCCGCATCTCCCTGTTCCTCTATAACTTCAGCAACCGCAAAGTCATCAGGTCCTAAGTCCCCATTTGAGTACATGGCAATTGCTAAGTCATTTAGTGCTGATGCGTGGGAATCGCAACAGGCTTTACCTCTCGAGGGATCTCGAGAAGCTTACAACCCCCACCAGGCAGTGTACCTGATCGTTGTAGTATAGTATAGTGACAAGTACCGGGGGACTGATCGTTCAGCTTAGGAATAGTGTCGCTAGGATTAGAAAACCTAATTAATAGTTCTAAAGGTGAGGGAAGATTATTTTTTTGTCTTTTTATGTTTTTATGAAAGCAATTAAAATCTCGGTTTTTGAAGGAGTGGGCGGAATTAGTTGCTATTCAAGTAACCCAAAGCTAAGATGCAATCAAAATAAAATAATAAAAATGAAAACAAACTAATTATACTAAGGTTGTGAGCAGTAATTGGAGAAATTGTGTTTACTTAGACTTCACTACTCCCTAGATATCTTTTACACGTTAATTACTTGTTATACTTGTATGGATGACGGATTGTATTCCTTGATACCATTCGTGGGGTGGCATACATAACTCCCCAACTCTATGAGCTCTTATCTCCTCCTACACCATGACCCAGCACAACTATAGGGATTGTAAACAGTGGCTCATGCATTAAATACAACCAATAAAGACCTAGTACGCCTCGGTTCATGTTTCTTAAGACGTTCAAGCATGTTACCATTTGGAGATCTGCCAGTTTTCTTAAGCCTAACATATAAATCATTCATCCAAGAACAAGAATAAACAAGTAATCAACACATAATCAACATCTAGGTTTCATTAGATCTAAGCAAACACAAGAGAGATCTAGCCTAGCATAATTGAATTGAGACAAGAACAAGATATAAACAACCAACACATAGACATATTGATTGAATTAGAAGAACACTTATCTCAATTACAATGCAAGGTATCAAGGGTTTGGAACCCTTGAAAAACCTGTAAAAGAGGCACCAAATTTGTCTTTAGGGTTTCACCAAAACTTCTCTCTTTTTAATGTAAAAACTAGAAAACTATATATAGGAAAACTGGGCTGACGGTGTCAAGACAAGCATGTGACGCCGTCACCTCGCCGCCAAATACTTCCTCGGACGGCCTTGATCTACTTATGACGGCCTATGTGACGTCGTCACCACCTACGGTATTTTATTCTTGGGACTTTGACGCCGTCAGGATGGATTTTGACGCCGTCATCAACTACGGTGTTTTATTCTTGATGTCTAACGCCGTCAGGGTGTAACTCTTGATGCCGTCACCTAGTGTCTTCAGCATGGAAAATTGATACTTTGCCGTTTTCTTCACTTTTATGCTCCAAAAACGTCCAAAATGGCTTTTTTTCCAGAATTCACTCTCCAAACACCTAAAATCACAAAAAGAACGATTTAGGGCAATATTTGATCAAATAAAGTCGGATTTGGGCTTAAATGACCCCCTAAAAACGGATCATTTTTCGCCTCATCATATACCCTTACACTTGAGATTTGCTTGTCCTCAAGCAAATGAGCTTTTATTCTACTCAAAAGACAAGTTAGGGGTCATTTAACACTAATATAAAAGTAATTACAACAAATAATCGTTCCACTAAAGACCAATAGACAAGCACGGAGATCATACACAAGCACCTCACAAATAGTGTTTAGATACTCACATCTCTCGGGTGTAATAAAGTAATATAACATTATGGAAATGGAAGATATCTCTCACTACCTGTCATAGCAAAATAGATTACCATAGGCTTGGGAAAGGATCAAACCTCCACCACATGGCGTAAGCACCTAGGATAAACTATCAAAGAGGTCTTTTAAAGGGTTGTAACGTTAGGTATAGGGATATGAATTACACGGTTTTGTTGGATAAAGGAAGTTTTACTGGTGGCGAGTTAACAATCTTAGTTAATTACATGTATAATATGGCGTTGCTAAGCCAAGACTAGACTCGACTTAAGCTAATAAATGAAAAATAACAAAAACATAAAATGAACATAGAATGAAAAACAGGATGGTAATCCGTATGTTTTTTCTCTTTTTTTTTCTATTTTTTTTCTTTTTCTTGAATTTTTTTTATTTTATTTTATTTTATTTTATTTATTTTTTTTTTTTGCATACACTCTTACCCTACCATCCAAAATAATACATCATAGGGGTATGAGCATTCCCCTTACACTTGAATCTTTACATACTTTACATTAAATTATTCTGATGACTCGAATTAAGAAAATCAAAACACTTGGAGCACTTTTAAGATTAACGTACATATGGGGGTAATAAGTGATGTTCTTCCCCATTACTCCATAAAATAAGTACTTACCCATGAGTCCCAATCGTCCCAAAACAATATGTACAAGGATATGACTCGACTTAGCAACCATGTAATCAATTAGAAAGTTAACTTAGGGTTTAACAAATAACAATAATGCACTAAAAATGAGCGCATACACAGAAGGCTAAGGCGATTTGGTTGTACATTTAAGTGGGGTGTAACAAATTCTTCCTTTAAGTAAAATGCTTAAAGTTAGAAACGAAAAGATAGGCTCGGAGGGGTGTACTAGGGGTATCGTGTACTAAAAATGAGTACAACGCTAAGGGTGTGGGAAAAATTAGTTGACTTAACTAGCCAAGTAATATGACGTAAATGGTCAAGTAATTATAATACGGGTTTAACACAAGGGTGATCCTAATGCCTCTTATCATGTAGTAAATCCTACTACACGAATGTAGTCTCACTAGCGGTCTCGGGATGCATCACTAACGCAAGTTCTAGAATCTAAATGCTACCGGTACACTCATAAGCACTAATAGTAAATGCTTTTCCTATCAAATCTAAAGGCGAACCTCACATTTTTGGGTGGAAAATTTTTCTGAATATACGGTTATGTGCTAGTCATGCAACCTCCTATCCATGAGACGCTTGCTATGGCTAAAGTTTCACTCCTAAATGTCGTAAAAAATTTTAAATTTGGCGCTAAAATTACACTAACAAGTATTTCTCGTAGTTTTATTACACATCTACTATCAAACAAAACAAACTCAAGCGAAAGTGCATATGTAAGGTATCATCTTTTTACCCTCCCCTTACACTTAAGATGAACATTGTCCCCAATGTTCAAGTAAAGAATGTAAAAGTGAAAAAGTAAAGAGAATGAAATCAAATACTCCCCTGATTCGCTCGGTATGTATTTTAGGTTGACCAGGTTAAATCTTCTTCCAAGAAAACGAACAATCAAAGCTTCCCTTCCAGAATATAAATCATCTTCTTGTCAAAAATAACCTGAAAATCCTGACAACAATAGACAAGGCAACCTCGCGTAAAATCGGCGGCATCCTATATAAGTTACTAAATCCTAGAAAACAAGATAAGATATAATGCTTGTGGAATGAAGTTTGCAGATTTCCTGGAGATTATAAAACTTGATAATTCACAAAAACCATAAGACTCCGTTAGAAAAACAAAACCGGTAAAATTTCCAGATTTTTAACTCCTGACGCCGTCAAGAGTAATACTCTGACGCCGTCAGAATGGACCTGCAGAAATTCTTATGTTAAGTTTCCGGAAAATTTCTGGAAAAACTTCGTCCTACTTCCTGGAAAATCCTGCAAAACTTCATTATGACTCAATACAAGCATTTGACTCTAACAAATACGAATATACATGTTCATTTAATATTGTGGAGAGTCATGATCGGTTTGCATATTTGGGGTTTCCCCTTACACTTATCTTTTGCAAAAATACTTTTAGGTTGGAGTTAAGACTAGGCCAAACAACATAGTAAAGTATTTCCACATTTTAATTGAGAAACATGATCAACCAACAATAAAAATAAAACATGCATACGGAAGCAAATAACAATCAAACAAACAAAATCACACAAAACATGGGTTGCCTCCCAAGAAGCGCTTTTCTTTATTTACGAGTCTTGTAGCTAGACTCAAAGTCATGGGTTACTACGTGATCTCATCATTGGTTCCACTCTCTAGGTCGTCTTCTAAACTAGTATCGCTTTCATAGTGCAAGTACTTTGGATCTTCGAATTCGAAAACATCTTGTCGATACTTAGAACCACGCTTACTAACATTCTTAAAGAATCCACATGATAAATCAGAAATATTCCTACACCCTCTCCTAACATCTTCATCACACAAGATAAGTTGGGAGCTCATCATATCAACCCCGCCACAATCTATTCCCTTAAGGTCTTTTCTCTTGTATGGAGTTTGGTATGAAATCCTCCTAATCCCATCAGTGAAGGTCATGATTCCATTCAAGTCATCCACTATCAAATTAGTGATTTCACAAAAGGGTGCTCCAAAGACGACTTGTGATAACCTAGGGTCGACATAGTCCTCGATATTATCCACAATTGTGAATTCCATAGGGAATGCCATATTTCCTACAAACACCTGGATTTCATGATCCTTACCAACCACTTTCTCTCCTTTGTAAATCATCCCCCATCTACAGATATTGTTATAGTGAAACAATGACATAAAATTCTTTGGCAGGAATACATTAATGTATATGTTATCGAAGTACTTATGACCGATCATGCAGGGGATTTTGAGATTATCCGGATCACGTCGTCTTATCTTCCCCAACTCTCCATCCTTTGACCCATATAGATTCCCCTCAAGAGATGGACGATACTCGTACACCTCCTCACTATCCCTACGAAAGATTACCTTCCTAACACCATTGGTAAATACTACACTACCATCTTTCTCATCAAGGATTGCTCCTGATTCATTGATAAATGGTATCCCAAGGACAGGGTGGGTTAACGTTTGATTGGTGAAAGGGTCCACGTCATCAACCACGGTGAGGTCAGTATTGTAAACAAGCTCTCCAATCCTAATTGATAAATTTTCTATTACTCTCTTGCACGCAACGTGCTCTGGGAAGGTTTTGTGGTATAGGGAGAGGGGGATTATGTTGTCTGGGAAGCTAGGATCTATATGACTATCGGTTAAGAGCTTTTCCTTAATGGTACAGGGGATCTTGAAAACTTTAGGGTTACTTTCCTTAGTATGATTGTTACCTACACTAATAACATCCTCCATTTTTCTCTCGGGTTCTTCTATAATAGATTTACCCAAAATGGTGGGATCTTTCTCGTGCTCTTCCGATTTCTCTTTCCTTTCATCCGGTTTGTCGGATTCTTGCGCGGTGTATTGCTCGGGTGAGTCGGTAGGTTTTCTTGCCAAATCATGGTCAACCCTTGAGGTCTCATCTTTCGCTGTCTGACGGAATTTGTTAGGTTGTTGTTGGGTTGGGTTGGGTGTTGAAGCAGATATCGTGGTGATGGTGTTTACGAAGTGGATTGGTCCAGGGGGGTTGACAGGTTCTTTTCCGTTAGGAGACAGATGTTTGAATAGCTTGCTAGGACTTTTTATTTTTACAGGGGAAGCTGGTGGACTCATGATGGTAGCAGATTTAACCTCATTAACGGGAATGGGCCTATTATCAATATGCTCTTTGATAGCAGTCAACATATTACAAATCTTGTTGTTTACATCATCCTGCTGTTGTTTAAATTTGGCCTCGAGCGTAGCGAGCTGTAGTTCTTGAGAGAGAATGAATTTCTTTAAAGTATCTTCACAGCTTTGCCTTGGAGTGCCTTGTGATGGAAAATGCTCGGACCAAGTGAGTGGTGAGGAGTCATTGAAGGATACGCTTCGCGTTTGGTACCCTCTAAAATCAGGTTTATCCTTCCATGCTTCATAGGCTTTGGCAGAAGTTTGAGGACCCTGACCTATGTGCGATGATGTGAATTCGTTATAAGCACGTTTTGGAAGTTCCATGCAGTTATGGGTCTCATGAGGGCCATGGCATAGTTTGCATGTAGAAGCGATTCTGCTTACTTGGCTTGAAGGTTTATGAGCTTCGTAGGATTTCATGAGAGACTTGACTGGACCTTCAAGTTCCATGATCCTACGGTCGGGAGTGCTAGAATTGTTCGAAGGCAAAGATATTGCCTTGACCGTTTCGTTCAAGTCACGGGGATCATTCCAACTTTCTTTGTCATAGAGAGCAAGATCTTCTATGAGTTCCCATGATTGTTCCGCACTAAGATCACGTAGCTTACCACCGGCCGATTGGTCAATGGTTCGCCTCGTGGAGATGTCGATATGGTCATAAAAAATTTGGACTTGGAGCCAAAGATCTATGCCATGATGAGGGACTTTTTGGAGTAAGTCCTTGAAACGAGTCCATGCTTCATAAAGAGATTCATTTTGACGTTGTTGAAACATCAAGATGTCATTCCTAAGCTTAGTAGTTCTCCCCGGTGGGAAAAATTGAGCAAGGAAACGAGTGGTGAGATCATCCCATGTGGTGATGGATCCCGCGGGTAAACGCTCAAGCCATTGACTAGCTTGATCCCGTAGAGAGAATTGGAATAGGCGTAAATGGGTAGTCTCTCTAGTTTCAACACCTAGGTCTATGGAATCTACGATTTTGAGAAAGTCCTTAAGATGTTGGTTTGGATCTTCGGAACGAAGTCCATGGAATGCACATCCGCTTTGCACCAACCGGATGGTGTCGGATCGCAAGGGGGTCACATTGGCTCCGGTGAGCTCAATGGTGTTTCGGTAGCCTTGATGGCTAGGTCGGGAGTACTCTCCTAAGGTTCGGGGCCTAAGGGGTTCTAGTGGTGGGTTTTGTTGTGGTGGGATGACGGGTTCAAAGATGTTACCACCTTCCATGATGTCGGATGGTAAAGAGTTACGAACAAAGGCACGAAGAAATAAGATAGACTAAAGAAGACCTAAAAATAAAAATAAAATCTTACTAGAAAGGAATCTAGCAAGTAGACCTAATAAAAAGAAATCCTAACCTAGACAATAACTATTCCCCGGCTGCGGCGCCAAAAACTTGATGCGTGGGAATCGCAACAGGCTTTACCTCTCGAGGGATCTCGAGAAGCTTACAACCCCCACCAGGCAGTGTACCTGATCGTTGTAGTATAGTATAGTGACAAGTACCGAGGGATTGATCGTTCAGCTTAGGCATAGTGTCGCTAGGATTAGAAAACCTAATTAATAGTTCTAAAGGTGAGGGAAGATTATTTTTTTGTCTTTTTATGTTTTTATGAAAGCAATTAAAATCTCAGTTTTTGAAGGAGTGGGCGGAATTAGTTGCTATTCAACTAACCCAAAGCTAAGATGCAATCAAAATAAAATAATAAAAATGAAAACAAACTAATTATACTAAGGTTGTGAGCAGTAATTGGAGAAATTGTGTTTACTTAGACTTCACTACTCCCTAGATATCTTTTACACATTAATTACTTGTTATACTTGTATGGATGACGGATTGTATTCCTTAATACCATTCGTGGGGTGGCATACATAACTCCCCAACTCTATGAGCTGTTATCTCCTCCTACACCATGACCCAGCACAACTATAGGGATTGTAAACAGTGGCTCATGCATTAAATACAACCAATAAAGACCTAGTACGCCTCGGTTCATGTTTCTTAAGACGTTCAAGCATGTTACCATTTGGAGATCTGCCAGTTTTCTTAAGCCTAACATATAAATCATTCATCCAAGAACAAGAATAAACAAGTAATCAACACATAATCAACATCTAGGTTTCATTAGATCTAAGCAAACACAAGAGAGATCTAGCCTAGCATAATTGAATTGAGACAAGAACAAGATATAAACAACCAACACATAGACATATTGATTGAATTAGAAGAACACTTATCTCAATTACAATGCAAGGTATCAAGGGTTTGGAACCCTTGAAAAACCTGTAAAAGAGGCACCAAATTTGTCTTTAGGGTTTCACCAAAACTTCTCTCTTTTTAATGTAAAAACTAGAAAACTATATATAGGAAAACTGGGCTGACGGCGTCAAGACAAGCATGTGACGCCGTCACCTCGCCGCCAAATACTTCCTCGGACGGCCTTGATCTACTTATGACGGCCTATGTGACGCCGTCACCACCTACGGTGTTTTATTCTTGATGTCTGACGCCGTCAGGGTGTAACTCTTGACGCCGTCACCTAGTGTCTTCAGCATGGAAAATTGATACTTTGCCGTTTTCTTCACTTTTATG
The DNA here is from genome assembly GCA_030686995.1 of Artemisia argyi. Classification (NCBI taxonomy): domain Eukaryota; kingdom Viridiplantae; phylum Streptophyta; class Magnoliopsida; order Asterales; family Asteraceae; genus Artemisia; species Artemisia argyi. The sequence goes on along the minus strand of JARVZY010001967.1, from coordinate 156,359 downwards.
CTCCAAAAACGTCCAAAATGGCTTCTTTTCCAGAATTCACTCTCCAAACACCTAAAATCACAAAAGGAACGATTTAGGGCAATATTTGATCAAATAAAGTCGGATTCGGGCTTAAATGACCCTCTAAAAACGGATCATTTTTTGCCCCATCAAGTGCACTATCAAGCTCAATATCAATCAACCTATTAAGCTCCCTAAGCTCCCTAATTTCGCTCTCAATTTGGTTGCACACTATCACTACTTCCTCAGGAGAAAGGGGCGGTTCATAAAGTTCCCTAAATGCATTAATTTCCCTCGATTACGCGCTAAAAGTCTAGTGTTGAGCTCAGAATGTCGATTCATGTCATCCATAGTAGCTAACAGAGTACTGAATGGTAACTTTTTACGAACAAAAGCACAAAGAAAAAGATAGACTAAAGAAAACCTAATAAAAAGAAAATAAAAATCTCACTAGATAGGAATCTAATGAGTAGACCTAATAAAAATAAAATTCAACCTAAACAATAACTATTCCCCACCAGCGGCGCCAAAAACTTGATGTGTGGTTTTGCAACCTTGCAAAAGGTTTTACTTCTCAAGGGATCTTGAGAAGCTTGAAATCCCCACCAAGCAGTGTACCTGACCGATGTAGTATAGTGAGTGGCAAGTACGGGGGGATTGATCGTTCTTTAGGGGAATAGTGTCGTTAGGATTGAAAGCTATGTAAACTAGGTCTAAAGATGAGGAATGATTCTTTTTGTATTTTTATATTTTTATGAAAGCAAGTAAAATATCTCGGGTATTGGAAGAGTGGGCGGAATTAGTTGCTAGTCAACTAACCCAAAATAACTACTAATGCAAATGAATTAAATAACAAGAAAAATAAATGTGGTGAACTTCTTATGATGAGAAAATGTGTTTACTTAGATTTCACTACTCCCTGGCTATCTCTTATTAATTAATTGGTTTGTTATAATTGTTTGGATGAAGGGTTGCTTTCCTTAATACCAGTCGTGGGGGCGTCTACGTCCTTACCTAACTCTATAAGCTTCTGTCTCTTCTTATGATGACACGTTTAATATCCTATCATGGCCTCCCTAATAGTCACTTATGCATTAAAAACAACCAATAACATTGGTGTACACATCCGAATACGTTTCTCAAGACGTTCAAGCCAGTTACCATATAGGAGTTCAACCAGTTTTCTCGAGCCTAACGCGAAATCAATCACCCAATACAATCAAACAAACCAACAATCAATCAATAATTAATAGCTAGGTTTCATTAGATCTAAGCAAACACTAAAAAACCTAAGCTAGCATGTTAAAAGAAAGACAAGCATAAAAGATAATCAAACAACACATAGACATATTGATTGATTAAAAGATTAACTTGTCTTTAATTGAAAATGGATGAAAGAAGGGTATGAAACCCTTACAATAGCTGTAAAATTCGGCTAGGGTTTGTTACACAAAAGTTCCACACTAATGAATGAAAAATCCAAAACTATTGTTGGAACACGAAAAGTGTAAATCATTAGTCAGGGACTTCTATTTATATTTTGTTTTAGTTTAGTGTATGTTGTGTAATGTTTTGTATGCGACAGCAAGTTACCATCGCGGAACTTGTATATCCGTGATGGCATGCTTGGCTAGACGTTGGGTATAAATACCCCTACCTCATGGGTTATGAGGTGTGTATTCTTCTTAATGGAATTGCGAAGGTTTCTTATGTTCTTTCTCTCCTCTCTCTCTAAAGTTCTCACACCCACTTTACATTATTTAGATTAGTTCGTAGACGTGATATTATTGGAACTACAATTGGTATCAAGAGCCTAATATTATTTGTTGTTTCTTGTAGTGTTTGTTTTAGTTTTTTATAATCTTCCTTGATCATTAAAATCTTCATTTTTTATTGATGTTCTTTACTTCCTCTCTCTAAAATATATTATACTTTGTATGTAGCTACTTGATTACTCATTAATGTGTTTAATCTTGTAATACGTACGTTAGGATAACATATTTGTGAAAAAGGAAGTGTTTTTCATCATTACATTCAAAGTTTTTAAGTATTTAGTGAAGATTTAGGCTGATTATTGTGGTTTTAAGGTTTTTGGAAAAGTGTACTTTTTGTTCGTAAAAATAGAGGTTTATATTTGTTCGCATCACTTTTGCTCGCATCTTAAGGGCTTTGGCCGCGATACTAGGCTTTGTTTAGTCTGCGATAGTTGTCTGAGATAGGAGTTTATTTGTGCTGTGAAAGGAAAGGCCGCGTTACTTTCACTGCGAAAGTTTTTGTCACCCACTTATTACGAAGGAGAACTCTGCTCGGATCGCATCTGATATCTGCGATAGCTCTTGTATTGGTGTGATATAACAAAGGTTCCACGACATCTGATATTCCGAGACTTACTGTTACCCATCTTTTGCGAAAGAAAACTCTGCCCAATTTTCACCAGAAGCTGTGATAGTTACTGTTCACGAGATTTTTTCTGAGATACTTGGACTTGAAGACTTTTATAAATTTCCTAATCCCTCAAAAGATTTAAAATTAGTAAAAGACTTTAATCAATGATGAATCGTTTAACTCGAGGTTGTTTAGACCTCATATCATCTAGGAACAATTAATAACAAAGGCGGAATATTCAATAAGAATCAATTGTTATTAACAACAAGGTTTCGTCATCATCTTCACTACAACTAATCTAGGCGTCTACAATGTAGACCTAGACACATACACACACACACACACACCTTTACTAGACGTCTACATCTTTTACTGTGCACACAAAACTAATGACCTATGTCCTCTTTATATACTAGAGGATTACGGTTTACAAGATAAACAATTTTAATATAATTAGGAAACTAAATATTCTTCTAGAATCTTCCGAAATCTCCATCTTGTTGTAGTTTCCCAACTTGTCACTTTCAGTCCTTTTGTTTCATTCTTATATTTACTTTGTCTCATCAAATCAAGAATCCCAACAATCTTCCCCTATTTGATGATGACAAAATAAATAAAGTCGTGTACGAACTTCCCTAGACGAAGTAGAGAAGTTGAGATGTATGCATCTCCCAGAATGAAACAAATCTTGTCTTCCCCTTAATCCATGCCATGCCACTCCACATCTCTTCCCCTTTTTGTTATCAACAAATAGGGAACATATGCAAATAATGATCTTGACCACCACGAACCAATATCACAAACTTCCAATCCAAGTCTTCCAATGTTTCAAATTTCCCTCCATGAAGAACACCAAAATGTTTACTAAAACTGAATCCAAAACAATAGAAAACTCCAACTAGCAGTAGTAATAGTGATCAATAGTAGTAAAAATCAAACACTTCCCCTCGAGTGGTGCATGAACATCAAATGATTAAACACATAATAAGATACTTCCCCTAAAACCAATGTGTTAACCATCTTCATGAATCTTCAATTTTGTAGGCTCCTTGTAATGATCACATGTGAAGAAAACCAAATATAACGAACTTGATGAAGAAGTAGAATAACCCAAACTTGTGTCTTATGTCTTGTACTATCTACGTGACTTTGAACTTATACCTAAAACCGAATATATAAGTAGACCGCAATCTCTTGACAAAATCCTCATCTTCAATGAGACACTGAGCACAATGACGTAACTCCTTCAAGTGATAGTTAACTAGGTCTTCGTCCATCCTCCCCTTGACCTATGAAAACTAGATTTGACAAGTCTTCGTCACCAACGTATAAAACAAACAAGTTATCATCAAAGTGTAACACCGACTTTGAGATATGATAGAACACAAACTTGTGAATCTCAACTACAACGTCAAATATGTGATAATCAACCCTCTTCGTAATCAATTAATCAATAAGAATGAGCCTTGAATCTTTTAAGAACATAAACCAACTTCTTCCTTGTGTGTGTGAACCAATAATCCATGTGTGTGTCAAAACAATATCTCTCAATCTCAATCGAGAACCAAAAACCATGTACTGACCGATATCGAATAATGCAAGCAGTAGAAACAATATATCGGTATAGCTAGCACTAGAAACTTTGACACGCAGCAGCAGAAAAATTTACAACTAGCAGTAGTATCGAGTAGTAGAAACATTTTACTTTAGCAGTAGTATCAAAATAGCGTAGCAGTAGAAACTCAAATTTTAGCAGCATAAAATACCATGAGTAGCAGCATAATCAGTATACCTTTAAATATCATCTCAAATTCATGAATCGATTATGTCCTACACACGTGCACTTTGCAATTTGCTTACCCAACTTAAAAGTCTTTCACACCACATACACTAGATGACAAGCGACCAAGTAATTTAGAATGAATGCTACACAATTAAATATTGATGTCATCGACCCACTTGATATCCTCGTCCCACAATTAAAAACAAATACGATAAACCCTTCAATATTAAATCATGGTACTTTGATATCACAAGAACTTTGCCTGGTCATCAAACAAACAATTAAAGAATCATTCAACTAATTAAATAACCATCGGCCCCATCATTAATTAACAGTACGAGGTTAGCCAATAAATCAGCCAATCATTAAAACCTTTGTTGCTTTTATTACCAAATCTGCTTCAATTCATCAATTTTTCAAGACACGACAATCTTTAGCCCCACATATCGACTTCGATCCATAATTTATCAGTACGAGGAGACCTTTGTTTGAAGCAACCAAGCAGGTACGAGGTTTAATATTAAAAAGCAATTCCTACCGAACCATGATAAAGAATCCACCAATCAGCAATATATGAAGTACGAGGTTAGGAATACAACGCCAATCCACAAATTAAATATAAAACCTTAAGCAACAACCCTTCATTATAATACTGATCAAAAGTAATTAAATCTGGTACGAGATTTAGCCAATATAGAATTAATAGTACCATGTACGACAAACAAGATTTACTCAATTTATATTCAAAGTATACAGTACGAGGTAATGAGTTAAACCACCAATCAGATATAGAATTTACGAAACACCACAAACCTCAATTAATTCCACATCTGTCTTCAGAAAACCTTAGAAAAACAATTCTTACCTTCTCACATCTGCTCTTCAACAACAATAAAAACCTAGTAGATCTCTAGATATCACGAGCAACCTTTCTCTGATACCACCTGATGAATCGTTTAGCTCGAGGTTGTTTAGACCTCATATCATCAAGGAACAATTAATAACAAAGGCGGAATATTCAATAAGAATCAATTGTTATGAACAACAAGGTTTCGTCATCATCTTCACTACAATTAATCTAGGCGTCTACAATAAGACTACGCCTAGACACACACACACACACCTTTACTAGACGTCTACATCTTTTACTGTGCACACAAAACTAATGACCTATGTCCTCTTTATATACTAGAGGATTAGGGTTTACAAGATAAACAATTTTAATATAATTAGGAAACTAAATATTCTTATAGAATCTTTGAAATCTCCATCTTGTTGTAGTTTCCCAACTTGTCACTTTCAGGCCTTTTGTGTCTTTCTTATATTTACTTTGTCTCATCAAATAAAGAATCCCAACAATCAATCTCATATCACAAGATTAATTCTCCCAACATTTAACCATCACTTCTCAAACAAACTAAAACACCTCACTTAAACAAAACAACATCTCATAACAAGATCCATTATCACAATGTCTACTAATCAAGATTCAAGCTATGCAACAATGATGTTGGGCACATCAACAAGACCACCCATGCTAATCCCTGGATATTACAATTTATGGGCACTCAGGTTCAAGGCATGGTTGTCTCACTTTGATGATGCTAAATATCTCCTGAATTCAATCAAGAATGGTCCTTATGTTATGAAACAAATTGTTGATCCAAGTCATCCTGTTTTTACTATCACACAATCAGAACGTGATTTAAATGATGATGAACTTAAGCAATATCGTGCTGACTTCAGAGCTAAACATTTCATTATGTTAGCTATTCCAAATGATCTGTTTTCATATGTGGACCATCATGACAATGCTCATGACATGTGGCATGCACTTGAATTATTACACAAAGATGAGCATCAACTCATGAAATATGATCTCAAAAATGACACCTACTGATGAGGCGAAAAATGAACCACTTTTAGGGGGTCATTTAAGCCCGGAATTGAATTTATTTGATCAAATATTGCCCTAAATCGTTCCTTTTGTGATTTTAGGTACTTTGGGAGAGAAATCTGGAAAAGGAAGCAATTCGGACGTTTTTGGAGCATAAAAGTGAAGAAAACGCCAAAGTCTTAATTTTCCTTGCAAGGAACAGTAGGTGACGGCGTCAAGAAGGAAATTCTGACGGCGTCAAGAGTAATTTTCATGACGGCCCAGTACAGAATTGAAGGTGTCACGAGGTAGAGCGTCAAGAGTAAAATATGTGACGGCCTGGAAAATGCTATAACGTGACGGCGTCAAAAGTAGATCAAGGCAGTCCGAGAAGTATTTTGGCAGCGAGATGACGGCGTCACCAATTTGGTCTTGACGCCGTCAACCTCAATTTCCTATATATAGTTTTCTAATTTTCATTCATAAAAAAAGAGAAGTTTTGGAGAAACCCTAAGGCCGAACTTAGTACGAATTTTACAGGTTTTTCAAGGGTTCTCAGCCCTTGAACCCTTTCATGTGTAATTGAGATAAGTGTTCTTTTAATTCAATCAATATGTCTATGTGTTGGTTGTCTATATCTTGTTCTTGTCTTAATTCCATCATGCTAGGCTAGATCTATCTTGTGTTTGCTTGGATCTAATGAAACCTAGATGTTAATTATGTGTTGATTACTTGTTTATGGTTGTTTTGGATGAATGATTTCGATGTTAGGCTTAAGAAAACTGGCAGATCTCCAATTGGTAACATGCTTGAACGTCTTAGGAAACATGAACTGACGTGCACTAGGTTTTATTGGTTGTATTTAATGCATGAGTAAATTCTAATGATCCCATGTTAGGAGCTTCTTAACCGGCTCGACATAGGAGTGAAGTAGGCACTCATAGGATTGGGGAATTAAGTGCGCCACCCCATGAATGGTATTAAGGAATACAATCTGTCATCCACGCAACTATAACTAGTAATTAACGTGTAAAAGATATCTAGGGAGTAGTGAAATCTAAGTAAACACAAATTCTCCACTTATTGCTCACAACCTTAGTTAATTTATTTTGTTTTCATTTTTAGTATTTTAATTTAATTGCATCTTTAGTATTAGGTTAGTTGACTAGCAACTAATTCCGCCCAAATCCTTCAAACCCGAGATTTTTACTTGCTTTCTAAAAAAAATAAAAAAAATACAAAAATAATCATCCCTCACCTTTAGAACTAGTATTTAGGTTTTCTAATCCTAGCGACACTATTCCTAGCTGAACGATCAATCCCCCGGTACTTGTCACTATAATATACTACAACGATCAGGTACACTGCCTGGTGGGGGTTGTAAGCTTCTCAAGATCCCTTGAGAGGTAAAGCCTGGTGCGATTCTCACGTATCAAGTTTTTGGCGCCGCAGCCTTGGGAATAGTTATTGTCTAGGTTAGAATCTCTTTTTATTAGGTCTACTTTCTAGATTCCTTTCTAGTAAGATTTTATTTTTATTTTTAGGTTTTCTTTAGTCTATCTTATTTCTTTGTGTTTTTGTTCGTAACTCTTCACCACCCGACATCATGGACGATGGGAACATCTTTGAACCCGTCATCCCACCGCAACAAAACCCACCACTAGAACCTCTTAGGCCCCGAACCTTAGGAGAGTATTCCCGACCTAGCCACCAAGGCTACCAAAACACCATTAAGCTCACCGGAGCCAATGTGACTCCCTTGCGATCCGACACCATCCGGTTGGTGCAAAGCGGATGTGCATTCAATGGACTTCGTTCCGAAGATCCAAACCAACATCTTAAGGACTTCCTTAAAATCGTAGATTCCATAGACCTAGATGTTGAAACTAGAGAGACAACCCGATTACGCCTATTCCAATTCTCTCTACGGGATCAAGCTAGTCAATGGCTTGAGCGTTTACCCGCGGGATCCATCACCACATGGGATGATCTCACCACTCGTTTCCTTGCTCAATTTTTCCCACCGGGGAGAACTACTAAGCTTAGAAATGACATCTTGATGTTCCAACAACGTCAAAATGAATCTCTTTATGAAGCATGGACTCGTTTCAAGGACTTACTCCAAAAAGTCCCTCATCATGGCATAGATCTTTGGCTCCAAGTCCAAATTTTTTATGACCATATCGATCTCTCCACGAGGCGAGCCATTGACCAATCGGTCGGTGGTAAGCTACGTGATCTAAGTGCGGAACAATCATGGGAACTCATAGAAGATCTTGCTCTCTATGACAACGAAAGTTGGAATGATCCCCGTGATTTGAACAAAACGATCAAGGGAATATCTTTGCCTTCAAACAACTCTAGCACTCCCGACCGTAGGATCATGGAACTTGAGAACCAAGTCAAGTTTCTCATGAAATCTTACGAAGCTCCTAAGCCTTCAAGCCAAGTGAACAAAATCACCTCTTCATGCGAATTATGTAGTGGTCCCCACGACACTCGTGATTGTGTGGAACTCCCCGGAACAGCTTTTGCGGACTACGCATCCACGCGCACTGACGAAGCGGGAGATAAGTGGTACACTTTCAAGCCCGAGCCAAACCCTTACGGTGATTCATACAACCCCTCTTGGAAAAATCACCCAAACCTTAGGTGGAAACAAAATCAACCCAATTCTTCCAATCCGCCTAATCGTTACCAACCAAACGGTCCACCCTCCAACCGTACTTTCAACAACAATCCTTCTAACAATTATGGTAGTACCAACAATCTTGAAGGGTTGATGTCTAAGTTCATGGCATCTCAAGAAGCTCGCATAGCTAGGTTCCAAACCGAATTCAACCAACAACAAACGGAGATGACCAACAAGATTGACAACTTGTTGAAGGCCCTCAACAACCAAGCGTTAGCCACACCTAGGAAGGACACTAGGGACACCAATAACGGAATCCAAATTAAGGACCCCTCATCATCCAAACATGTCCACTTTGTCAATGTTGTCACCATTAAACCAATAGATAAGGAGATAGAAGAAAGTGACAAGGATGGAAGTAGGGAGGTTAAGGTTAATAAGGAAGAAGGGTTAGATGAAGTAGAAACTATAGAGAAATACTTTGATAAGATGCCCACCAAGGAAGAACGGGAATACCATAAGGATTTATTCGATAGTCCCAAGAGACCATATATCCTTGGCACACCCCTTATCAAAATGGGAGACCCCTCTAACATTAACATACCATGCAACATAGGGCATATGCATATATGGAAAGCTTACATCGACCCTAGATCCCCCGTAAACATCATGACTAGGACTTATTACAATTGGGTGATGAAGAAACAACTTGATTTTAGGATGATGCCCAATAAGAATCTGATAAGTAATTTTGCAGGAAGAGTGAAGGGATTACATGTGATTATAGGCAATCTCACTTATGAGATCGATTTTATGATAGTAGAAGACACTCGTCCAGTGATTGATGCTTGCCTAAGCCAAATAATATTTGGACAACCATTTGTTGAGGCCACTAGGATGAGTTATGACCCGACTCTAGGGATAGTTAGATTCAAGGAAGAAAATGATGAGGTTGCCTATCAAATACCCTACAAAATTGAGCAATACCGCCTCCTCTCTAATATAGAAAAAGAACACAAGCAAGCGGCTTATTATAGGAATGAGGAGGATAGACGTAGAGGAGTAGAGTATGTGAAGAGTAGGATGCTTGGTTTATACAAAGAATGCTTGCAACTAGGTCCGGAATACAAAACTGGTTTAGAAGATGACCTAGAGAGTGAAACCAACGATGAGGTCACGTAGTAACCCATGACCTTGAGTCTAGCTACAAGACTCGTAAATAAAGAAAAGCACTTCTTGAGAGGCAACCCATGTTTTGTGTGATTTTTATTTTGTTTGTTTGTTATTTGCTTCCGTATGCGTGCCTTATTTTTATTGTTGGTAGATCATGTTTCTCAATTAAAAAGTGGAAATACTTTACTTTGTTGTTTTGGCCTAGTCTTAACTCCACCTAAAAGTATTTTTGCAAAAGATAAGTGTAAGGGGAAACTCCAAATATGTTTTCAAGAAACAAACCGATCATGATTCTCCACAATATTAAATGAACATATATATTCGTATTTGTTAGAGTCAAATGCTTGTATTGAGTCATAATGAAGTTTTGCAGGATTTTCCAGGAAGTGAGACCAAGTTTTTCCAGAAATTTTCCGGAAACTTAACATAAGAATTTCTGCAGGTCACTTCTGACGGCATCACGAGTTAACTCTTGACGGCGTCACGTGTAAAAATCTGGAAATTTTACCGGTTTTGTTTTTCTAACGGAGTCTTATGGTTTTTGTGAATTATTAAGTTTTATAATCTCCAGGAAATCTGCAAACTTCATTCCACAAGCATTATATCTTATTTTGTTTTCTAGGATTTAGTAACTTATATAGGTTGCCGCCGATTTTATGCGAGGTTGTCTTGTCTATTTTCTCAGGATTCACAGGTTATGTATGACAAGAAGATGATTTATATTCTGGAAGGGAAGCTTTGATTGTTCATTTTCTTGGAGGAAGATTTAACCTGGCCACCTTATTATCCATACCGAGCGAATTAGGGGAGTATTTGATTTCATTCTTTTTACTTTTTCACTTTTACATTCTTTACTTGAACATTGGGGACAATGTTCATCTTAAGTGTAAGAGGAGAGTAAAATGATGATACCTTACATGTACACTTTCGCTTGAGTTTGTTTTATTTAATGGTAGATGTGTAATAAAACTATGAGAAACATTTGTTAGTGCAATTTTAGCGCCAAATTTAAATTTTTTTACAACATTTAGGAGTGAAACTTTAGCCATAGCAAGCGTCTCATGGATAGGAGATTGTATGACTAGCACATAACCGTATATTCAGAAAAATTTTCCACCCAAATATGTGAGGCTCGCCTTTAGATTTGATAGGAAAAGCATTTACTATTAGTGCTTATGAGTGTACCGGTAGCATTTAGATTCTAGAACTTGCGTTAGTGATGCATCCCGAGACCGCTAGTGAGACTACATTCGTGTAGTAGGATTTACTACATGATAAGAGGCATTAGGATCACCCTTGTGTTAAACCTGTGTCATAATTACTTGACCATTTATGTCATATTACTTGGCTAGTCAAGTCAACTAATTTTTCCCACACCTTAGCGTTGTACTCATTTTTAGTACACGAAACCCCTAGTACACCCCTCTGAGCCTATCTTTTCATTTCTAACTTTAAGCATTTTACTTAAAGGAAGAATTTGTTACACCCCACTTAAATGTACACCCGAATCGCCTTAGCCTTCCGTGTATGCACTCATTTTTAGTGCATTATTGTTATTTGTTAAACCCTAAGTTAACTATCTAATTGATTACATGGTTGCTAAGTAGAGTCATATCCTTGTACATATTATTTTGGGACGATTGGGACTTATGGGTAAAGTACTTATTTTATGGAGTAATGGGGAAGAACATCACTTTATTACCCCCATATGTGCGTTAATCTTAAAAGTACTCCAAGTGTTTTGATTATCTTAATTCGAGTCATTAGATTAGTTAATTGTAAAGTATGTAAAAATTTAAGTGTAAGGGGAATTTTCATCCCCTATGATGTATTATTTTGGATGGTAGGGTAAGAGTGTATGCAAAAAAAAAAAATCGAAAAATCAAGAAAAAGAAAAAAAAATAGAAAAAGAAAAAGAGAAAAAGAGAAAAAAAAAAAAAAAAAAAAAAAAAACAAAAACAACATACGAACTATCATCCCTTTTCATTCTATGTTCATTTTATGTTTTTGTTATTTTTCATTTATTAGCTTAAGTCGAGTCTAGTCTTGGCTTAGCAACGCCATATTGTACATGTAATTAACCAAGATTGTTAACTCGCCACCAGTAAAACTTCCTTTATCCAACAAAACCGTGTATTTCATATCCCTACACCTAACATTACAACCCTTTAAAAGACCTCTTTGATAGTTTATCCTAGGTGCTTACGCCATGTGGTGGAGGTTTGATCCTTTCCCAAGCTTATGGTAATCTATTTTGCTATGACAGGTAGTGAGAGATATCTTCCGTTTCCATATTGTAATTTATACTTTATTACACCCGAGAGATGTAAGTATCTAAACACTATTTGTGAGGTGCTAGTGTATGACTTCCGTGCTTGTCTATTGGTCTTTAGTGGAAAGATTATTTGTTGTAATTATTTTTATGTTAGTGTTAAATGACCCCTAACTTGTATTTTGATTAGAATAAAAGCACATTTGCTTGAGGACAAGCAAATCTCAAGTGTAACGGTATATGATGAGGCGAAAAATGAACCACTTTTAGGGGTCATTTAAGCCCGGAATTGAATTTATTTGATCAAATATTGCCCTAAATCGTTCCTTTTGTGATTTTAGGTACTTTGGGAGAGAAATCTGGAAAAGGAAGCAATTCGGACGTTTTTGGAGCATAAAAGTGAAGAAAACGCCGAAGTCTTAATTTTCCTTGCTGGGAACAGTAGGTGACGGCGTCAAGAAGGAAATTCTGACGGCGTCAAGAGTAATTTTCATGACGGCCCAGTACAGAATTGAAGGCGTCACGAGGTAGAGCGTCAAGAGTAAAATACGTGACGGCCTGGAAAATGCTATAACGTGACGGCGTCAAAAGTAGATCAAGGCAGTCCGAGAAGTATTTTGGCGGCGAGATGACAGCGTCACCAATTTGGTCTTGACGCCGTCAGCCTCAATTTCCTATATATAGTTTTCTAATTTTCATTCATAAAAAAAGAGAAGTTTTGGAGAAACCCTAAGGCCGAACTTAGTACGAATTTTACAGGTTTTTCAAGGGTTCTCAGCCCTTGAACCCTTTCATGTGTAATTGAGATAAGTGTTCTTTTAATTCAATCAATATGTCTATGTGTTGGTTGTCTATATCTTGTTCTTATCTTAATTCCATCATGCTAGGCTAGATCTATCTTGTGTTTGCTTGGATCTAATGAAACCTAGATGTTAATTATGTGTTGATTACTTGTTTATGGTTGTTTTGGATGAATGATTTCGATGTTAGGCTTAAGAAAACTGGCAGATCTCCAATTGGTAACATGCTTGAACGTCTTAGGAAACATGAACTGACATGCACTAGGTTTTATTGGTTGTATTTAATGCATGAGTAAATTATAATGATCCCATGTTAGGAGCTTCTTAGCCGGCTCGACATAGGAGTGAAGTAGGTACTCATAGGATTGGGGAATTAAGTGCGCCACCCCATGAATGGTATTAAGGAATACAATCCGTCATCCACGCAACTAAAACTAGTAATTAACGTGTAAAAGATATCTAGGGAGTAGTGAAATCTAAGTAAACACAAATTCTCCACTTATTGCTCACAACCTTAGTTAATTTATTTTGTTTTCATTTTTAGTATTTTAATTTGATTGCATCTTTAGTATTGGGTTAGTTGACTAGCAACTAATTCCGCCCAAATCCTTCAAACCCGAGATTTTTACTTGCTTTCTAAAAAAAATTAAAAAAAATACAAAAATAATCATCCCTCACCTTTAGAACTAGTATTTAGGTTTTCTAATCCTAGCGACACTATTCCTAGCTGAACGATCAATCCCCCGATACTTGTCACTATACTATACTACAATGATCAGGTACACTGCCTGGTGGGGGTTGTAGGCTTCTCAAGATCCCTTGAGAGGTAAAGCCTGGTGCGATTCCCACGTATCACCTACTTTCTCATGAACCAACTTCAAACACATCTCTCTGAATAATCATCACAAGTCGACAAAGATGCAATTCCCTTGAACACCTCTTATGGTATGGATGTTAGTGAACACATACTAATTGAAGACCTTGTCAAACTTGGCAATGATCTTAAGGACTACTCACTTAATGACATGAACACCAACATCAACACTGGTGACTTCTCTGACTGCTCAAGCAGCAATCTAGGGGGCAAGACTTGTGATTCTGAATATTATAATAAAAAAATGGAAATTGCCTTGTTAAAAGAATCAGGTCAAGAACTTGAAAAGGAATTACTAGACTTTTTAATTGACACTGATGATGATGAGGAAGAAATCTCTGGACCAAGCATGGTATTTATGGCTCACGTTGAAGATGTGGCTAGCATGGAAAGCCTAATGGAACATGATTTTGAAGCTCATGATGATGATTCAAGTCCATGCTATGACACTAATGCTGAAGATGATAACACTCTTGGTAACAAGGTACATATCTCTGATGCTTGTGATAATAATGATCTTGATGAATTCACACATGGTCACATTAGTACCACTAGCAAGACAACTAGAGTGAACACGAGTAGTGAAACATCTACAAGTGCTACACCTATGCTATCTTCTAAAAGTACCAATAATGATCATGTATCAACAAGTCAAGATCATGTTGATATGTTTCAAAACTATGCCACCATTCAAACACAGATTTAAAATTATGCTAACTTGATAAAACTTGAACAAGATAAAAGTGCTTCCTTAGAAAAGAAAATCAAGGACATGTAATGAACGACCACTAGTGCTAAAGCGTCAAATTCAAGATTTACAAAATGAGTTTTTTCTTTTTAAAAGAAATATCACAAGTTTTGAAAAAACTAAAAAGAATCTTGAAAATGAAGTTTTCAAAATCAAAGAAGAGAAAGCTAATTGTATCCAACGATTAGCTAAAGCTGAACTGAAAATTCTCACTACCGGTCAGACTCCTCAGACTACGCACATGTATCTTCCCAAATCAGATCCTATCTTGGATCTAAGACCAGGACTTGGATTTTCCAATCCATCTTATCTTGAAATGGTTAAACGAAAAGCACCAAGTTTGTATAATACTGAGTACATGAGCCTTAACACCTTCAAAGATTACATGTTTGTTCCAAATGACATCTCTAAAGAGGAAACCCAAAAACGTTTAATGGTCAAACAAAAGAAAACAGATTTCTCCTATTTTATTGCTGATTATGGTTTGATAAATAAAGAAAATGCTCTTAAACGAAAACCAACAAATGCTATGAAACATATGGAACAGACTACGGTCAACCCATATGCCTCTAGCAAATATGAAAGTTTAGCAAGGAAAACTTTTTGTCACCTCAGAAATCAAATAAGTGGATCGCTAAGAATTATTCGTGTGAAGCAAGAATTTCAAACTGATGAACTTGTGAGATCTAATTCATATGAAATAGATGTCTCAAAGGAAGTTATGAAACAGATAAAGTTATTTATCGAGCCTCCCATGAATAGTATTAACGATAAACTTAAAGTCTTTGCAGAGGCTTTGATGACTAAGATGCAAAATGATTTACAATATGTCAAATCTCTTGAAGATGAATATGACCTCATTTGCTTAAACTCAGACATTCAAAAGGAATACTTTCATAATCAATTTGAATCAATCAAACCACAATTTGCACTAAATGAAGAGAAAATTGCGACTTTAGAAAATTGACAAACATTTCTTGAATTGGAAAATCTTGCTTTAAAAGAGAGTCTAAAACAGTGTTTGCAAAAGAATGTTGAGTTGAACGAGGAATTGTCTTGTCAAAATGATAAATTTGAAAACTCTCTTGCCAAGATTGAAAAACAATCTTTAACATTTGAATCAAATTGGCAACGAAAGATTGAAGAAAACAAGTATAACAAGCTTTCCTACAAAAATTCTTTGAAACTAATCTTAAAAGAGAATGAGGAACTCAAATCTAAAGTGATTGATTTGACAAAAACCAAGAATAATGAGTTTGCTTCTACTTCTAAGTGTGAACCTTACCGTACAAATGATATGCTTTATAAGAAAGAACTAGAAAAAACTAGGATGCAAGCATTACTTAATTAGCAAGGATACACCTCTAGATGCACCAATGTGTACATTGACTCCTCCCCCAATAGAGAAGAATCCCAAAGAGTCAAAGAAACACATGAACAAGAACTGTAAGAAACAAAAATTAGTTCAACATGATCAATCTTCAAAATCTCCTAACGTAGATTTGCTTTTTAATCCAGGTTTAGATACTACTTGTAGCAGGGAGAGACCAATTAAGAGTAATGCTTGGAAGACTAGAGGCTCTCAGCCTCAAGTTTTAGAAAAACCTAGATATTTCAATGCTTTCAATAAAAAACGCTCTAAGCGAATGGATGATTGTAATGACTTAAAAAGGCATGGATCTGTTGCTTCTAATAGCATGAATGGATGTTCTAATTCTGTTCCTTCTAATTTGGTTTCTAAAAAATAAGTGCATAATAAAATGTATTGTGAGAACATGAATGCTAAAACCACTAGGACTGACACATCCAAGCTAAGAAATACTAAGAATTCTAAGCAAAAGATTCCTAAGGGAAAGAATCTAGATCACTATGACTCAAACCCTAGATCGTGCTTTAAGTGGGTTCCTAATGGAAGAGTGTTTAAACACGTAGGTTATAGATGGCAACCAGTTAAGAAGCATGAAACACCTACAACTCCTCAAATTGCCAAATTTAATTCATTAGGTGTGCATTCTTTACTGTCAAACTACGTGGAACCACTTTATCAGCGGATTCCCAATTTTTTGTTGTTTGCTTCGATGTGCAGCTTGTCCAAGTGTGCCTCTAGTATCTCGACTCGGGGTGCTCCCGACACATGACCGGGAACAGGGCACTGCTCAAGAACTTCGTGGCCAAATTCTTGGGTATAGTGCGTTTTGGGAATGATCACGTAGCTAAAATCACTGGCTATGGAGATCTCATTCATGATAAGGTCACATTTCAACGTGTCTACTTTGTCGAAGGACTGGGTCATAACTTGTTCAGTATTGGTCAATTCTGTGATAATGATTTAAAGGTGGCATTCCGTAAACATTCGTGTATTGTTCGTACTCTTGAAGGCGTTGATATTCTCAAAGGCTCCAAGGATTCGAATCTATACCAAATTGCACTCAATGAATTAACAACACCTAAACCAATTTGTTTACTTGCAAAAGCAACATCATCACAAGCCTGACTATGGCATCGTCGCTTCTCCCACTTGAATTTCAGAATGATAAATGACCTTGCTCAGCAATAATTTAGTTAGAGGATTACCAAAACTATCTTTCAAGAAAGATCATCTTTGTTCGGCTTGTGAATTAGGAAAGATGACACGTACAACACTTAAACCCAAATCTAAACCTATTTCCATTGCTCCGTTGCATTTATTGCACATGGATTTGTGTGGTCCAATGCGTGTTATCAGCAGAAATGGGAAGAAATATATATTGGTTATTGTGAATGACTACTCACGATACACTTGGGTTCACTTTCTTGCTTCTAAAGCCTAAACACCTGATACGTGGGAATCGCACCAGGCTTTACCTCTCAAGGGATCTTGAGAAGCTTACAACCCCCACCAGGCAGTGTACCTGATCGTTGTAGTATAGTATAGTGACAAGTACCGGGGGATTGATCGTTCAGCTAGGAATAGTGTCGCTAGGATTAGAAAACCTAAATACTAGTTCTAAAGATGAAGGATGATTATTTTTGTATTTTTATGTTTTTTAGAAAGCAAGTAAAAATCTCGGGTTTTGAAGGATTAGGGCGGAATTAGTTGCTAGTCAACTAACCCAATGCTAAAGATGCAATCAAAATAAAATATTAAAAATGAAAATAAACTAAATTAAACTAAGGTTGTGAGCAATAAGTGGAGAAGTTGTGTTTACTTAGATTTCACTACTCCCTAGATATCTTTTACACGTTAATTATTTGTTATAGTTGCGTGGATGACGGATTGTATTCCTTAATACCATTCATGGGGTGGCGCACTTAATTCCCCAATCCTATGAGCTCTTATCTCCTCCTATGCCATGCCCGGCACAACCATAGGGATTGTAAACAGTGGCTCATGCGTTAAATACAACCAATAAAACCTAGTGCACGTCAGTTCATGTTTCCTAAGACGTTCAAGCATGTTACCAATTGGAGATTTGCCAGTTTTCTTAAGCCTAACATCGAAATCATTCATCCAATACAACCATAAACAAGTAATCAACACATAATTAACATCTAGGTTTCATTAGATCCAAGCAAACACAAGATAGATCTAGCCTAGCATGATGGAATTAAGACAAGAACAAGATATAGACAACCAACACATAGACATATTGATTGAATTAAAAGAACACTTATCTCAATTACACATGAAAGGAATCAAGGGCTGAGAACCCTTGAAAAACCTGTAAAATTCGTACTAAGTTCGGACTTAGGGTTTCTCCAAAACTTCTCTCTTTTTATGTGTGAAAATTAGAAAACTATATATAGGAAACAGGGTCTGACGGCGTCAAGAACAAATTTGTGACGCCGTCATCTCGCCGCCAAAATAAATCTCGGACTGCCTTGATCCAGATCTGACGTCGTCAAGTGTTATGTGTTTCCAAGCCGTCATGCATTTTACTCTTGACGCCCTTCTTCGTGACGCCTTCAATTCTGTACTAGATTGTCATGGAAAATACTCTTGACGCCGTCAAGATTTTCTTCTTGATGCCGTCACCTACTGTTTCCAGCAAGGAAAATTAAGACTTCGGCGTTTTCTTCACTTTTATGCTCTAAAAACGTCTGAATTGCTTCCTTTTCCAGATTTCTCTCCCAAAGTACCTAAAATCACAAAAGGAACGATTTAGGGCAATATTTGATCAAATAAATTCAATTCCGGGCTTAAATGACCCCCTAAAAGTGGTTCATTTTTCGCCTCATCAACACCAAATGTCATCATTAAATTCATCAAAAGAATATAAGTTGGTCTACAAGCTCAATTCCGATTTGTACGTACTGATAATGGAACGGAGTTCACAAATCAAATTCTTCATAATTTCTTTGATTCTATTGGCATTACTCATCAGAGATCCGTAGCTTACACTTCACAACAAAATGGTGTAGTTGAAAGACGAAACCGTACATTAGTAGAAGCTGCAAGAACAATGCTATCCTCCGCAACCCTACCATTAAATCTTTGCACAAAACCAATGTATCATAAACAAAAGACTTAACAAAACCTCATATCACATCCTTCATAAATGAAAACCCGATGTAAAATATCTTCGCACATTTGGTTGTCGATGTTACCCGCTCAACGATAGAGAAGACCTTGGAAAACTGAAAGAAAAAGGGGATGTCGGAATTTTCCTTGGATATTCAACACAATCAAGTGCTTATTGAATTTATAATCGAAGAACAAAGCTGATACAAGAAACAATCCATGTTCATTTCGACAAAGTAGAAGAAATGGCTTCTGATCATGTATGTTCAGAACCCGTGCCAACGACTATGACTTCTGAACAACACGGTTCAGGACTCGTGCCTAACACCACATCATCAACACCAAAACTTAATCGTATTCAAAAGGAAGTGTTAGATGAACTTTTTGAGAATTTCTATGATGAATCATGTGGTGGAAACAGATGAAAGTGTCTACATTATCCGCTGCAACTCCGATTATTGAAGTAAACAATCAAGAAGACATACCATCTCCTGTATCCGGTTCATCAACAACTACTTATGAAGTTGCTGATCCCATACCAGATACTCCTCCAACTACTCAAATTCAACACGAAACTTCTTCAAACAATGTCATTCCAACCTCCCAAACAAATGTTGATGATCAAACAATTACCAATGCATCGTCTAAAGAGGACACATTCATCAATCCATTTGCTACTCTGGTCCATGAAGTCGGTGAACCTTCAGAACCACAAAATATTGACCCTTCAGACATGCAACAACCTTACCAACCACATCCGCACAGAAGAAGCTGGACTCACGATCATCCTTTACATCAGATAATTGGAAATCCTTCTTAACCAATTCAAACAAGAAGCTCCTTAGCTGATTACTGCTTTTTTAATTCTTTCCTAAGTCGAATAGAACCCGCCAATGTCAAATCAGCACTTGCAGATCCAGACTGGATTGTGAATAAATCAATCAATTTACTCGACACGACGTCTAGCGACGAGTTCCACGGCCTCTTGGAAAACTTATAATTGCTTTAAAATGGATTCTGAAGAACAAACGTGATGACGATGGTGATGTAATTCGGAACAAGGATTGCCTCGTTGCCAAGGGTTACAATCAGGAAGAAGGAATCGATTTTGATGAATCTTTTGCACCCATTGCTCGGATCGAAGCAATACGCTTATTCTTGGCTTATGCAGCTCACAAATCTTTCACTATATATCAAATGGACGTGAAAACAGCCTTTTTATATGGGGAGTTAGAGGAAGAGGTGTATGTAAGACAACCAGAAGGCTTTGTTGATCCTGATCACCCGAACGATGTCTATGTTCTTGATAAAGCCATCTACGGACTCAAGCAAGCACCTCGTGCATGGTACAAAGTGCTGTCTGAATATCTTCTCAAGCACAAATTCGTCAAGGGTTCAATCGATCCAACTTTATTTATAAGACGTAAAGGTGATAACATCATGCTTATACAAATTTATGTCGATGATATCATTTTCAGATCTACGAATCCTAAATATTGAAAAAAGTTTGAAAATATCATGCGACAGAAATTTGAGATGAGCATGATGGGTGAACTAAAATTTTTTCTGGGTCTACAAATTAATCAAACACCTCGTGGTATCTTTATCCATCAACATAAATACACGAAGGAAATTTTGAAAAAGTTTGGAATGGATAAATCTGACTCCATTAGTACTCCAGTGCCTCATAAGCCTAAACTAGATGAAGAGAGATCAGGTAAACCAGTTGATGCTACAAAATACCGTAGTATGATTGGTTCACTTATGTATCTTATAGCTAGTCGGCCTGATTTTCATTTTGCTGTCTGCATGTATGCCCACTACCAATCTCGGCCAATGGAAAAACACCTGATTGCTGATAAACGGATCTTTCGGTACCTCAAAGGAACCCCTCACATGGGCCTTGTGTATCCGAAAGACACCGATTTTGGACTAATTACCTATTCAGATGCAGATTATGCAGGTTGTCAAATTGATTGCAAAAATACTTCTGGATCTGCTCAATTCTTGGGGGAGAAATTAATCAGCTGGTCATCAAAGAAACAAAACCATACTGCATTATCCACTGATGAAGCTGAATATATTTCCCTTTCTAGATGTTGTGCACAAGTATTATGGATGAAAACACAACTGACGGACTATGGTTTCTTCTACGACAAAATCCCAATTTATTGTGATTCGCAAAGTGCCATAGCTATCTCTTGTAACTCAGTACAATATTCAAGAACCAAGCATATTGCAGTCAGATACCACTTCATCAAGGAGCATGTAGAAAAGCGGACTGTGGAATTGTACTTTGTGAAAACTGACTATCAAATTGCCGACTTCTTCACAAAAGCTTTACCTACCGAGAGATTTGAATACCTACGACAACGGTTAGGAATGGCAAGTATTCGTGATGAACATGACGAGGAAACTCAAAAAGTCAATGAAGTCAACAAGTTAGCAGACATCACAAGTACACCTGGTAACTCAAAATGGTAATTATTCAAACAAAATGGTTGTTGATTATATAACAGATCAACACCTGTTGTTCAAAAATAAGGACCCTGAATGTACGCTTCAATGCGTCAATCCTTCAGAAAAGAAGAGAAATCTTCTTTTTATTGTGAGCAGAATTTATACAAGATTTAACAAAAAGATTTTCCTCCAAAAACTTTTTTTAAAAAAATTTTCTCATGATAATCAAATCTTGAGAATAGCTCGAGTAAGAATAAAATTTTCAAAAACAATGCTTCCACCTCAACAAATAGATAAAAAACAGTTTAAAATATTAAGCTATTTTTTAGGGGGAGAAATTTAGAAGTTTGTTTTCTGAAAATCAAGAATAAGTCGCAATCAAGTGTTGCTAATATGTTGTTAAAAGAAAAACGATAAAAATTTGTTAAAAATGTTGTAAGATAATACCATCACTTCGAGGGGGAGTGATTGACTTAATTTTAAAATCAAAAACAAATTTGATATAACACAAACGTTCAATTACTTAAATCAAATGTTTTCAAATAGTTGTTAAAATTTTAAAATAAAAAGTTAAAAGTGTTTGTATGAAAAGGGCTAATGTCGAGGGGGAGTTTTTGCCAAAATACTATAATGATGATTCGAACCCTCCCCAAGTCCAAAAAGCCTCGCAGGTCTGAGTTCAAAAAGAAAAAGGTCAAAAATGAAAATAAAATAAAATAAAATAAAATAAAAAAGGGTCTTAATACCCTCTCAAGTGGTGCGAAGAAAAACACACACACGTTCACTATTTCCACTCGCATCCTCTCTCCTAAAAAACCTTCACACCTTCGTATCGCAAAACTCACGCTTTTTCAGATTTTCTTGCCTATGCACATCATTTCGTGCAAAAAGTAAGCTTACAAATCTGTTCATTATACTGTTTTACATCTTTGACTTCAATATATGCCCTTAATTTTAAGTAATTCATGCATAATTGAGTGGTTAAGGTTATGATATTGAGTCAACTTTGTTTCACTATTGAGTTTGCGTTTGTGTGGTGTTTAAATCAAAATTTGTGGTTAGATGATTAAGAAAGTCTGGTTAGATCATGCTTTTGAAGTAAAACGGGGTTTTAAACGGTTTGATTTGGTAAAAATGGGTCAATTTGGGGAAGAAGATGAACAATTGACTATGCGACATCGTTTTGATGCGATGCGAGACTTTAGTATTAGAGCCAAAAAGGAGCATTTAATATTATTTATATTTTCCGAGAGTTTTGACTACAATGAAAGTTTTTCTTCGCATCGCAGTTGATATCTCCGCGACACAAGCTTTCCTAAATGTCATGCGATGGCTTGCCATCACAGATCCTTAATGCGATGTTAATTATTACAATTAAACTATCCTATGATTGCAACATTTTATGAATACTTTGTGCACATAACTGAAAAGATTTGACAGATATGTTTACAGATGTTATTGGTTGCCAATACTATTCATGCAACCACATAACAAATTTTTCACTCATAACTATTTTGTACCAAATGGTTTTGAGACAACTCGACACTATTTATACTTAGGATATCTCTTCTTCAAGGTAGTTATTAGGGCTAGTTATCACCTAAAACTGATAATGCATCCCTTTAGCTACACAACGTAACTGAGTATCCAAGGTCTAGATATGTTTTGAGAAATCTCACACTTATGCAACAGAAGCTCTTCAAGATGGTTACTAGGACTAGTTATCACCTAAAAGCTGATAATGGAATCCTTTAACTAGCCCACGTAATAGAGAGTCTAAAGTATTGTCATTTGTTAAGAAATTTTACGCTCATGCAACAAAATTTTCTCTAAAAGTTTGATTTCCAAAATCAAGTTCTCTAGTTTAACTAGAAGACTTATGTTTGAATACAAGTTGATACATTTTCCCAAAGCTTCAAAAGGGTTAGATAAACGTATTTTCTATAGCATGAGCATTATAAAAAAACGTATAATCTATACCTTAAACATTTTTTGAAAAAGTATCACAAATCAACAAATTTTTTGGTGAGGAAAATAAAAACAGAAAGAGAGAATAAAATCGCATGTGGAAAGAAAAGAGCATGCGCTTATGCTACAAAAGCAAGAAAAGCATAAGAAAAGAAAAGAAAAGAAAATATGCTCGAAAAAGAAATGCCAGGCATATAAAAACAGACAGAGTGAAAAATAAACAACTGTATACATTATCTTGAACTTATATATTTCATGTCATTTCAGAATCAATCAAGAAAAATGGCTCAAGAACAAGCTTATGATCAACCAGAAATCACACAAGAAGATGCTCCAGCTGTACAAATACCTACGAATGATGAACTTGTGCCAACAGCTGAATACATCAGAATTGGTAAATGCAATCACCAATTCCGCATCTCTCTTTTTGAATGTGATTACCCAATCATCCCTGTAATCCTTAAAAATCATCCAACTTATCACATGCTCTCATTATTTGACTCAACTACCCCCATGATATATCTTCAACAATTCTCGTCATGTTGTGTTCCTCAATGAAACCAAACCCGACACAATCCAAAGCACCATTGAAACACAACAAATTACACTGACATCAGAAGATTTTCGAATGGCACTCAATCTTCCTGCAGCAGTACATGGCACCCTCACAGCATACGAACAACCACCAACCGTCAACCAGCTCAAAGAATTCTTCATGGAGCTTGGATATGATAAAGATGCTGATGAAACTCACAAGTTCAAAGTCCTGTCGACTTTCAAGAGGAAATGCTTACTTGTAAGATGGGCTACGCTCTTCTCAATTCTTAATCGGTGCATTACCGGTAAAGAAACGGGAATGGATAGAGGCACTACTTCATTATACCAAATCATGTATGGTATAGTGAAACAGTGTCACTTCGATTATGTGAAGCTTCTATGGACAGATGTTGTAGACCATGTCCGTAGATTAGAGAAGAAGAAGAAGAATGTATGCATTCCGTTTGTCAGATACTTCAAGATACTGATTGCTCATGTAACACCCCAACCCGATAAGGGTAGAAGTGCCACATTATGGTGACATATCATGTCACAACTCACCATTTCAGGCCATTTTCCAAACCTTGACAATTTACTATTCACCAGTTACTATTCATCATTCACTATTCATTATTTACTATTCATCATTTTTAGAGTTAGTTTGAGATTCTGAGAAGTGTTTAAAAATTTTACTATTCACCTGACACTATTCATTTCCGGAGGGAAACACTATTCATGTGCATCACTCATTTCATCATAAATTTAGTTTACGGGTATTTAAATTCGCGTAACCGGATTTGTTTAGCTGCGAATTCATGCATCATCAGTAAGGATACTTTATACGGACAAGAAATAGTCTGCATATCATCACAATAGCATTTACATAAAATTCCACTTGTAGGATATTTAAATTAACATTTTTGATATATTTAACGTTTTACGTATGTTTATTTTTAAATAAAAGTTAACACGCGATCAATAAAAGTGACTAACACATCAAACACTCCCCACAATGGTCCCGACATATTTTTACACCCCTTACAACGTCACAAAGATTTTAAAATTTATTTACCTGGTATTTTGGAAATTTATTTAATTCGTATCGTAAGTTTAATTTAATTACGACGGTTTTCGTAAAAACTAAACAATAATCATCCAAACACTCAAAATTTGTACCCAACATATTTTTATCATTTTTATGACTTTATTATGTCCCGATTAACTTCGTTAAAATTTATTTCTAGCAAACCCGGTACCCGATTATACCTAAAACTAACTAAATACTACACTTAAACTACACTAACTTCTTAATTAAATCAATAAACATCCACCCCCCCCCCCCCTTTTCCTCCTTTTCACGCTGGCCAAGTCCCCCCCCCCCCTTTTGCCCTCTTGTGCACCTCAACAACTTATCATTAATTACCATCTAATCTTATCCCAAAATCCCTAGTAAATATCTAGTTTTAACTTCTCGAATACTCTTCACAACTTCTAGTAACAAAAAGATATTTCTCTCCTTTCTCTCTTGTGTATGCTCGGCCAAGGATCAAACAAGAGGCAATCTTCATCAATTTTTCAAGAACAAGTATTAAACAAGCTCATCTAGTACTCCTTGTTAGGGTTTTGAAATAGAAACTCAAGGTTTTATAGGTTTTCATCTCCAAAACTCACTAATCCTTTAAAGTAAGTATGTCAAACTCTCTTTCATAATTTTACCAAGTTATTACAATGATCATGTTATTTTTATACAAGTTTTACATGCATGTGCTAGTTTATACCGCTCCTTTTAAACTTTTATATCTTTTAAGCTCTAGAAAAGGATAATATGTAAACCCTTGGTAGATTAACTTTGTGGATGATGTTTAGGAACCCATGACACCCTAAGAAGGTGTATGGTTAGAATAGATTAGTTTGGTGGTGATTGAAAGTGATTTGGTTGGATTTGAAACAAGTTTGAAACCCTAGGAATGATTTTAAAACCTATATACAACCCTACTGTCCCAAATCGCCAAACCCAGAAAACTCAGAGACTCAGGGGTAATTTTTGACCAAAGATTTAGAAAATAATTTCAAAAACGAAGCTTTGGGCGAAAGAACGGATAAAAACAAGCTTATAACGAAGGAGATATGATTTTCACAAGTTTAACGACGAAAACTATTTCTTGAAAATTTACTTGCTGTTGGACGACTTTCGACGGACAAAACAAGGCGTTAGACGTAACCTAGAGGAGCCGAACTATCAAAAATGCGTTAGTACATGTTAATACGAAACCGTGGATATAAAAAACGAAGGAAATGAGCTTATAACGACAATGATATACACGTTTTAAAACCGACAAACACTATTATTTTGACAGCCTCTATTAGAAATAATATTCTAACGTACTAAAAACTATATTTTCTAGTAACAACATTGAAGAGCTGTAATTCTTACCCATTGAAGCACGTATGACCAAAAGTTTATTTATACGACTATTAAATGTCATTTCAAGGTTTTCAAAGCGATGAGTTAAACACTAACACTTTACGTATAATATATTACGACTAGTTTTGCAAGTCTAGTTAGACATATTTTTCCCTAGTTATGGAAAACATTATACTTTAAAGATAACTATTATTTCTAAGTTACGAGTGGTATAGACATCATGTGCATGTACATTCATTACATCATTTCATGATCTAAAGTAGATCATTATCATTTATATTAGGTTGCGGCTAATATTCGCGCCTTGTTGTCCCTATCATTTCACATCATTGTATCATCACTTCAGGTGAGTTTTCATAGCCCCGTTTTCAATTAATTATTTGATTTATAAATCCCACGGGGAAGAATACATTGCACCAATTATTTTTGTACATGCCAAAGTATCAAATTCCATACATTGCTTAAGTTGCCTTATTACCTTATTAAGTCCCCTTTATTATCATGGACCGTTAATTGCAAGTAAGCGAGAGTGAGTGAATAGATCTATTGGGGGTCATTTCCCCGTCCGTGTTTGGTCGCTCCAACAAAAAACGGACGCATTTCATTTTAATCATATTTGAGTGCCTGGTAAACACTCGGTTGGGGCCAATTCATATTATGTCTAGCTTCGGGGTCATGAGCTTAAGAGCCAATGTAGCATTATTTTGACATCTTGTCACCTCACTTTATACTTATGGCTAGTGTACATACGATTTAACTCATAAACCTATGATTTCTCAGCAACACTATTGTAGATCGTTTTAGCAATGTATTTTCAGGTAACTAAGATATATCCTTCATGGCATGCATGGAGTCATTTCATTGAGTAGCGAGGATGACGCGTCTCATTTTGGATTCTCATGCACTTATGTATTATCGTTTGATTATACTAAACTTATTTCCGCAAACTTTTCAAGCTTTTGGGACCTATGTTTTGTAACTCTGAATTTTTTAAATAAATCAAACGATGTATTTTCAAAACGACACTTTAGGTCGTTCAATATAACCTTGTATGTGATGCTATGGACGTTACACCCAGGTATTCTATTCCGCTACCATTCAGGTAAATTCAGGGTGTGACAGATTGGCATCAGAGCTAAGGTTATAGCGAACTAGGATGTATCATGGACCCTAGACTATAACCACATCATCATAGCATCTCATCATTTCATTATAAGTGCATACTTATTATTTTAGGTGATTTCATTACACGGATTATTCATTTTATTTCACATTGATTGTCACAGAGATATGTCTTCAGATTCGAACTTTATCATACTTTCCTCAGACGCTGACATTGAGGACGCTATGTCTTCCACTACTATATTACCACCCATTCATCCAGCACCCATGTCGCCACTTTTGGCATCAGGAGAGGACACTGAGCCCTTCAAGGAGGACGAGGTTGCTCCTACTCCCCAGATTTCTCCTATAGCACCACCAGCAGTTACTCGTGCACCTTCAGATCCATCATCTCCTACTACTTCTGTTCCCCCAGAACCGACTCTCATGTTTCCTCGTCGCAAGACAATCATAGGCCCTAAGAAGAGAGTACGCCTTGTTACCCCTACTCCTAGGATTCCCACTGTTCCTACATCACCTACACCATCAGCTACACCTACCACTACTCCTACACCTGCTTTACTCTTGTCGCTCAAGAAGCGTACGAGGTTCACTACTCCAGCATAACCCATTACTGAGACTTCATACATTCCACCACCCCCACTATATCATATAGGTGAGAGCTCTTGAGCAGCTGCCGCGAGAGGGCCTACTGCTGTCACTATGGATACCCAGTTAGGGGCCCAGCATGGGCAGATAGATATTTTGAGATATCATGTACATGAGATCCTCTTTAGTCGACTTGAGGTGGTCGAGGAGGATGTTGAGGGTTTAGTTTTAGGTAGGGTTAATATTGATGTGTCTTATCATGGGCTAGAGACACGACAGAGGGAGAGTCATGAGCAGATTGATCAGTTGAGGGATGAGCTGCCTGAGATACGTGATAGAGCACAGATGACCCAGGAGGCACAGGGACATCAGGCACATCAGTTAGCTTTAGCTCAGGATAGGTTGACAGTTGTGGAGAACAGAGAGGCTGCTCTTCAGCTCCGAGTTGAGCATCTGGAGGAGATTATTGTCATGATGGATGGAGAGATCCGCCGTCTTAGAGGTGGACCTGGTGGAGCACCCGGAGGTGCCTAGACATTTACTTATATTATGTTAGCTTTTACTATTATCCTAGTCCCGAGGTGTGGGACATAGTTCAAAGAACTTGTTGTCTTTTGGTTGTTGTAACAAACAAATGTATCAAGTATGACTCTACTATGTTGGAACGGTTGTGCTATATATAATATTGGTCCATGTAGGCCGAAATTTTCATGTATTATATTCATGTGTTGTGAGTATATTTATGATGTTTCGTGGTTGTTCCTTGTTCTTATTGTATTTATACATGTTGTGGTTGTATTTATACATGTCGTGGTTGTATTTATACATGTCGTGGTTGTATTTATACTTGTTGTGGTTGTATATATACTTGTTGTGGGTGTGTACCTTTTGTACGATGACTATTTCTATTATGATTTTCCTCATGGTTATTTTTACTGTTGTGATTTATCAGAAATATGGCGCCAAGGAAAGGTAAGACTGCACCGGAAACCTCAGCTATGACGCAAGCCGCTATCCGCAAGTTGGTCAAGGATAGTATAGCAGAAGCTCTAGAGATTGAGATAGCCAAGGTTGCTGCAAGGGCTGCTGAGACCGCTTCACAGACAGGGACGAATGAACAACCCAATAATAGGCGTGGATGTACTTGGAAGGATTTCAAGATTAGTGATCCCATCAAGTTTAAGGGCACTGAAGGGGCGGTTGCTTTGATTCGCTAGTTCGAAAAGACTGAGAATGTATTCCTCATGTGCAACTGTCCTGATGTCAGCAAGGTAAAATTTGCTACTGGTATGCTTTTGGATGAAGCCATGTCATGGTGGAATTCTCATGCTCAGCCAATTGGTATGGAAAATGCCTACAAGCTCACCTGGGATCAATTCAAGAAATTGATGACTAAGAAGTTTTGCCTTCGTACTAAGGTGAAGAAGTTGGAAACAGAGTTCTATGAGCTGGTAACTAAAGGGGATGACATCGAGACCTACATTAGGAGGTTTCAAGAGTTGGCTTCACTATGCCCAAATATGGTTCCTGATGATGAGAAAAAGATGAAAAATTTCATTGGTGGACTGCCTGAAAGCATCCGAGGGGATGTGATTTCTTTTGATCCCCAATCAATGGAAGAGGCTATTCGAATAACTCAGAAACTCATGGTTCAAGTGGTAAAGGGTAAGTCCGTTGTCAACAACAACAATAACCGTTCAAACAACACCAATTACAACAACACTCGAAACAACAACAACTATAACAACAATCGAAATAATAACAACAACTACCCCAATAACCGAAACAACAACCCAAACAATAACAACAACAACAACAAGAGGAGGTTCGACTACAATCAAGGTGGGAATGCTATTCAACCACCACCTAAGAGACAAAAAGTGGCAAAGACCTATGCTGCAGGGCCAACTGAAAGAAAGCGTTACACGGGTAATCTACCTAAGTGTGAAAAGTGTCAAAAACATCATAACCCAGGTCGTTGCCCAGATCCATGTGGCAACTGCAAGAAGATTGGTCACCACACCAAATATTGCAGGCTTCCAATCTTGGGTGACAATCAGAAACCACCAATAACATGTTTTGGCTGCGGAGAAATTGGACACTTCAAGAGTGATTGCCCAAATAGGAAGAATCAAGGAACTGGAAATCAAGGTGGAACGGCTCGAGGGAGAGCATACGTCATGGGAGGAGAAGATGTCAGAGAGGACCCGAATGTTGTTGCGGGTACGTTCCTCGTTAATAATCGTTATGCACCATTTTATTAGATTCAGGAGCAGATAGAAGTTTTGTTTCTCTTGCATTTGCACCTTCACTCAACATTGAACCAACCACATTAGACATTTCCTATAACGTCGAACTAGCTAATGGGTCTTTACTTAACACCAACACCATTGTCCGTGGTTGTACTATTAATTTCCTGAAACACCATTCACCATTGACCTCATGCCCGTAGAACTTGGAAGTTTCGATGTTGTTATCGGTATGGATTGGTCGTCCCGACATCGTGCAAGAATCATTTGTGATGAAAAAGTTGTTCACCTTCATTATGGCGGTGAAACTTTGGTTGTTCGTGGAGAGCGAAGTGGAACTAGATTCAGTATCATATCAAGCATCAAAACCGAGAAATACATAAAGAAGGTTTGTTCTGCATTTTTGGCTCACATCACGGAGAAGAAGTCGGATGAGAAATGACTTGAAGATGTGCCAATTGTTAAGGAATTTCCAGAAGTCTTTCCGGAAGAATTGCCAGGACTTCCGCCTACACGCCAAGTTGAGTTTCAGATCGACTTAGTGCCAGGAGCCGCACTAGTTGCGCGAGCACCGTATCGACTGCACCTTCTGAGATGCAAGAATTTTTGAATCAATTACAAGAACTTTTGGACAAAGGATTAATTAGACCGAGTTCCTCGCCTTGGGGAGCACCGGTTTTGTTTGTGAAGAAGAAGGATGGATCTTTCAGAATGTGTATCGACTATCGTGAGTTGAACAAGTTAACGGTGAAGAGTCGTTATCCACTCCCAAGGATCGACGACTTGTTCGATCAGTTGCAAGGTTCCAGTTTTTATTCCAAGATTGATTTAAGATCCGGTTACCATCAACTTAGAGTTCGGGAAGAGGATATCCCGAAGACGGCATTTAGAACACGTTATGGTCATTATGAGTTTCAAGTAATGCCTTTCGGACTAACCAATGCACCTACGGTATTCATGGACCTCATGAATAGAGTATGCAAACCATATCTAGATAAGTATGTGATTGTATTCACTGACGAAAACTTGATTTATTCCAAGAGTAGAGAAGAACACCTCAGAACAATCCTAGAACTACTCAAGAAGGAGCAAATGTATGCCAAATTTTCAAAGTGTGATTTTTGGATACGAAGAGTTCAATTTCTTGGCCATGTCATTGATAGCCAAGGATTACAAGTCGACCCAGCAAAGATCGAGGCAGTTAAAGATTGGGCTACGCCCAAGTCTCCTACAGAGATTCGTCAATTCTTAGGACTCGCCGGGTATTACAGAAGGTGCATTGAAGGGTTTTCTAAGATAGCGAAGTCGCTGACTAAGGTGACACAAAAGAATCAAAAGTACGAATGGGGAGAGAAACAAGAGTCCGCATTTCAGTTATTGAAGCAGAAGCTTTGTAGCGCACCGATTCTGTCACTACCAGAAGGGATTGAGAACTTTGTGGTGTATTGCGACGCATCGCATAAAGGACTTGGAGCTGTGCTAATGCAAAATGAGAAGGTGATAGCTTATGCATCTTGATAGCTTAAGACACACGAGAAGAATTACACTACACACGACTTGGAGTTGGGTGCAGTAGTTTTTGCACTCAATATTTAGAGACACTACCTTTATGGTACCAAGTGCGTAGTGTTTACCGACCACAAGAGCTTACAATATATTCTTTATCAGAAGGAACTCAATATGAGGCAACGTCGTTGGCTAGAGTTGCTTAGTGATTACGATTGTGAAATTCGATATCACCCAGGAAAAGCAAATGTTGTAGCAGATGCACTTAGCCAAAAGGAACGACTCAAACCTTTGAGAGTTAGGTCATTAGGAATGACTATCATTTCACCATTACCATCAAAAATTCTAGAAGCTCAGATTGAGGCTCTCAAGGAAGAAAATCAACCACATGAGAAACTCTATGGTATGCTAGAGAACAAAAATGGCTTTGTAAAGAGATCAGATGGAGTGTTATGCTTCAAGGACCGAAGTTGGATACCTCTCTATGGTGGAACACGAGAATTAATTATGCATGAATCACACAAGTCAAAGTACTCCATTCATCCAGGTTCTAATAAGATGTATTAGGATCTCAAAAAGCTTTATTGGTGGCCGAATATGAAAGCAGGAATAGCTACGTATGTCAGCAAATGCCTTTCTTGTGCTAAAGTGAAAGCCGAGTACCAGAAATCGTCAGGATTACTTCAACAACCAGAGATTCCACAAGGGAAGTGGGAACGTATTACAATGGACTTTGTCACTAAACTTCACAAGACGTCAGGTGGTTACGACGCTATTTGGGTAATTGTTGATCGTCTCACCAAATCAGCCCACTTCATACCAATTAGAGAGACTTATTCCATGGATCAGCTTGCCAGACTTTATGTCAAGGAAATAGTCTCAAGACATGGTGCACCAGTTTCCATCATTTCCGACAGAGATAGTCGCTCTACTTCAAACTTTTGGCAGTCATTACAGGATTCTTTTGGATCCAAGTTGGACATGAGCACTTCCTACCATCCTCAGACCGATGGTCAGAGCGAGAGAATGATTCAGACACTGGAGGACATGCTTAGGGCATGTGTGATTGACTTTGGAAATGGTTGGGCTAACCATTTGTCGTTGATCGAGTTTTCGTATAACAACAGCTACTATTCAAGAATAAAAGCAGCACCATTCGAGGCACTTTATGGTCGTAAGTGTCGTTCCCCAGTTTGTTGGGCCGAAGTTGG
This sequence comes from Artemisia argyi, assembly GCA_030686995.1. NCBI lineage: Eukaryota > Viridiplantae > Streptophyta > Magnoliopsida > Asterales > Asteraceae > Artemisia > Artemisia argyi. The sequence continues at coordinate 123,249 of JARVZY010001967.1, read as the reverse complement.
TGATGTACAATGTACTGGTCCGGAGATGGTTCGAGAAACAACAGAAAAGATAATTCAGATTCGAGAAAGACTCGAAACAGCTAGATGTCGACAGCAAAGCTACGCAGATGTTCGACGCAAACCATTGGAATTCCAAGTTAGAGACAAATTCATGTTAAAAGTCTCTCCTTGGAAGGGTGTGATACGATTCGGAAAATGCGGGAAGTTGAACCCGAGATACATTGGGCCATTTAAGATTCTGGAAAGGATTGATCCGGTATCTTACAAGCTTGAACTTCCGTCTGAACTCAGCAACGTACATAACAAGTTTCATGTCTCAAATCTCAAGAAGTGTCTTTCGGATGAGTCTTTCGTTATACCACTAGAAGAAATTCAACTCGATGACAAGCTTAATTTTGTGGAAGAACCAGTTGAAATCATGGACCGTGAGGTCAAACAATTGAAGCAGAGTCGAATTCCGATCGTGAAAGTTCGCTGGAATTCTCGAAGAGGACCCGAGTTTAATTGGGAACGAGAAGACCAAATGCGACTCAAGTATCCACATCTTTTCACCAAGTCTACTTCCGAGACCAACACTAGCTGAATTCATGTACTGAATTCCTTTTTGGGTGGGCGACTGTCACAACTCACCATTTCAGGTCATTTTCCAAACCTCGACAATTTACTATTCACCGGTTACTATTCATCATTTTTAGAGTCAGTTTGAGATTCTGAGAAGCGTTTAAAAATTTCACTATTCACTTGACACTATTCATTTCCGGAGGGAAAACACTATTCATGTGCATCACTCATTTCATCGTAAATTTAGTTTATGGGTATTTAAATTCGCGTAACCGGATTGGTTTAGCTGCGAATTCATGCATCATTAGTAGGGACACTTCATACGGACTAAAAATAGTCTGCATATCATCACAATAGCATTTATATACTATTCCACTCATAGGATATATAAATTAACATTTTTGGTATATTTGACGTTTTACGTATGTTTATTTTTAAATAAACGTTAACACGCGATCAATAAAAGTGACTAACACATCCGACACTCCCCACAATGGTCCCGATATATTTTTACACCCCTTACAACGTCACAAAGATTTTAAAATTTATTTACCCGGTATTTTGGAAATTTATTTAATCCGTATCGTAAGTTTAATATAATTACGACGGTTGTCGTAGAAACTAAACAATAATCATCCAAACACTCAATATTTGTACCCAACATATTTTTATCATTTTTATGACTTTATTATGTCCCGGTTAACTTCGTTAAAATTTATTTCTAGCAACCCGGTGCCCGAGTATACCTAAAACTAACTAAATACTACACTTAAACTACACTAACTTCCTAATTAAATCAATAAACATCCACCCCCCCCCCCTCTTTTCCTCCTTTTCACGCCGGCCAAGACCCCCCCCCCCCCCCTTTTGCCCTCTTGTGCACCTCATCAACTTATCATTAATTACCATCTAATCTTATCCCAAAATCCCTCGTAAATATCTAGTTTTAATTTCTCCAATACTCTTCACAACTTCTAGTAACAGAAAGATATTTCTCTCCTTTGTCTCTTGTGTATGCTCGGCCAAGGATCAAACAAGAGGCAATCTTCATCAATTTTTCAAGAACAAGTATTAAACAAGCTCATCTAGTCCTCCTTCTTAGGGTTTTGAAATAGCAACTCAAGGTTTTATAGGTTTTCATCTCTAGAACTCACTAATCCTTTAAAGTAAGTATGTCAAACTCTTTTTCATAATTTTACCAAGTTATTACAATGATCATATGATTTTTATACAAGTTTTACATGCATGTGCTAGTTTATACCACTCCTTTTAAACTTTTATATCTTTTAAGCTCTAGAAAAGGATAATATGTAAACCCTTGGTAGATGATGTTTATGAACCCATGACACCCTAAGAAGGTGTATGGTAAGAATATATTAGTTTGGTGGTGATTGAAAGTGATTTGGTTTGATTTGAAACAAGTTTGAAACCCTAGGAATGATTTTAAAACCTATATACAAACCTACTGTCCCAAATCGCCAAACCCAGAAAACTCAGAGACTCGGGGGTAATTTTTGACCAAAGATTTAGAAAATATTTTAAAAACGAAGCTTTGGGCGAAAGAACGGATAAAAACAAGCTTATAACGAAGGAGATATGATTTTTACAAGTTTAACGACGAAAACTATTTCCTGAAAATATATTTGCTGTTGGACGACTTTCAACGGACAAAACGAGGCGTTAGACGTAACCTAGAGGAGCCGAACTATCAAAAATGTGTTAGTACATGTTAATACGAAACCGTGGATATAAAAAACGAAGGAAATGAGCTTATAACAACAAAGATATACACGTTTTAAAACCGACAAACACTATTATTTTGACAGCCTCTATTAGAAATAATATTCTAACGTACTAAAAACTATATTTTCTAGTAACAACATTGAAGAGTCGTAATTCTTACCCATTGAAGCACATATGGCCAAAAGTTTATTTATACGACTATTAAATGTCATTTCAAGGTTTTCAAAGCGATGAGTTAAACACTAACACTTTACGTATAATATATTACGACTAGTTTTGCAAGTCTAGTTAGACATATTTTTCCAGAGTTATGGAAAACATTATACTTTAAAGATAACTATTATTTCTAAGTTACGAGTGGTATAGACATCATGTGCATGTACATTCATTACATCATTTCATGATCTAAAGTAGATCATTATCATTTATATTAGGTTGCGGCTAATATTCGCGCCTTGTTGTCCATATCATTTAACATCATTGTATCATCACTTCAGGTGAGTTTTCGTAGCCCCGTTTTCAATTAATTATTTGATTTATAAATCCCACGGGGGAGAATACATTGCACCAATTATTTTTGTACATGCCAAAGTATCAAATTCCATACATTGCTTAAGTTGCCTTATTACCATATTAAGTCCCCTTTATTATCATGGACCGTTAACTGCGAGTAAGCGAGAGTGAGTGAATAGATCTATTGGGGGTGACTCCCCCGTCCGTGTTTGCTCGCTCCAACAGAAAACGGATGCATTTCATTTTAATCCTATTTGAGTGCCTGGTAAACACTCGGTTGGGGCCAATTCATATTATATCTAGCTTCGGGGTCATGAGCATAAGAGCTAATGTAGCATTATTTTGACATCTTGTCACCTCACTTTATACTTACGGCAAGTGTACATACGATTTAACTCATAAACCTATGATTTCTCACCAACATTATTGTTGACCGTTTTAGCAATGTATTTTCAGGTAACTAAGATATATCCTTCATGGCATGCATGGAGTCATTTCACTGATTAGCGAGGATCACGCGTCTCATTTTGGATTTTCATGCACTTATGTATTATCGTTTGATTGTACTAAACTTATTTCCACAAACTTTTCAAGCTTTTGGGACCTATGTTTTGTAACTCTGAATGTTTTAAATAAATCAAACGATGTATTTTCAAAACGACACTTTAGGTCGTTCAATATAACCTTGTATGTGATGCTATGGAAGTTACACCCAGGTATTCTATTCCGCTACCATTCAGGTAAATTCAGGGTGTGACATATCAAAGCAAGCACAAGCATACATCTCAAGTAATATAAATGAGTATCAAGGTTACAAGGGAGACTGAAGTACAAGTACAAAAGAAAGTAGTAAAAATGAGTAAGTCTGGAATGTACAAAAGCTTCTACTAATCCAAAAACTATCAAGGTAACGTCTTCTAAGTCCAATGCACTCTACACTCATAACCCAGCTTCCTACTAAAACCTGCCGCAGGAAAAGAAATGCGGACGAGCTACGAGAGCCCAGTGAACAGATATGAAAGTAACAAGCAATAGAGAATGGTATATATAGGACAATGGAAAGATAAAGTAAAGCATAAAGGAAGTACAACCGAAGTAAGAAGAACCTGTATTAAAGTTGTAAAGGTGTAAGGTATAAAGGTATAATGGACAGGTCAGTTATCCACCACGAGCCCAAGTCAAGTCAAGTATCAAGTCAAGTCAAGTAATCAAGTAACCATGTATCCGGAAGGGAGACCTCGGGATACCAAGTATAATATGAGGGGATAACTCCAAGGGTTGGAGTAGCTAGCTCCCAAGATGTGAAAGACGTGTATCGCACACACCGTCAGTCACCAAGTAATATATAATGTAGTCCAAGTCATAATCAAGATGGTCGTAGCCCAAGAAAGTAACAAGTCAAGACAAGACTAGGATGCATCCATACGCCCCTGCAGGTCAATAACAATCATAGCAGTAGTCGATAACAAGATCAGGGACGGTGGGGGACATCTCTCCAGCCCCACTAGAGTACATAACATTGGTGCATCAATGCTATGGTTGTGGCTACTCCACAACAAGTAGTAACAAGTATAACACGTGGTGGCTCGTAGTCTCAAACAGCGGGTCAAGAGTCAAGTCAAATATCAAGTGTACAAATACAAGGTTCATATCAAGTGGTTCAAGTCAAGAGTCCATATCAAGTGGCTCAAGTCAAGTTTCATATCAAAGGTTCAAGTCAAGATTCAAATTAAAAGGTTTATTATCAAGGCCCATAGTAAAAAGGTTTAAGATGGAAAGGTTTATACCAAGGTTCATACTGAGAAGGTTCATGTGGATTTCATGTTTAAGGTTCAAGGTAAAGGTTCAATAGTGAGAGAGTACGTAGAGTTTAGTATAAAGGTTCATGTCATAAGTTCAAGTAGAGGTTCATATTAGGTTCTAAATAAAAGTTTATGGCAAGGGTTCAATTCAAATGTTTATGTCAAATGTTCATTTAAAAGAAATCTTTTAATAGTGGTTCTCTTGAAATAAAGGTTTTCAATAAGGGAGTCCTTAAAATAAATATGCATAAAATTAGTGAAACTTCATATAAAAATGGTGTTACATAATGTTCATAACCCTTATTTAAAAATAGTTTTTCCTCAAAACATTTTCATAATATAATTACTAAAAGTTTTCACATCAAGTTTTCACATCCGGTTATAATATTAAAAGCACTTTCAAAATATGAAGGGTTATATCAAGTTCAAGTCAAGGTTTAAGTCGAGTATCATAGTATAGGTTTTCAAGACAAGGTATAAGTCAAAGATCGAAGTAAGTGATTTTAACATAGGGTTCAAATCAAGGTTCAAGTCAATATTATCACACCAACTTTATTATTTCAAGTGTATCATGACAAGGTTAGTTCAAGGTTCAAGAATCATAGTGTAAGTTTCAAGCAAGGTTAAGTTTAAAAATGTTGGGAATTATACTAACAGTTACCACGGCTAAGTGAAGATGTTACAACTGCAGAAGATTGTACTTGCAGTGGAAACTCATTACCACTGCAAGAACATATATTACCACTGCTTATTAGATAACTGTTAGGAAACGTGTTTAGATAATTATAGAATAGATCTTGTGTATATCTTATTCTATTAGCATTATACTTATCTTGTAGAAGAGGACTCCTTGTGCTATAAAAGGAGATCCTAGGTTAAAGGTTAGATATACGTTTTCTAGAGCTTCAAGGTGTAACCCTAGTGATATCAAGATCACTCGTATTATTATCATTAATAATATTGGAGCTAATCGTTTGTTTACATACATTGTTCTCATTCATATACAACTGTCTTACTCACAATCAAACTTCTAAGTGTTACTAAGTAGATTCCGCATACTTAGTGATATAAGTCAAAGTATCAATCTAACACAAGTTCAAAGTGTTTAGATCCATCAAGTGGTATCAGAGCCAGGCTTTGATACTTTGATTTAGAAGACTCTAGTTCACTCAGAAGAATCAATGGAGACAGAAACCAGTAACTCAAACATTGCTGCTACGCTTCCAAAGCTTAAGTTGAATGACTTTGAGATGTGGAGGCTAATGATCGAACAATTCTTTATGGTCCAAGACTACACACTCTGGGAGATCATTATGGTTGGAAATTCTTTCAAACCAAGTTCTACTTCAGAGATGGTTGGTGGCAAGGAAGTAATTAAGGTCAACACTGGACCTGTTACTAATGATGAAAGACTTCAGATGAAGAATGATCTAAAGGCCAGAGGTTTGTTGCTGATGACACTTCCCAGAGACCAAGTTCTAGCATTCAGCAAGTACAAGACTGCAAAGACTCTTTTTGAAGAGATCTGTAATGTTTTTGGTGGTAATGATTCCACCAAGAAGACTCAGAAGACTCTGCTAAAGCAGACTTATGAAAACTTTGGTTCAAGAAGTAATGAATCAATTGATAGCATTTTCACAAGGTTACAAAAGATTGTTACTCAACTCACTGTTTTTGGAATTGAGGTGGAAAGAGAAGATCTCAATCTAAAGTTCTTAAGAAGCTTACCCTCTGAGTTTGGAACCAATGTTGCTGTATGGGAAGATAAGCCAGATTTGGAGACCATGAAACTTAATGATTTGTACAATAACTTCATGGTTATTGAACAAAGATTGAAGAAAGCTGGCAAATTAAGCTCAAGTTCAGGAAGTGTAGCACTCATATCATCATCTCTTGATGATAGTAGTTCAGATGATGAAAGTGATAGTGATGATGACAGTGCTAATATTGTTGTTTCCACTGGTAGTGGAAGTGTTTCCACTGGTAGCTCAAAGAGACAGATTGCATGACTTAGTGATACTACTTTTTATGCCTTTATATCTAGTCAAGTGGGTGGTTCAATTCTCAATCATGAGGATTTGGATCAAATTGATGAGGATGATATGGAGGAGATGGACATTAAATGGCAAGTGGCATTACTAAGCTTAAGGACAAAGAAGTTTTGGAAGAAGACTGGAAGAAAGATCAACATCAGTGGCAATGAAACAATAGGTTTTGACAAAAAGAAGGTGGAATGCTATAATTGTCACAAGAAGGGGCATTTTGCCAGGGAGTGCAGAAAGCCAAGGAAGTCTGACAACAGGTCAACTTGGTACAAGCAGGACAAGAAGAAGGAACCTACTACTGATGAGCCAAAGGGGCTATTAGCTATTGATGGAGTAAGCTTTGATTGGAGCTTTATGACTAAGGATGAGGAAGATGATTCAGAGTCTGCAATAGTTGCTACAGAGCTTGCACTAATGGCTTTTTCTGACTCTGAGGTACAAATTAATAATGCTTGTTCTAAATCATGTAAGGCCTTAAAAGAGTATGAGAAACTTAAAGCACAATATGATGAACCATTGCTAGAGTTAAATCATACTAATTATAACTTAGCAAATCATAAAAGAGGCCTAGGTGTTTTAGAAACTCAATTAGAGCATTATAGGGTAAATGAATCTAAGTTCAGTGATGATATTGCTGTATTAAGAAGAGACTTAGATTATCAGGTTGCTGTGAATAAGGTTCTTAGAGAAGAACTAGAAAAGGTTAAAATGGCTAGTGAGAATATTTTGATAACTAAGAAAACACTGGATCACCAATCTAAGTGTATTGACAAAATTTGGGAAGCCCAAGTTATGAACAAAGCCAAATCAGGAGTTGGATACAAAACAGTTCCACCACCTCTAAGAGGTGTTCCATCACCTCCTGGCATTGACTTAGCTCACACAGGTTTAGAAGAATTCCAGGAACCACCTATGACCTATGGACCAAAGTTTGTTAAACCAGTTGAAATTGAAAAGGTTCAGGTTGAGGTTGATACATTTGATAGTGCTAGTGACTCATCTCTTAAAGATAAAAATTTGAATGTTGAGTCTAAACCTAGTATTCCTGAGAATGTTAAAGTGGAGGTTAAAAAGTGTATTCCTGATGTTGTCAAAGAGAAGCCTAGGTCACAACCTAATTTCACTAGGCCCACTTCTAGATACGCAGAGATGTACAGAAGTAGGTCACCAACTCCTAGAGGTAATATGAGGAGTTGGAATCATGTTAAATCTAGGCAATTTGGTAGTGATTTTGTGTTCAATAACAAACCCTGTCATATATGTGGTAGCTTTGACCATTTGACCTATAGCTGTACCTACCACTTGGGTAGAAGGGAAGTGTTTGGGAATACAAGGGTGAATGGCCAAAATGCTAATAACTTAACTCACCCAAATCCACTTAGCAATATGATTTCCAGGTCTGTTTTGCTTCATTCTGGCATAAAACCAATTACCACTGCTAGACCAGCAGTTATCACTGCCAGTAATAAAAACAGAGTTTACCCTAAGTCCCCTGTCACAAATTTTGTTAAATCTAATAAAACAGGGAAAAAGACCAATTTTGAAAAGAAAGTTAACAATAACCAGAAAGGGGTACCCAAAATTTCAAAACCAGCAGTTTCCACTGCTAAGCCAGCAGTTACCACTGCAAGGCCAAAGGTTACCACTGGTAGGTCTGTTAACAAGAAAAGGGTAAATATGGGAAATGCTGTTAAGGCCGCAGCACGTTGGGAATGGAAACCAAAAGGAACCATCACCTCAAACCATCCCAATGGTGTATCAATGACCTTTGATAGATATAATTATATTGATACACGAGGCAGATCCAAGTCATTTGTGGCTTGGGTCCCCAAAAGGAACTAATTCCTTTATTTTGTGTGCAGGAACATTCAAAGACTACTAATGATCAAGGATACTCAGACAGTGGATGTTCCAGGCACATGACTGGCAATAAGTCCTATCTTTTAGACTTTCAACCTTATGATGGACAATTTGTCAGCTTTGGAGGAGGAATTGGTGGCAAAGTTTTTGGCAAAGGAACAATCAAGGCTGGAAACATTGATTTTGAAGATGTGCAGTATGTGAAAGAACTCAAGTACAACCTTTTTAGTGTGTCACAAATGTGTGACACGAAGCATAGAGTTCTATTCACAGAAGATGAATGGTATATCTTATCTAAGGATTATAAGCTCCCTGATGAAAGTGATATTTTGCTTAAAATCCCTAGAAAAGGAAATCTATATAGCATTGACATGAAGAACATAGTGGCTAATAATGATGTTACTTGCTTGCTTGCAAAAGCCACTTTAGATGAATCAATGCTTTGGCATAGAAGACTTGGTAATGTTAACTTCAAGACCATCAACAAGATTGTGAAAGATGAACTTGTTAGAGATCTACCAGAGAAAAGATTTGAAAATGACCAAACTTGTGTTGCATGTCTCAAAGGAAAGCAACACAGAGCTTCATGCAAGACCAAAGCATTCAATTCTATTGATCATCCACTCTTTATGCTGCATATGGACTTGTTTGGTCCTACTTCTGTGAGCAGCATCAATTTGAAGAAGTATTGTCTTGTTGTGACTGATGATTTTAGTAGATTCACATGGGTTTTCTTTTTAAGAACCAAGGATGAAACCACTGGCATCCTTAAGACATTCATCACTGAAGTTGAAAATCAATTTGAAAAGAAAATCAAGATCATCAGGTGTGACAATGGGACAGAGTTCAAGAATAAAGTTATGGATGATTTCTGCAGAGACAAAGGTATTAAAAGAGAATTTAGTGTTGCAAGAACTCCTCAACAAAATGGAGTTGCAGAAAGGAGAAACAGAACACTAATTGAGGCTGCTAGAACCATGTTAGCTGATTCCAAGCTTCTCGTGACTTTTTGGGCTGAAGCAGTTAACACTGCTTGTTACATTCAGAACAGAGTTTTAGTGGTCAAAACAAAGAACAAGACACCTTATGAGTTATTCAGAGGAAGACCTCCTACTTTGGAGTTTATGAGGCCATTTGGGTGTCATGTTACTATTCTCAATACCATTGATCATCTGGGTAAATTTGAAGAAAAGTCTGATGAAGGCTTCTTTGTTGGATACTCTATGGTTAGCAAGGCTTTTAGAGTCTATAACTTAAGAATAAAGAAGATTGAAGAGAATCTGCATGTTCAGTTTCTTGAAAATAAAGCAAACATGGCAGGTTCAGGACCAGATTGGCTATTTGATCTTGAAACATTATCAAATACAATGAATTATATACCTCTTACTTCAAGCACTGGAGACAAAGATCTTGAAGATTCAGAAGAATTCATTGATGAAGATGAAGCTTGCAAAGATGATGAAGATCAAATTGTTATGCCACTTTGGGACTTTGTTGATAATTCTGAAAAGACAAGTGATGCAGATGGTGTATTTAACAAAGAAATTCCTACTCGCAGTGGTAACTCAGTTCCCACTGCTACGCCAGAAGTTCCACTAACAGCCCAAATGTGGACCATACTTCTCAGGAATCACCAAGTGATGATGTAGAGATCTCAAACATGCCTACAACATATGATATTCCTAGCACATCACAGTCTTCAATTCACAAAGTGCATCCACTTGATAATGTTATTGGTGAACTTCAATCAGGTGTGAAGACTAGAAGACAGACAAAGAAAGATGATATTCATGGGTTCATAAGTGAAGTGTATGAGTCCAAGAAACATAGTAAAAAGAATGAGTGTTTGTTTTTCTGTTTTCTCTCACAGGTGGAGCCTAAAAATGTTTATATGGCTCTAGGAGAATCTAGCTGGGTTGAAGCTATGCAAGAAGAGTTGCTGCAGTTTAAACTTCAAAAGGTTTGGGTTCTTTGTGATTTGCCTGATGGTATGAAGGTCATTGGTACTAAATGGGTTTTCAGAAACAAGAAAGATGAAAGAGGTATTGTAATAAGGAACAAAGCTAGATTGGTTGCTCAAGGATACACTCAAGAGGAGGGTATTGATTATGAAGAAGTTTTTGCTCCTGTTGCAAGGATTGAGGCTATTAGATTGTTTTTAGCCTATGCATCATTTATGGGCTTTATAGTCTATCAAATGGATGTTAAGAGTGCCTTTCTATATGGTACTATTGATGAGGAGGTATATGTCTCTCAACCTCCAGGCTTTGAAGATCCTCACGATCCAAATAAAGTGTATAAAGTGGTTAAGGCTCTTTATGGCTTACATCAGGCTCCAAGGAAGTGGTATGAAACCTTAGCTAATTATTTGTTGAATAATGGGTTTCATAGAGGTAAGATTGATCAAACCTTGTTCATCAAGAAAGACAAGGGTGATATTCTACTTGTGCAAGTGTATGTTGATGATATTATCTTTGGATCTACTAAACAAGAGATGTGCAAAGAGTTTGAGAAGCTGATGAAAGATGAATTTCAAATGAGTTCTATGGGAGAACTTACATTCTTTTTGGGGCTGCAAGTACAACAGAGTAAAGAAGGCATCTTTATCAGTCAAGACAAATATGTGGCTGAGATCATTAGGAAGTTCAAGTTTAATGATGCAAAACCTTCAAATACCCCTGCTGACAAGACCACTCATCTATTGTTGAAGAATGCTAGTGGTGCTAATGTTGATGTTCACACTTACAGATCTATGATTGGCTCTTTAATGTATCTTACTTCATCAAGGCCAGACATTATGTTTGCTGTATGTGCTTGTGCAAGTTTCAAGTGACTCCAAAGACATCACATATGACAGCAGTGGAAAAGATTTTTAGGTACTTGAAGACTTATCCTACTCTAGGCTTATGGTATCCAAGAGACTCTCCTATGGAATTGATCACATACTCAGATAGTAACTATGCTGGTGCAAGTTTGGATAGAAGATCAACTACTGGAGGATGTCAATTTCTTGGATGTAGATTGGTGTCATGGCAGTGCAAGAAGCAAACTATGGTTGCTACTTCAACCACTGAAGCAGAATATGTTGCAGCTGCTAGTTGTTGTGCTCAGATCCTTTGGCTTCAGAATCAATTATTGGATTATGGGTACAATTTCATGAACACCATTATCTATATAGACAATAGTAGTACCATATGCATTATTAAAAATCCTGTGCAACACACTAAAACTAAACATATTGAAATTCGACATCATTTTATTAGAGATTGTTTTGAGAAAAAGCTTATTAATGTTGTCAAAATCCATACTGATGACAATTATGCTGATTTATTAACAAAAGGGCTTGATGTGGGTAGATTTCAATACTTGGTAACAGGTATTGGAATGCTCAATCCATAAATTATTGATGTCTAATACTTTTTAGTGTTGCAGGATAGTTTTTAGGTACTAATATTGTTTGTATGGTATGTATGGTTTTCTACTAACTTATATGCAAAGTTATCAAGAGCCCAGTGGAAATAAACATACAACAGTGGAAAGATTAGTGATAATAGCAAGAACAAAGAGTACTTTTATTAATCATAAAAGAGAAGTACATCACATCCATTCAGAAAACATTGTCACCAACACAGTAAACCATCACAAAAGACATAAACCTACAACCTAACACCTACTCCATAGGTTTCTTTCCTTTTCCCTCATACTGATGCTTGCCCTTGGAAGCCCTCTTTCTCTTGTCATCAAAAGAAAGTTGTTTCCTTGGACAAGCAAGTCCCAGAACTTGCTTGGGAGGCCTTGGTGCTTGAGTAGGCTTTTCAACAGCTGGCCACTTCATGTTGTTTATAGCAGTTGTCAATGCTGTGGTAAGGGCCTTTGGAAGCTCTTTGGAAAGATCAAAGGTTGGATCATTATCATCATCAGAGGAAGAACTAGTATAGAACTCCAAAGATGGAGCAGGAGAAGCTTCAGTCTTTTTGGATGGCTTGTTGGATGCTGTGGAAGTGGTTGCACTTGGTGGGAAGTAATCACTCCATCCTATTGAAAGATCCTCTGAGTTTGAACAATAGCTGATTTCCTCATCAGATGAATCATCAGAAGATATGTAGACTATTGGGAACCAGCTCATTGTGTTGATTAAGGGTTTGTGTTATTGAAGATGTTTGTTGATGAGAGATAAAAGTGTTTGAGCCCCCTTTTATATGCAAAGTCAAGGTCAAATTCTAATTAATGAAGAATATTTACTCCTACTTGTTTTGGTAGGTTGGAGGAGTAAATTTGGTTATTATCGGGTTGACTTTTGGAAGATATTTTTGTGAATAGTAACTTGGTTAAAAAGTTACTTTGGGTTACTTTTTATGGGTTAAGTTGAGAGTTACTTTGTGTTGCAGCATACAACCCATATTATTGGAGTCATTAGAGTTATAAGGTGTGTATCATAGACACACAACAAATGGTTATTGATTCACCATGTCTAATTCACATAAGAATCAGCTAGTCCAGAGCAAACGGCTACTGGTAAAGACTTATCAAATCCGTTTATGGTTGATAGTTTACCAAAAACTATATGGTTATCAACTCACCATACTCCAAGTGATCAAGAGTTGGCTAGTCCATAGCAAACGGCTCATGGTAAAGACATGTCAAATCCGTTGATAGCAGGTAGTTTGCTAAAAACTATGATAAGAGTAGTTAATTTTCATGTTTTATTCACCACTGCTCTTTGATATGTTGTGAAAATTTTACCACTGCTAGTTCATTAGTTACCACTGCAAGTGTAATTTTTCCACTGATGAACTAGCCGTTACAACTGTTGTGTCAGTAATCTATTTTTTTTTTACTAGCCGTTGTAAATATAACCGTCTTTCCTTATTAATATGGTAAAATCTTTTGTGAATTATCTACTTACTTATTATAAATTATTCTTTTCCAAAGATAATTCTTTCTAAAGATAATTCACATTGCGCAACCTCCTCAAACCCTATTAGTATAAATTGATCATCATACGGCTTGCTTTTTATCTTGATTACTAACACTTTTATTCTCTTTTTCACAAATATCATGGCGATTCAAAAATTTGTCGAGGAGCACAACCAAGTGGCCTACCTACAAAAGTCAAACGAGAAGAGTGGCCCTGTTTTTCATCAGATTGTGGATTTTCTAAATACAACTCATATAAGGTATGCCTTAACTATTAATCCCACAATCTATGTCTCTCATATCAAACAGTTCTGGAACACTGTGGAGTCCATAACTCTTAAACAGGGAGACACACATGAATCTGTGGATGCTCTAAGAGCCACAGTTGATGGGGTAACTATTGATGTTACTGAGTCATCCTTGAGGAGAATTCTCCAATTGGATGATCTCAATGGTATCATCACATTACCTAATTCAGAAATTTTCACTAATATTGCTTTAATGGGGTATGATACATCTGAACAAAAAGTAACTTTCAGAAAAGGATGTTTTTGTCCCCATTGGAGATTTTTAATTCACACTCTTTTACATTGCTTAAGTCCTAAGAAAACCTCTTATGAACAATTTGCATCAACCATGGCTTATCATTTGGTTTGTTTGGCAACTGATAGGACTTTCAATTTTTCAAAGTTTATTTTTAATAATATGAAAGGCAATGTAAAGAGTCAATATAAATTTTTGATGTATCCAAGGTTTGTGCAAGCAATGTTAAATGAGTTTCAACTGCAACCTCACAATAGAATTTATGAGTCTTCCTGTCTTAAGCCAAAAGTTTTTCAAAACATGAGTAAGGCTTCAGATCTTTGGAATGGGGAGGTTCATCCACTTTTTCCTCAAATGCTTGCTAAAATTGCTCAAGTACAGGGTGAAGATTCAACTATCCCAGTTGAATCCCATAACACACCCAATATTGTTGTTCCACCAATTCACCATACCCCTGCTGTAACTCACACTTATGAGAGAAGGCATAAACAGCCAACTTCTTTCATCTCAACATTGCATGTTGCTGAACCTTTTGGTTTAGGGACAAGCAGTGGTGGTTCAAGGCTTAATCCTAGTCCAACTAGGGAAGAGCCTGAATCAATGCCTCATGATTCACCTCTCCCAACAGGTAATACAGTTGGAAGTGATGAAGGTAGTGTGCAACTACCTGAATTGATGGACATTTGTACAAAATTAGTCAAGCAGGTTCAAGCTCTGGAGAAAGATCTGGCACAGACCAAAGAACAACATGCCACAGAGCTGAATCAATTGAAGAATGAGATTCAAAGACTGCAGAATGAAGTTGAGAATCTCAAGAAGAGGAAACCTGCTAAAGTTGTGTTATCTTCATCATCTTCACCTCAAGATGAATTCTCTGCAAGTTCTACTAAAGATTTGGGAGATTCTTCCAAATAGGGGAGGAAAACAGATGCAGAGTTTAAGGGGAGGAGTACTCATTTTGAAAAAGAGTTTGCTGAGCTCACTGATTCTGACAATGCTCAAGCAAAAGATGATGTAGCTGAGACTGAGGGGAGGAAATTGGATTTTGAAGATATGGATGATGATGTTGGTTTTCACTTTGACGATATAGTTGGAACTGCTCAACCAATTTCCACTGAAGCAGAACAAGTTCCCACTGATCAACCTATTCCCACTGCAAGTGAAAAAGTTCCCACTGCTACTCAAGAAATTACCACTGCAGAGGAAGAAGCTGCCAGAATAAGATCAGTCAAAGGAAAAGCTATTGTGATTGCTTCAGATCAAGTGCAAACAAGAAAGATTTCTAAGAAAGATCAAGCTCAAATTGACTTTGATGCAAGATTGGCAGAGCATGAGCAAGCAGCAGAGTATGAAAGAAAGAAAAATCTAGAGGAAGATGAAGTTGCTAGTTTTATGGAAGCTAAGAGGTTGGATAAACTTGAAGCTGTAATGGCAGAACCAATTTCAAGTGTCTCACCAACTATCATACATGAGAAACCTCCATTATTCACTTATGTGCCTACAGAAAAAGAGATTGACTACTTGTTTAACAATGATCAAATAATCAGGAAGAAGGCCATTGAACTTATTGCAAATACAACCTTGGATGAAGAACAAAGGTCTGCTCAATTAAAAGACTTCATTCAAATGAAGAATCAGCAGACTCTTGATGAAATCATTGGGGATGTTAGAAAAGGTCAAAAGAAGCCAAGGAAACTTACAAAGGCACAGATCATTGCTGAGATGAAGACTTTTTGTTGCCATGTTGGTAATATGAAGATGTCTCAATTCAAAGGAATGTCACATGATCAGATTGAAGGTATTTACTACAGAATCAAAAGACAAGATAGTAAATTCATTCCAATGGATCAAGAACCTATAGTAATAAATACAAAAAGGTTTGGAGTGAGTCTTGAATCAAAAGATGCAAAGAAATTGAAGACTTAGGAATCATCTCAAGCAGAAGAGGGTCCTAGCAAGTTGACAGAAGAGCAAGTTACAAACATGTTGTTCATTGAGACTGATGTACTTAATATTGAACCTCTACAAGCAAAATATCCAGTAGTTGGTTGGGAGATCTTTTCTGATAGTTTTGGTGTAGCTTGGAAGATCATCAGAACTGGAAGTTTCACAAGCATTTGCAGAGATTTTGAAGATATTGTTAGATCTTGTGATAGAGAAGACTTGGATACTTTGTGGAGGATTGTTCAAGATCAGTTCAAGAAGGATGAACTTGTTGATGTCAAGGCTAAGGAGTTATGGGTTCACTTCAGAAGATTATATGAACCTGACTCAAGTGATAGATATTGGAGATTTGAAGCTCATGGAATGAGAACTTTATGGAAATTCTATGATTCAAGTTTTGTGCATCATGTTTCTACTCAAGATGGAGTTGATGTCTTTATGCTGGCTGAGAAAGAATATCCATTGAGAGCTGGAGTGTTGACAGTGATGTTGTCAGAAAAGCTTAGGTGCTGGGAAAGAACTGAAGTCATAGATGATTTGTTACAAAGGATTTATGATCAAAGTGTGAGAGCTGATAAAGAGTTAAGAAGAAGAAGATAAGTGTTTGGAAGAATTCCCATATCCTCATGTTTGCTAAATACTTGAAGAAACTTATTGATTTATTTATTAATCATAAGTTAGGGGAGGATTGTTGGGAATTATACTAACGGTTACCACGGCTAAGTGAAGATGTTACAACTGCAGAAGATTGTACTTGCAGTGGAAACTCATTACCACTGCAAGAACATATATTACCACTGCTTATTAGATAACTGTTAGGAAACGTGTTTAGATAATTATAGAATAGATCTTGTGTATATCTTATTCTATTAGCATTATACTTATCTTGTAGAAGAGGACTCCTTGTGCTATAAAAGGAGATCCTAGGTTAAAGGTTAGATATACATTTTCTAGAGCTTCAAGGTGTAACCCTAGTGATATCAAGATCACTCGTATTATTATCATTAATAATATTGGAGCTAATAGTTTGTTTACATACATTGTTCTTATTCATATACAACTGTCTTACTCACAATCAAACTTCTAAGTGTTACTAAGTAGATTCCGCATACTTAGTGATATAACTTAAAGTATCAATCTAACACAAGTTCAAAGTGTTTAGATCCATCAAAAAAGAATCATAGCAAGGTTCAATAATCAAGGGAACATAGCAAGGTTCAATAATCAAGGGAATATAACAAAGTTCAATAAGCAAAGGAACATAACAAGATTCAATAATCAAGGGAACATAACAAGGTTCAAGATATCAAAGGAATAGGAAAGACAAGAGTACATTAGAAACCTGTAGATAGGTCAGAATATTTGTACCTTAGTTCAAAAGCAACAAGGGAAACAAGGAAAAAGGATCATAATCCCGCTTCACCGAACCTATACGAATTAGTAATAGAAGGTCACTCTTAGGTTAACATAATTAGCTTACCCATTTTAGTATACTTTCCATTTTTAGTAACTTTCCATAAATAGTAACTTTCGAAAATTAGCAGGTTTCCAAAATTAGTAAGTTTCCATATTCAATATTATTCCTTCAAGATTTTAATTAAGGTTTGGACAAGTTAAGTGTTAAAGATGTCAATTTTGCATGATTAGGGTTTAATATGACAACTTCCCATATTTTAGGGTTTATTATACAAATATGCCAAAGTTCAAGGCTAAAAATGGAAATATTACAATTTTCCATATTTATCACATTAGTTCAATAGTTAACAATAATTACCAATCACTCCCTTGAGTTTACAAATATTACAATCAAACCCTTAATTTACATTATTTCCAAAATAAGTCCTTATTAATATTTATTTTACAAGTATAACCAGTTTTAATTCAATTAACACTTGTAACCCTTAATTTATCAAAAGTATATCATTTCAGCCCTCAATATAATATTTATTCAAAACAGCCCCTTAACTTTCAATAATTACAAGTTTAATCCTTTAATTTAAATAATTACCATTTATATCCTTTTAATTATCAAAATTACAAACAAGTCCATATAATTACCAAATTTACACCCTTAGCCCCCCAATATGATTATTTACAGAATAAACACTTAGTTTTCATAATTTACAAAAATGGTCCCTCTATTAAATTAAATACAAGTCTAATTAAATAAATGCATATAATTATATTTTTGGACCTTATATTTACAAAACTCACACTTTTCACCTTATTCATAATTTTTACAAGTTTCCCCTGGTCTTACAAGACTTACAAAAATAACCCTTATGTTTCAATATTTTTAAAAGGCACCCTTATACTTTTTTAAATTTAAAATCGATAAACATAATAAACCAAGAATTCATTAACCCTAATTTACCAAATCATGTATTCATTTTTCTAGTCATCCTTAAACATCAATTGAACCAGAAAAATTGCAAAACCCTAACCCTAAATCGAATTGATCAATAATTCATTTTATTTCTTTATTTATTTACAAATTGGTAAAATAATAAACAATTATAAACGATCCATTTAGGCTTCAATTTCACATGGACCCATTTTATTAGAGTTATAAAATCATAATTACATGTTATGAAAATAATTTCAAGCATCCAAAAATTAAAATCAAGCCGAATACCAATTTACACATTTTTAGGGTTTACGAATTATTTATTTTAATTTAGGCCACTATACAATGCATAGTTTGATTTCAATAATTTTTACAGGTTATATGATGTATAAAGAGTGATATAAAATTATCCTTGGTGATATGGAATGTATAGAACAAGTAGAATAATGTTTACCTACTCGGCAAGGTTTATATGACACAAACAAATATCCAACGATCACACCAAGCTTCCACAATCACTACCACAATTTTTCTAGCCTTCCTTCCATCTTACCACGTCCAGGAAAAATTGATAAACAACCTTGGAAAATTCGTATGGCCTTGTTGAGGATTTTTCTTGTGTTTTAGGTTTTTAGAAATTGTTAAATAGGAAAGGTAATATGAAACCGTGTGTATAGAATAGGAGGGGGAAAGATTTTCGGCCCATAGAAGATATGATAGACCAAAATTCTGATTTTGTGATACTTTCCCAAATTATTTGATAATTATCTCTTATTTTTACATAATTAATTAAGGTATATAACTTATATTTATATAATTCGGCCAATACAATTAAATTTAAATGTGATAATAATTTTTGTAACCTTTATTATTATTAAAATGTTCATACAAAAATGTTACATAGCATAGATTGCTAATTTCCAAATGTTTGGCATTTATTTGGTATTTTATATAAGCTTTTTATTAAAATTTTAAGTTGTAAGGACATTTTGGTCATTTTACACAATTAGCAAATTTTAGGTTTTACAACATCTTCCTCTCTAAAAGAAAATTTCATCCGCGAAATTGAAGTACGTATCAAATTATGCAAAACATGAAAACTTGGTTTCTCATGACCCTATCTTGTCGATCTAAGGTGGTTTTCCATGAAACATAATAAGTGACTTCAAATCAAATGAGTAGGGTGTCACATGCAAGGAATGATAAGAGTGATTTCCTCGGAAGAGATACTCGAAAGATGTTATGAACATGCGACAGCTGAGGAGGTAGAGTTAGACGATAGGAAACCTCCTCCGAACGTACAAGAATCAAACCGTCCAAATTTGGTTCCATATAAATCCGGTCCTTAATTAAACAATCCAAAAGTAACGGTCTCACAGACGCGAAGCGTAGAAGTAGCAAAACACAGGTGTACCCCTCAAAATGAACAAAGGCATTCAAGTAGATAGAAGACAATTCAATCGATAACATCGGACGATAGAAAGCTCTATAATGAACCCTAAGATCATTATCAAGATACAAAGGTCAACAAACATATTCTCGAAGATCCAAATATATCAAATCACACGGCGATAAGGAAGATCAAACGTATAGGTCGAAAGAACCTAAAGTCTCATTAATTGTAGGTAGTCGCCTACGGAAATAGAAGTCTAAGGCTTCTCTTAAGCACTGCTCAAGATATCCTATGAACACAATAAATGCACTTATATGACATTAGTATTATCACGTTGATCAGGCATCATAATACTAGCCTCACATAACATGCCCTTATGGTGGTCATCCTCTATCTCAAGTCGTGAGTCAAAATTCTATAAACCACCTAACAGTCCAACTACATCCTAGGGTTGGCCCTAGTCAAAGATCAATAACGGAACAATGTCGGTAAGACATGTGAAACTCGCAATGACGTAACCAAATCAAGCCATATAACCAAGAGCAAAAATGACACTACTCGTAAGAGTAATGAAAATCATAGAATGTCCATCAAAAGCAAAGTGCGTCGTCAAAAGAGTCAATCCATTCATAACAAAAATTTCAAGGTTCCAAGCTCGAGTAGTCGGTCCAAGGTTGTCCATCAGCTCATAGGGTGAAATGAAAAACAATAAACTTGAGTCTGGTTCCTCAAGACTTTAGCAGTTCTTCATGGAATTGTGGAATTGCAAATCTGTGTCTTGATTACCGAGCATCCTTCCATCCGCAAATATGCTTCTGCTCTCAATTCATCTTAGTACAACTAAAATGAATAGAGAAACAAGACCGCGGGTCTTCGACAGGTCTTCTATCACAGCTCCAGGTTTCCAGGTAACACCGCCACTGTCAACTCCAGGTTATGTGTCAATAGTTCGTCTCCTCCAGTCAGGTTGTCTTGCCAACCGAACTGAAATCTCCACGTGCTGCATGAGGTATACTCCGTTGATGGTAACGTCAGTCGTGAGCATCTTCTATAGTAACAGATTTGGGGGATCGAGAGTCATCGAAACATAGTAGAACAAAGTAGATGGTTAAAGGTCACAAATCGGATACGGCAGTCCATGGTAGCTTATGAAGGGCCATCCAGATACGTGGGAATCGCACCAGGCTTTACCTCTCGAGGGATCTCGAGAAGCTTACAACCCCCACCAGGCAGTGTACCTGATCGTTGTAGTATAGTATAGTGACAACTACCGGGGGATTGATCGTTCAACTCAGGAATAGTGTCGCTAGGAAAGCCTAATAACTAGGTCTAGAGGTGAGGGATGGTTCTTTTTGTATTTTTTATATTTTATAAAAGCAAGTAAAATCTCGGGTTTGAAGGAGTGGGCGGAATTAGTTGTTAGCCAACTAACCCAAATTACTAAAGATGCAATCAAAATAAAATAACAAAAATGAAATTGAAACTAATTATACTAGTGTGGTGTAACAATAAAGAGGAAAGTTGTGTTTACTTAGATTTCATTACTCCCTAGATATCTTTTACAGGTTGATAGCTTGTTACAATTGCATGGATGACGGGTCATATTCTTTAATACTAATCGTAGGGCCATGTACAATATTCCCTAACTCTATAGGATCCTACTTCACTCCTATGTCGAGCCGTTAGAAGCTCCTAACATGGGATCATTAGAATTCTCCTACGCATTAAATACAACCAAATATCGTAGTACACCTCCGATCATGTTTCTTAAGACGTTCAAGCAAGTTACCAATGGAAGTCTGCCAGTTTTCTTAAGCCTAACATCGAATACAATCATCCGTAACAACTATAAACAAACAATCAACCCATAATTAACATCTAGGTTTCACTACATCTAAGCAAACACAAAGGAAATATAGCCTAGCATGTTAAATTGAAGACAAGTGTAAGATATATTCAAACAACACATAGACATATTGAATGAATTGAAAGAGTACTTATCTTTAATAGAACATGAAAGATTCAAAGGGTTTACACCCTTGAAAAAGCTGGAAAATTCGACCTAGGGTTTTCCCTCAAAGTTGCACCCTCAAAGTTACACACTAATGAATGAAATTTGGAAAACTATATATAGATTACAATGGGTGACGGCGTCATGTATTGGGATGTGACGCCGTCAACTCGCCGCCATAATAAAAATCGTATTGCCTAGATCTGATTTTGACGCCGTCATGTGTAAATTTCTTCTGGGCCGTCACTGATACTTGGACCATGACGGCCTTGGGTGACGTCGTCATGTCAAATGCACAAAACTCTCTGGATCGTCACGTGTATTTCCCACATCCACCTCTTTTGTTACTCTTGACGCCGTCATTAAGGAAGTTGTGACGTCGTTAGGTACTGTTCCCAGCAAGGAAAATTAAGACTTTGCTGTTTTCTTCCCTTTTATGCTCCAAAAACGTCCAAAATGCTTCCTTTTCCAGATTTCTCTCCAAAAGTACCTAAAATGACAAAAGGAACGATTTAGGGCAATATTTGATCAAATAATCTCGAATCCGGGCTTAAATGACCCCCTAAAAACGGTTCATTTTTCGCCTCATCAAATACCCTTACACTTGAGATTTGCTTGTCCTCAAGCAAATGCGCTTTTATTCTAATCAAAATACAAGTTAGGGGTCCTTTAACACTAATATAAATGTAATTACAACAAATAATCGTTCCACTAAAAACCAAAGATAAGCACGGAGGTCATACACTAGCACCTCACAAATAGTGTTTAGATACTCACATCTCTCAGGTGTAATAAAGTATATATCACAATAAGGAGATGGAAAACATCTCTCACTACCTGTCATAGCAAAATAGATTACCATATGCTTGGGAAAGGATCAAACCTCCACCACTTGGCGTAAGCACTTAGGATAAACTATCAAAGAGGTCTTTCAAAGGGTTATAATGTTAGGTGTAGGGATATGGAAAACACGGTTTTGTTGGATAAAGGCAATATTTACTTGTGGCGAGTTAATCATCTTTGTTAATTACATGTACAATATTGCGTTGCTAAGCCAAGACTAGACTCGACTTAAGTTAGTAAATCAAAAATAACAAAAACATAAAATAAACATAGAATGAAACGGGATGGTAGTCCGTATGTTTTTTCTTTTTTTTTCTTTTTTTTCTTGATTTTTCGATTTTTTTTTTATTACATAACAGGGAATGTACATTCCCCTTTCACTTGAATTTTTACATACTTTACAATAAACTACTCTAATGACTCGAATCAAGATAATCAAAACACTTGGAGTACTTTTAAGTTTAACGCACATATGGGGGTAAGAATATGATGTTCTTCCCCATTACTCCATAACACAAGTACTTTACCCATGAGTCCCAATCGTCCCAAAACAATATGTACAAGATATGACTCGACTTAGCAACCATGTAATCAATTAGATAATTAACTAAGGGTTTAAACATGTTACAATAATGCACTAAAGATGAGTGCATACACGGAAGGCTAAGGCGATTTGGTTGTACATTTGGGTGGGTTGTAACAAATTCTTCCTTTAAGTAAGATGCTTAAAGTTAGAAACGAAATGATAGGCTCGGAGGGGTGTACTAGGGGTTTCGTGTACTAAAAATGAGTACAACGCTAAGGTGTGGGAAAAATTAATTGACTTTACTAGCCAAGTAATATGACTTAAATGGTCAAGTAATTATGATACGGGTTCTACACAAGGGTGATCCTAATGCCTCTTATCATGTAGTAAATCCTACCACACGAATGTAGTCTCACTAGCGGTCTCGGGATGCACCACTAACGCAAGTTCTAGAATCTAAATGCTACCGGTACACTCATAAGCACTAACAATGAATGCTTTTCCTATCAAATCTAAAGGCGAACCTCACGTATTTGGGTGAAAAATTTTTCTGAATAGTACGGTTTTGTGCTAGTCATACAACTCCTATCCATGAGACGCTTGTTAAGGCTAAAGTTTCACTCCTAAATGTTGTAAAAAATTTTAAATTTGGCGCTAAAATTATACTAACAAGTATTTCTCTTAGTTTTATTACACACCTACCATCAAACAAACAAACTCAAGTGCAATTGTATCCTATAAGGTATCATCATTTACCCTCCCCTTACACTTAGGATGAACATTGTCCCCAATGTTCAATTAAAGGATGTAAAAGTAAAATAGGTAAAAGAATGAAAACAAATACTCCCCTGATTCGTTCGGTGTGGATAGTGTATCAACAAGGTTAGATCTTCCTCCAAGAAAATGAACATTCAAAGCTTCCCTTCCAGAAAAATAAATCATCTTCTTGTCATATATAACCTGTTAAACCTGAGAAAAAAATAAGGCAACCTCGCGTAAAATCGGCGGCAATCTATATATACTAACAAGTCCTAGAAAACAATGTAAGATATAATGCTTGTGGAATGAATGTTTGCAGATTTCCTGGAGTTTATAAAACTAAAGAATTAACAAAAACTTGAAGACTCCATTAGAAAAACAAAACTCGCAAAATTTCTAGAATTTTACACATGACGCCGTCAGGAGTTAACTCCTGACGCCGTCAGAAGTGACCTGCAGAAATCTTTACGTTAAGTTTCCGGAAAATTTCTGGAAAATCTTATGTCCTACTTCCTGGAAAATCCTGCAAAACATCATTATGACTCAATACAAGCATTTGACTCTAACAAATACTAATACACATGTTCATTTAATATTGTGGTGAATCATGATCAATTTCGTTCTTAGAAACAAATTTGGGGTTTCCCCTTACACTTAGCTTTTGCAAAATACCTTTATATGAAGTTAAGATGAAGTTAAACAACAAAATAAAGCATTTTCACAATTTTAGTATGAAACATGATCTACCAACAATAAAAATAAAGCATGCATACGGAAGCAAAAACAATCAAACAAATAAAAATCACACAAAACATGGGTTGCCTCCCAAGAAGCGCTTTTCTTTATTTTACGAGTCTTGTAGCTAGACTCAAGGTCATGGGCTATCGTGTGTCGCTTATGCTCACATACCCTAGGGTGAGCCATCTAATAGTCGCCTCATCTTTCTTATAGTCATCACTTAACTCTAAACATCCGCGATAATACCTTTTATTCTTTTCATGAGGATATTTAAGCCCTTTTCTTTTATCATTCTCACTTAGCATTTCTAGGGGCGGATACCTACTACATTTCTCCATGGAAAAATCATTGAACCTAGGATGTGCACGGGGCATTTGGTAAACAAAATCTTTATCCCCAACCGAGAATGTAATTAACCCTTTCATAAGTTTTTCATCAAGGTTGGTTAACCTTTTGAAGGGTTTCCCAAACACAACTTGGGTTAACTTACTATCGATAAATTCTCCTAGATTCTCCATAACCATGAACTCAACAAGATAAACAAAGCTTCCTACAAACACATGCAATGGCATTGCCTTAGCAATAATATTGTCTCCTTTGTATTCCAACTCATCTACCATAATTTTATTGTATTCACTACGCGAGATTATGTTCATTGGTAGAGATGAGTTAAGGTAGGCATCAAAGCTCCTAAATCCAATTTTACAAGGAAATTGCATATTAAATGGGTTATCATTCTCAATCCTTGTTCTAGGGTCGACATACCTAAGAGGGTCCACTTCATCATCCATCATATCCTCATTAATCACATCACCATCATCTAGGTCCTCATCAGAGTCCGAATAGTAAAAAGGACTAGCCCTATGGTCATCATCATGGTCGGACTCCTCCATCTCAGAGTTATTGTCAAAGTGATGGTTAGGTGAGAGATTAGGTGGGTTCACATTTTCCATTAAAGGGATTGGGGCGGGCATTTGGAAAATCCTAGGACGAAAAACACGAATAACAGGAATCAAACGATCAATGCTATTGCTATCCATCGAGATAGTTTACGAACAAAGGAAACAAAGAAATAAGATAGACTAAAGAAAACCTAAAAATTAAAAATAAAATCTTACTTGAAAGGAATCTAGCAAGTAGACCTAATAAAAAGAAATCCTAACCTAGACAATAACTATTCCCCGGGCTGCGGCGCCAAAAACTTGATACGTGGGAATCGCACCAGGCTTTACCTCTCGAGGGATCTCGAGAAGCTTACAACCCCCACCAGGCAGTGTACCTGATCGTTGTAGTATAGTATAGTGACAAGTACCAGGGGGATTGATCGTTCAACTCAGGAATAGTGTCGCTAGGATTAGAAAGCCTAGTAACTAGGTCTAGAGGTGAGGGATGATTCTTTTTGTATTTTTTATATTTTATAAAAGCAAGTAAAATCTCGGGTTTGAAGGAGTGGGCGGAATTAGTTGCTAGCCAACTAACCCAAATTACTAAAGATGCAATCAAAATAAAATAACAAAAATGAAATTGAAACTAATTATACTAGTGTGGTGTAACAATAAAGAGGAAAGTTGTGTTTACTTAGATTTCATTACTCCCTGGATATCTTTTACAGGTTGATAGCTTGTTACAATTGCATGGATGACAGGTCATATTCCTTAATACTAGTCGTAGGGCCGTGTACAATATTCCCTAACTCTATAGGATCCTACTTCACTCCTATGTCGAGCCGTTAGAAGCTCCTAACATGGGATCATTAGAATTCTCCTACGCATTAAATACAACCAAATATCGTAGTACACCTCCGATCATGTTTCTGCAGACGTTCAAGCAAGTTACCAATGGAAGTCTGCCAGTTTTCTTAAGCCTAACATCGAATACAACCATCCGTAACAACTATAAACAAACAATCAACCCATAATTAACATCTAGGTTTCACTACATCTAAGCAAACACAAAGGAAATCTAGCCTAGCATGTTAAATTGAAGACAAGTGTAAGATATATTCAAACAACACATAGACATATTGAATGAATCGAAAGAGTACTTATCTTTAATAGAACATGAAAGATTCAAAGGGTTGAAACCCTTGAAAAAGCTGGAAAATTCGACCTAGGGTTTTCCCTCAAAGTTACACCCTCAAAGTTACACACTAATGAATAAAATTTGGAAAACTATATATAGATTAAAATGGGTGACGGCGTCATGTATTGGGATGTGACGCCGTCAACTCGCCGCCATAATAAAAATCGTATTGCCTAGATCCGATTTTGACACCGTCATGTGTAAATTTCTTCTGGGCCATCACTAATACTTGGACCATGACGGCCTTGGGTGACGTCGTCATCTCCAATGCACAAAACTCTCTGGATCGTCACGTGTATTTCCCACATCCACCTCTTTTGTTACTCTTGACGCCGTCATTAAGGAAGTTGTGACGCCGTCAGGTACTGTTCCCAGCAAGAAAAATTAATACTTTGCCGTTTTCTTCACCGTTTTCTTCACTTTTATGCTTCAAAAACGTCCAAAATGCTTCCTTTTCCAGATTACTCTCCAAAAGTACCTAAAATGACAAAAGGAACGATTTAGGGCAATATTTGATCAAATAATCTTGAATCCGGGCTTAATTGACCCCCTAAAAACGGTTCATTTTTTGCCTCATCGCATCCAGTCCAGTCCAAAATCAAGAGGCCTCAATATTAGATGTACCAAAAGTAAACAAATACATAGAACAAATACGGTCGTCAAATTGGATAGATAGTTCATATGTCAGAGTCAAGTACATGATTTGTCAAAAGTATTGAGATGGATAAGCAAACATTTCAAAGGTTAGGATCTGGTGTAGCTCATTAGTATAATTGATAGGTAGAGTGCGAATCAACAACGTATGGTTGTCAAAATTGAGGTGTACGGGATATCAGTCTTCAGTATCATCATGTTCAGCTAACAATGTCATAAGGAGATATTATCAAAATCACAATCTTCCAAGGAAACTGGTTGGAAAACAAGGTTCACCATTCAAAGGAAGGGAATAAAACTCCCATATCCATGGTTAATAAATAACAGAGTTCTCGTAGGGAAGAATTTGATTTTTGCAAAGTCAAGTTGTATCAAACGACACATTGTGTCTACCATAAGTACGAAATTCAAAGAATGTGTCAAACATATTATGGGTGAATAATCTTCGGAACGATCGGAAAGGTATCAAAATGCTTATCAAGAAATCGAAGATGGAGATCAAAGTCAGACAGTGAAACTTAAATGTAGTGTCCGGAGTATTCCAACTTACTTGGAGATCAAACATGGGTTTCAAGACTTTCTAACTTCCAGGGTAAAAGTCCTTACAAGGCTTAACTTAAAGGCAAAGGCAAGAATCAGAGTAATGCGGAAGCAAGTGCTACAAGCATAGACGTCCTAGTCTACCCATTCCTCACCGGTCAAAACTTATGCTCCTATGGGGAGATCTTACAGCAAATATCAAAGGTTATCTTATGAGCGCCTACAGTGGAAACTTAGTGGTCCAAACTTCACAAGTTAAGATTTAATGTACTACAAGTCGCAGCCTGGGCTCCGATACCATAATTGTAACACCCCAACCCGATAAGGGTAGAAGTGCCACATTATGGTGACATATCAAAGCAAGCACAAGCATACTTCTCAAGTAATACAAATGAGTATCAAGGTTACAAGGGAGACTGAAGTACAAGTACAAAAGAAAGTAGTACCAATGAGTAAGTCTGGAATGTACAAAAGCTTCTACTAATCCAAAAGCTATCAAGGTAATGTCTTCTAAGTCCAATGCACTCTACACTCATAACCCAGCTTCCTACTAAAACCTATTGCAGGAAAAGAAATGCGGCTGAGCTACGAGAGCCCAGTGAACAGATATGAAAGTAACAAGCAATAGAGAATGATAAATATAGGACAATGGAAAGATAAAGTAAAGCATAAAGGAAGTACAATCGAAGTAAGAAGAACCTGTATTAAAGTTGTAAAGGTGTAAGGTATAAAGGTATAATGGTCAGGTCAGTTATCCACCACGAGCCCAAGTCAAGTCAAGTATCAAGTCAATTCAAGTAATCAAGTAACCATGCATCCGGAGGGGAGACCTCGGGATACCAAGTATAATATGAGGGGATACCTCCAAGGGTTGGAGTAGCTAGCTCCCAAGATGTGAAAGACGTGTATTGCACACACCGTCAGTCACCAAGTAATATATAATGTAGTCCAAGTCATAATCAAGATGGCCGTAGCCCAAGCAAGTAACAAGTCAAGACAAGACTAGGATGCATTCATACGCCCCTGCAGGCCAATAACAATCATAGCAGTAGTCGATAACAAGATCAGGGATGGTGGGGGACATCTCTCTAGCCCCACTAGAGTACATAACATTGGTGCATCAATGCTATGGTTGTGGCTACTCCACAACAAGTAGTAACAAGTATAACAAGTGGTGGCTCGTAGTCTCAAACTGCGGGTCAAGGGTCAAGTCAAATATCAAGTGTATAAGTGCAAGGTTCATATCAAGTGGTTCAAGTCAAGAGTCCATATCAAGTGATACAAGTCAAGTTTCATATCAAAGGTTCAAGTCAAGATTCAAATTAAAAGGTTTATTATCAAAGCCCATAGTAAAAAGGTTTAAGATGGAAAGGTTTATACCAAGGTTCATACTGAGAAGGTTCAAGTGGATTTCATGTTTAAGGTTCAAGGTAAAGGTTCAATAGTGAGAGAGTACGTAGATTTTAGCATAAAGGTTCATGTCATAAGTTCAAGTAGAGGTTCATATTAGGTTCTAAATAAAAGTTTATGGCAAGGGTTCAATTCAAATGTCTATGTCAAATGTTCATTTAAAAGAAATCTTTTTAATAGTGGTTCTCATGAAATAAAGGTTTTCAATAAGGTAGTCCTTAAAATAAATATGCATAAAATTAGTGAAACTTCATATAAAATGGTGTTACATAATGTTCATAACCCTCATTTAAAAATAGTTTTTCCTCAAAACATTTTCATAATATAATTACTAAAAGTTTTCACATCCGGTTATAATATTAAAAGCACTTGCAAAATATCAAGGGTTATATCAAGCTCAAGTCAAGGTTTGAGTCGAGTATCATAGTATAGGTTTTCAAGACAAGGTATAAGTCAAAGATCGAAGTAAGTGATTTTAACATAGGGTTCAAATCAAGGTTCAAGTCAATATTATCACATCTAGTTTATTATATCAAGTGTAACATGACAAGTTTAGTTCAAGGTTCAAGAATCATAGTGTAAGTTTCAAGCAAGGTTCAGTTTAAAAAGGATCATAGCAAGGTTCAATAATCAAGGGAACATAGCAAGGTTCAATAATCAAGGGAATATAACAAAGTTCAATAAGTAAAGGAACATAACAAGGTTCAATAATCAAGGGAACATAACAAGGTTCAAGATATCAAAGGAATAGGAAAGACAAGAGTGCATGAGAAACCTGTAGATAAGTCAGAATACCTATACCTTAGTTCAAAAGCAACAAGGGAAACAAGGAAAAAGGATCATAATCCCGCTTCACCGGACCTATACGAATTAGTAGTAGAAGGTCACTCTTAGGTTAACATAATTAGCTTACCCGTTTTAGTATACTTTTCATTTTTAGTAACTTTCCATAAATAGTAACTTTCCAAAGTTAGCAGGTTTCCAAAATTAGTAAGTTTCCATATTCAATATTATTCCTTCAAGATTTTAATTAAGGTTTGGACAAGTTAAGTGTTCAAGATGTCAATTTTGCAAGATTAGGATATAATATGACAACTTCCCATATTTTAAGGTTTATTATACAAATATGCCAAAGTTCAAGGTTTAAAATGTAAATTTTACAAGTATAACCATATTTAATTCAATTAACACTTGTAACCCTTAATTTATCAAAAGTATATCATTTCAGCCCTCAATATAATATTTATTCAAAACAGCCCCTTAACTTTCA
The DNA here is from genome assembly GCA_030686995.1 of Artemisia argyi. Lineage (NCBI taxonomy): Eukaryota > Viridiplantae > Streptophyta > Magnoliopsida > Asterales > Asteraceae > Artemisia > Artemisia argyi. The sequence goes on along the minus strand of JARVZY010001967.1, from coordinate 92,748 downwards.
ATAATTACAAGTTTAATCCTTTAATTTAAATAATTACCATTTATATCCTTTTAATTATCAAAATTACAAACAAGTCCATATAATTACCAAATTTACACCCTTAGCCCCCCAATATGATTATTTACAGAATAAATACTTAGTTTTCATAATTTACAAAAATGGTCCCTCTATTAAATTAAATACAAGTCTAATTAAATAAATGCATATAATTATATTTGTGGTCCTTATATTTACAAAACTAACACTTTTCACCTTATTCATAATTTTTACAAGTTTCCCCTGGTCTTACAAGACTTACAAAAATAACCCTTATGTTTCAATATTTTCAAAAGGCACCCTTATACTTTTTTAAATTTAAAATTGATAAACATAATAAATCAAGAATTCATCAACCCTAATTTACAAAATCATGTGATCATTTCTCTAGTCATCCTTAAACATCAATTTAACCAGAAAAATTGCAGAACCCTAACCCTAAATTGAATTGATCAATAATTCATTTTATTTCTTTATTTATTTACACATTGGTAAAATAATAAACAATTATAAACGATCCATTTAGGCTTCAATTTCACAAGGACCCATTTTATTAGAGTTATAAAATCATAATTACATGTTATAAAAATAATTTCAAGTATCCAAAAATTAAAATCAAGCCGAATACCAATTTACACATTTTTAGGGTTTACGAATTATTTATTTTAATTTAGGCCATTATACAATGCATAGTTTGATTTCAATAATTTTTACAGGTTATATGATGTATAAAGAGTGATATAAAATTATCCTTGGTGATATGGAATGTATAGAACAAGTAGAATAATTTTTACCTACTCGGCAAGATTTATATGACACAAACAAATATCCAACGATCACACCAAGCTCCCACAATCACTACCACGATTTTTCTAGCCTTCCTTGCATCTTACCATGTCCAGGAAAATTAATAAAAAACCTTGGAAAATTCGTATGGCCTTGTTGAGGATTTTTCTTGTGTTTTAGGTTTTTAGAAATTGTTAAATAGGAAAGGTAATATGAAACCGTGTGTATAAAATAGGAGGGGGAAGGATTTTCAGCCCATAGAAGATATGATAGAACCAAATTCTGATTTTGTGATACTTTCCCAAATTATTTGATAATTATCTCTTATTTTTACATAGTTAATTAAGGTATATAACTTATATTTATATAATTCGGCCCGGCCCATACAATTAAATTTAAATGTGATAATAATTTTTGTAACCTTTACTATTATTAAAATGTTCATACAAAAATGTTACATAGTATAGATTGCTAATTTCCAAATATTTAGCATTTATTTGGTATTTTATATAAGCTTTTTATTTAAATTTTAAGTTGTAAGGACATTTTGGTCATTTTACACAATTAGCATATTTTAGGTTTTACAGTTCAGTTCATGAGGCAACATCCCAATGTCACAAGAATACAAACAGGTCCAACACCCAAAGTACCGTACATGCACAGCACAAGTGGTGACTCAATATTTACCACTAATGCACCAATGCCTATACCACAAGGCTTGTTGGACCTTGTTAACAAGGAATCGAATGCATACAAGGAGTGCATGGGTTTAGTAAACGCTCCTACATAAAGCTCAAAACCAAGCGGTCCTACCCCGGATGCGTCTAGGGTCAAAGTAGATTCTAGCGCCAAAGTAGGAACCTCTTGGACTCATCGAAAATAAACTGCTAGGAAGAGAACAAAGAAGGGTAGAAGATTAACGCAGTTAGATGATGAAGAGGTAGAAGAAGATAATGAGGGGACCGATAAGGAGGATAAGGATAGTAAGGAGTCTAAGGTTAGTGATGAACGTCATGACGACGACGATGGAGATGATAAGGGGGACGAAGATGACACCCATAGACCGGAGATTAGGAAGAAGATGAAGTTTGACAACAGTAGGTCTAGGTCCTGTGAGCAACACCAGCTCACCCCTCCTATCATTATTGATGTGGAACCACCATTATCTCCTCCAACAACAACAACAACAACAACAACAATAACAACAACAACAATAACAATAACACAAACAACAACAACAATCCCGCCAACATCTCACTTTCAACAACCATCAACATCAACAACTCATCTGAAACATATACCAACAATGTCTACATCAACATTGTTTCAACAAATCCAAGCTGATCCAGTACCATTTGTCACGACAACACATTTTAACGAAGAAATAGGAAAACTCCGTGTAGACATGGAATCAAGGTTTACAGCTCAACGACAAAGCACAACTCAAGCTGAACCTTCCACATCATCAAGATCATTATCTCTGGAACGCTTCTCTGAACTTATGCTTGATAAGATCCTAAATGATGAATCACTCATGGAAGCAAACCTCAACCTATACAATGGTTTACTGGAACTCGAAGCTCAACCACCAGCACCAACTCAAGCTGAAAGTCAAGTTCTGAATCTTCAAAAACAAATGAATAAGCTCAACTCTGAGGCAATAAATGTTATTAAAAAGTTGTCCTCAAGAGTCGTCGAGTTGGAAAGTCAATGTCGTCCTCAATCACAAAAGCACAATCAGGATGATCCAGACTCGGATAATCCTGATAGGGAGAAAAGCGCTAAAAGACAAAGAACAACAACCACTGCAATGCTCCAAACAGAAAAACAAACATCAGCTCAACAACAACAATAACATAAATCAAGCTCACAACAACAAACCGACTATCTGGAAGAAGTGAACACTGATAATGTTGCAGTTGAAGCTGATACTCAAAATGAAGAAGCAGTTGGTGACAAGGATGTCTGGGATGACTTGACTTATCGGGAAGGTGATACACCTCCAGAGCTCGGGGGGTTTGATGTGTAGTATACTCTAATGTGTAAACATGTATGGTTTTTTGTTTAAGTGGATTAAATGTTATGAATTCTAGAGAGAGAAAGTGATAGGAGCCTTGAGAGAAACTAGTGAGTTGTAGTATTGCAAATGAAGGCCTAACCCTCTCCACTAGTGGAGAGGGGTATTTATACAAAGAAGGAAAACACCCTATAAAACGGGTTGTGGATCGAGCTGATAGTGGGTAAAGACCCGACTCGATACCACAAAGCTAACTACGTACTAACTAACATAAAAATGACTACGAGCTAACATAATACAAGAGAATATTCGGGGTGACCGAGTCTTCAATATGAATATTTAAATTCCTAACAATTTCCCCCTAAGGGAGGTCACCCCGGAATATACAAAATGAATTCTAACATTCAGCCTTTTGAAGGTAACTTTGTAGCTCGCAGTCTTTGATCTTTGTGCTTTAGGCAATGAGCTATAGATGACTCGTTGTTTATTTAGGATGATCTTCGATAGTTCATTGAGATATTTATCCAACTTTCATCTTCAAGACATCTTTAGCATCATCATCTCAATGTGAAGTTGTGATTATGGAATTGGCGTGCTTACACTTTCCTTAAATCATGCTTTCAGCATCAGAGTAGCAGAAGCTTTGGATGAAGACCTTTGAGTTCTCATGATATCTTTGACATGGATGATGTAGTGTGAGCACGTGGTGATGGATCGGCATCTTTTTCAGCAATCATCAAATATTCCTATAAGCAAACAGTTAGCAATAAATCGACCGGTACTTACAGGTTTGGAGTTAGAAATCGTCAAGAGCATAGTGTGAAAACTCCTTCTAATCCTTACCATGACCGTTCCCAATCGGCAACACCTTAGAGGAGTTACATGATCTATCTAAGTAAATCAACGACTGGGTGAGTCGCTGGAGATCACTCCACGACTATAGATCATTGGAAACTTCCGCGACCATTAAGCGTAATTCACAAGGAATTACCAAAGTGACCTGCTTTCAGGGCTGTTTGATGTTAACCCTGGCAGGAATTTCCATTCAATCACTGAAAATCACTTAAGTAATTTCTCATGAATGTTCTGGTAGATTACTAAGATCTACGTAGGACTCTCAATCATGCAACTGGTGTCCTTGATAATGAACCACCAGTGCAAGAGTATCCAGTGTTCCTATGGAGATCTTTTGATGCATCTCGAGGCTCTAGACTCAGTAAGTGCAAGATTTGGTTTTCCTATGCGGAAACTAGTGATGGGTCTCCTGCTTCAATATCAACCATCTCTAAGAGATAAGTTGATAGATTACACTGGTTCCCCGTGAAAATGAAACAAGCTCTTTAAGAGAACTTGAGTGGCAAGAAAGTTTAGTGTAGTGCGTCGCTGGGTCCATGACGTCTTGTCTTCAATACCGGTGTTACCTTAGTAACCCCCAGTAGCATATGAATTGAACTTGGCCCTAAGGTTGAATAATTAGATGGATATTTCTTTTCACCCTTTCTCATTTCATTTCTTTTTAACTCTTCAACCCCTTCTTTCTCCATTCTCGCATATCTCCTGTTTTCATAATCATACCTACGGACTTTCTAATAATATCTATTGGGTATTGTCCATGGGTAGATCCCTCCGGCTCTGGCGGATCATAGGACGGTTTTACAGACCTTAGCCACCTTATAACTTCATGAATATCCTATGTTGCCATAAACCAAATCATTGAAAATTCTTTCAACGTTTTTGTGGTTTAAGAAGCACATTTTGTTAACACGTTGAGAGTTTTACCATTTTCAAATGCTCCCCCTTAACACGTGCTCGTGGGTTTTTGATAGAAATTTGCACATGTCGGGGAGAGTTGCACTTTTTGAATTGATCCACCTTAAGTGAACATGAACGGGCATTCGAGACACACTTACGTCACTAGTAAGACTAGCTTGAAGTTATTACCCGACCCGATGAAATTCACCAAAGGTTTCTCGAAATGGTACACTCTACTCAGACAAGTCCTTTTCGAGACACGCTTACATCACTGGTTAGACCAGCTTGAAATTATTACCCGTCCAGGACTAGTCCTTTCGATTCATGACAGTATATGTTCCGTCAATTCATTAGTTAAGCCTGAGATGCACTCACATAAGATGCCACATCCTTTTTGTCACCACAAATCATTTACTCCCCGTAAATATGTGCATTGATATACAAAAGGGTTTAGCACATATGGGAGAGCTTACAATTAAGTCCAAAACATCACATTTTAATCAGATTTCATATTTAAATCACATTTTCTCCTCCGATCAAAAATTTCAAACCATTTGAGATTTGTGATCCCAAGTGATTTAAATAGGTTCAAAGATTTTGGGAGAAAAGTGTGGTCAGATTTAAGAATGACAGATTATGAGATGATGAGTTTATAAATGATGAAGGAGTATGTTATGTGTCAGCAATGATGAGTTTATAAATGATTTAGAGTTTAACAAGAAACTCGTGAAAAATTCATATTCTAACACATAACAATCACATTTTATTCAGTGCTTTTTATGTACAAAGATCTTGTTTTGATGATATAGGATTTTGGAAATCATTCTCCCCCTCAATCGATGACCCATCTTCAATTTATCATTTAAAAAAATTAATCATTTAGCATCGATTGAGTGGCAAATTTGATACAAAATTTCAAGTTTGATTGATTTTCCAAAAATCATGGTACCACCAAGTTTAGAACAAATACTTTCCCGAAGAATCATTGAAGGAAAAGTATTCGTGATGTAAAGAATACTTCTCTTCTTTTATGAGAAATGATGCACTAAAACGTACATCAAGTCGAGGAAACATGGATATAAAGTAATCCATGCCCAGGTGAACTTCACCTGGTAAAAGGAACATCCGTCTTTTTGGTGACGTATTTTCCCCATCGAGACGAGCGGGTTGATATCTGAAGTGATAGCAAGCCATTTTGAAAGAACGTTTTGGGAAACGACATGTTTTAGAAAAAACTTTATTTGACGTAAAAGGAAAAAACTCTTGCTCAAACATATGTATGATTCCGTGCCATTATTGAATGGCATTTCTAGAATCGTACATAATGTTGATTACACAAGAGACATGTCGAGAGAAGAATAATTTTGGATTTTATGTTTTTCTGATTTTTATGGGTTTTGAAGGTTTTATAATTTTCTATTTTCATTTTGTGTTAAAACTATGTACAAGGATATGTGAAGCATCTCCTTTACTCCTCATGTTCTTCCTGAAGACTTTTGAGAGCTTCAGGCGTGAGACTCTTCATTCCAAGACGAGGGAGAATGAATTGAAGTCGTTCCCTAGGAAGTGCTTTGGTGAAAATATCAGCTAGCTGGAACTCAGTCCTCACGAAGTAAAGTTCCACAATTCCCTTCTCAACCTGTTCCCTGATGAAATGATGTCGAATATCAATGTGCTTTGATCTGGAGTGCTGGACGTTGTTGCAGCAAAGAGCTATGGCACTTTTGTTGTCGCAGTACATGGGAACCTTGTTATAAACAAAGCCATAGTCCAAAAGTTGAGATCTCATCCATAGGATCTGAGCTCAACATGAGGACATAGCAATGTATTCAGCCTCTGTGGAGGAGATCGATGTACTTATTTGTCTCTTTGAGGACCAACTAACCAGCTTATCACCCAGAAATTGAGCACCACCTGACGTGCTTCAACGTGTATCTTGACATCCTGCATGGTCTGCGTCAGAATAAGCCATAAGCGCCATAGCAGTGTCCTTGGGATACTAGAGACCCATGTAGATTGTTCCTTTAAGATACCGAAAGACCCTCTTGAGTGCTTCCAAGTGCTTCTTGGTTGGCTTGGATTGATACCGAGCACACATGCACACAACAAAAAGAAGATCTGGTCTACTAGAAGTGAGATACATCAAGGAACCAATCATACTTTGATACTTCGTTTGGTTGACCGGGATCCCAACATTGTCCTCATCAAGTTTTGATCTTTCGATCATGGGAGTATCAACTGAGTCATAGGATTCGAATCCAAATTTCTTCATGATTTCATTAGCATACTTGGATTGATTGATGAATATGCCATTGGGATTTTGAGAGACTTGTAACCCCAAAAAGAATGACATTTGTCCCATCATGGACATCTGGAACTCAGAGCTCATCTCTTGTGAGAAACGATCACATTCCTTAGGATCAGAGGAGGCAAATATGATATCATCAACATAGATTTGAACATGAAGGTAGTTTTTGCCTGTTTTTCTGGTAAAAAGTGTAGGATCAACAACACCCTTGGTGAACTTGTTTGCAAGAAGAAACTTGGACAATGTATCATACCATGCCCTAGGAGCTTGCTTAAGTCCATAAAGAGCCTTCCTCAAACGATAAACATGATTAGGACGTTCCTGATCCACGAATCCTTCAGGTTGACTAACATACACCACCTCCTTTAGATCTCCATTTAAGAATGTTGTCTTAACATCCATTTGATATACTACCATATTCTGCCTGGCAGCATTAGCAAGAAAGATTCTTATAGCTTCAATTCTAGCAACAGGTGCGAAGGATTCTTCAAAGTCTATTCCTTTTTCTTGAAGGTATCCATTTGCTACAAGCCTTGCCTTGTTCTTCAATACATCTCCATGCTCATCAAGCTTTACCTTAAATATCCACTTGAGAGGGGGATCATAGCATAATCGGGAGGAGGTACTAATTCCCACACTTCAAGTCGATCAAACTCATGAATTTCTTCTTGCATAGCGGTAAACCATAAGTCTTTAGACATTGCATCTTTGAAATCCTTGGGCTCAGCTTTAGAGTGGATGTAATTGAAGAAGCACCATAAAGCGTCGGTGGCAAGCTGTTTATGGGTTGATGCCGGACGAGAAGGGTTTCCAATGATGTTGTCAATTGGGTGATCATTTGTCCATTTTCTGAGATGCTCATGGGGTTGAGGATAGTGAATTGAGGTTGCCGTGTTTGATTCTTCTGAGGATGTTGCATCATTTGAGGATTCAGGAGCAAAGATGGTTTTCAAACGGCTTATCATCAGGTGGAGCAAAAGGATTTACTTCAAAAGAATTAACAGCTACTGCTCTTTGGTGTACGGATGATGATTGAACATTTGATGTTGTACATGAATGACTAATAGTGGGAGCTTCAGGATCCAACGTTAGTGAAGTAGATGGCCCTGCATCATTATGTGGAACATTCGCAACCACTGCTGGTTGTGGAACGTTTTGAGCTTCAGGTTCAGCCACATATTAAGGTTCAAAGTATTCATCAAACATTGGAACAAATAATTTCTTCCAATCATCACTTGTAGGAGGTACAAAAGGAGTAGCAGGATTGGGATTCTGTACAAGACCTGAACTTATGGGTCCAGGAGACAAAAGATTTGGTATGGGTCCAGAACTTGCTTGTCCAGGAGCCTGTTGCTTAGTCAGCTCATCGAATGTCACGTAAATTGTTTCCATTATTTCTCTTGTACGTTTGTTGTAGATTCTGTACCCCTTTCTATCTGGAGCATATCCAACAAAGAAGCCAATATTGGCTTTGTCTTTTAGTTTCCCAAGGTCTTCATTGTCGTTTGTTGGATAACACAGTGCACCAAATACTCATAGAAACGAAAGGTCTGGTTTTCTGCCATGAACTAGTTCATACGGAGTCTTGCAGTGGAGAGGATGTATCAAGGAACGATTATGTGTGTAGCACGCAGTTGCAATAGCTTCTGCCAAAAGGAACATTGGAGCTTTAGAGAAAATAAGCATAGTCCTTGCAGCTTCAACAAGGGTGCAGTTATGCCTTTCAACAACCCCATTTTGTTGAGGGGTACGTGGAACACTCTTTTGATGACTAATGCCGATACTTTCATAAAATTGAGTAAGTTGTTTGTTCACAAACTCTGTTCCATTGTCAGTGCGAATGAACCTAACAATTTTGTTAAGTCGAACTTGCAATTGCTTGATGAGTCTTATGATAATCTCCGGAGTCTCGTCCTTTGATCACAAAAACTTTACCCATGTGAAGCGAGAGTAGTCATCAACAATAACTAACACATATTTCTTTCCATTGATACTTTGAACTCTCATTGGTCCACAAAGATCCATGTGAAGGGTGTGTAGAACTTCCATAATGGTGTTGACATTTTTGGGTTTGTGAGTGTGCTTTTTACTCTTGCCCATTTGACATGCGGAATATAGATGATCCTTTTCATACTTTAGTCTGGGCATGCCTCGAACAAGATCCTTACGAGTGAGTTCATTGATGGTACCGAAGTTCAAGTGGTTCAAACGACGATGCCACAGCCATGATTTGTTCTTAGAAGCTTTTGAGAGCAAACAAACGGGAGAGGACCGCATCATGTCTTTAATTGAGATGGTATATAGATTGGTGCCACGACTGCCTTTAAGTAGATTTATACCATCTAATTCTTTAACAAAATATGTGTGTTTTCTGAATGCAATTTCAAGATCTAAATCACAAAATTGACCAACAGAAAATAGATTATGTCCAAGTCCTTCCACGTAGTACACCCTGGAAATCACGCTGTCTCCAAAGACGTAATCTCTATAACCCATTATTTCCCCAAAGTGGTCATTCCCGAATCTGACAGTACCAATGAACTTTTCCACAAAATTCTTGAGCCGTGAGCGATCCCCGGTCATATGTTTTGAGCAGCCTGAGTCCAAATACCAAAGGACGATTTGTACGACCTGCATTTGAAACCAAACAACGGTGGATACCTAAACAATCTGGAGCCCCACAAGCAATTGGGGTCCGTTTGGTTAGCACATACAAATATTGGATTATCATAAGTCACAGGGATACTATTGGTATTTTTACTAGATGATGCACTAGACCTAGAAGTGGTACTTTGTGCTTTTAGTGAGAACATTCTACTGGCAGGTCTCCATTCCATAATTGGCACTACTTTAGAGTTAGTGATCCTAGTCAAGGGGCACTTTTTTCCTAGAGTGAATTTCCTTCCAGTAGGCTTCCATTGATATACAAGATTTGTGAACAACTTACCAGTTGCTTTCCAAACACGATTTTTTACTACAGATTTCTTAACACTTGTCACAGGGGATCGATTAAGAGATTTGAAATATAACACAACACAATCATCATCTTTTTTCGGATTTCTCCTTATCTTTTCATTGGCGATTTCAAAAACCCTAACTATTCTTATATTATTAATTCGTTATCCTAGAAAGTCGACCATATTTTTGGTTGGTTTTTTGGATGCGAATGCTGTTTTAGGGTTTCAGAGTGGGTGCTTATATGATTTATTATCAAACCGCCATTAGGGTTTCTGGAATCGATCTGATCTTGGGATTAAGTAAGTTGATTTGACTTATGATTTAAAGATCGATCTCCTTTGTCTCCTCAAGTTTCATTGAGAATTGTTTACTGGTTGGGTTTATCCTTAACGATTATAAAACCTTTTTGGTTTTTACATTCGCTGGTCTATGGTGCTTAAAGGCTGGAATGGAACCCTAATTTTTTAGGGTTTTGTTCATTATTGCTGCTGGATGGTTACCCTTGCTAGGGTAGTGATTTGATGATGGTACTCTTTTTGTGGGTTCGTATGTTCTTCACGTGATGGCAATTATTGATAAGTGGGTTTAGAAGAGATGATTAACAATGATTTACGTTATTGTGTTTGGAACTTAAGGTGCGATCTCACCCTTTGATTTATCGTGGTTCGTTGTACACTAAGGCCTAATGTTGTGAGGTATATTTGAATTTCTTTGGTCTGGTATACGTTGGGGATTGGAAGTTAGGGTTATCAGCCCTATGATCGTTACACCATGTGTTGAATGGTGCCTTGTTCAAAACCCTTGGTTTCGACCATCATGGGATGTTTGTTACTTGAATATATGGTTGATTATGATACTATTGGTTTGCATTCTGATCTTGGTTGCATTTGGCAGCTTATTGGTATTCAAAATCTCGCCATAGATGGAAGTTAAGTTTTGGGGGCTCTTGTTCAAAACCCCAATCACATTATCACGGATTTGTTACATTCTAATTCATAACCCTTATGCTGATGCTTATGGATTCATGTTGATGTTTGTGATATGTATTTTCCTTTAGTGATCACAAGCTTATGAAGGGCTGGTGTACGTTTGATGTTACTAATTTCAGTCTTGGTGTGATCATGGGAGGAGTTGTGGCATTGAGACTTGAACATTGGTTGTCTTCAAGTATTTCTCTCAGATTGGATGGAAGATTGGTTCAAGTTATTATATGCCGGAAGGTACGATCTTGGGTTGTAGATATCCATATTAGAGTGGTTGGCAGTTTTGTTTTCATTATCTTTTATCGGATTTCTCCTTATCTTTTCATTGGCGATTTCGAAAACCCTAACTATTCTTATATTATTAATTCGTTATCTTAGAAAGTCGACCATATTTTTGGTTGGTTTTGTGGATGCGAATGCTGTTTTAGGGTTTCGGAGTGGGTGCTTATATGATTTATTATCAAACCGCCATTAGGGTTTCTAGAATCGATCAGATCTTGGGATTAAGTAAGTCGGTTTGACTTATGATTTAAAGATCGATCTCCTTTGTCTCCTCAAGTTTCATTGAGGATTGTTTACTGGTTGGGTTTGTCCTTAACGATTATAAAACCTTTTTGGTTTTTACATTCGCTGGTCTATGGTGCTTAAAGGCTGGAATGGAACCCTAATTTTTTAGGGTTTTGTTCATTATTGCTGCTGGATGGTTACCCTTGCTAGGGTAGTGATTTGATGATGGTACTCTTTTTTTAGGTTCGTATGTTCTTCACATAATGGCAATTATTGATAAGTGGGTTTAGGAGAGATGATTAACAATGATTTACGTCATTGTGTTTGGAAGTTAGGGTGCGATCTCACCCTTTGATTTATCTTGGTTCGTTGTACACCAAGGCCTGATGTTGTGAGGTATATTCGAATTTCTTTGGTCTGGTATACGTTGGGGATTGGAAGTTATGGTTATCAGCCCTATGATCGTTACACCATGTGTTGAATGGTGCCTTGTTCAAAACCCTTGGTTTCGACTATCATGGGATGTTTGTTACTTGAATATATGGCTGATTATGATACTATTGGTTTGCATTCTGATCTTGGTTGCATTTGGCAGCTTATTGGTATTCAAACTCTCGCCATAGATGGAAGTTAAGTTTTTGGGGCTCTTGTTCAAAACCCCAATCACATTATCACGGATTTGTTGCATTCTAATTCATAACCCTTATGCTGATGCTTATGGATTCATGTTGATGTTTGTGATATGTATTTTCCTTTAGTGATCACAAGCTTATGAAGGGCTGATGTTACTAATTTCAATCTTGGTGTGATCATGGGAGGAGTTGTGGCATTGAGACTTGAACATTGGTTGCCTTCAAGTATTTCTCTCGGATTGGTTGGAAGATTGGTTCAAGTTATTATATGCTGGAAGGTAGGGTCGTTTAGACCATGGTTATTAGTACGTTTGATCCGTTGCTGGGCAGAATTCTTCATCTAATGGGTGAATGGGTACATTATGTGGAAGTTAGGGTGTTAATCCCTATGTTTTATGGTTGCGGGGATTGATGCTGAATTCGTATCTATTTACTATCTCACATGTGATCAAGATGCTAAGGGTTGGTTGATGCTGGAAGTTTGGACTACTATGATGACTTGAAGATTCAAGTATTTTACTTGCAATGCATTTATGTTTTATTTTTTAAGTCATTGTGGTCTGATGATTAGTTATAAGTGTGGTATGTCACTCTTATATTATAAGTTATAGGAATGTTTTGCATTCGTATAGGAGAGTTTGTAAGTGTCCTAAGGGACTGAGATGAGGAAATTCATCCTCATCCTTTTGTACTTTAATATTTTTGGTGTAATATATTTTACCGGGGTGAATTAACCCTTTTACCCAAAAACAATCATCATGGTTACTAGAAATTAAGCAGTCATTACAATTCATACAAGTAGCAGCAGAATTCGAATTAATTACAATATGCTTATAGCAATTACTAGAATCAACACGATTCATTTCATTCAAATCAGATTTGCTGTTCCTAAGATGGTCTTCTACTTTCTTCACAAGTGTACTCTTAGCTGGCGAAGTCCTATCATTCTTTGTATTACACCTAAGCTGTGACCCGCTAGCTCTAGTGACACTTTTTACTCCTGTAGAAGCATTGATGGGAACATTAGTTTGCTTGGCTGCCAATCGGTTTTCTGAAGGTGATGTGTTGGGTTCAGATGTTCTCAAAGTTTTAACAGAAGTGACATGTTTGTATCAACAACATCTTATCTTTGAAGTAGTCGGAGTTTTGCGGATGCTTTGGTTGAGTGCAGTTTCTTGCAATGTGGCCCAATCCCCCACAGTTGTAGCACTTAGGTTGTCTTGCTTGCCCCTGAATTGCATTCCCCACTCTATACGGCCCATTACCACGAACAGCATTCCTTTGATTCAAGTTTTGCCTACCTTGAACATTCTGAACCACAACCCTTCCATCTTCCACAATTGCCTGATTTCGTGGATTAGATGACGTCCTAAGTTGTTTGTTGGTTTGAGGAAGTGTAGCTCTGAATTGTTGGACAAGTAGGGACACTTGATTAGAAAGGTTATCAATCATCTTGTCAGTGTGAGAGTATTCATAGTCTTGATGATTATTTACTGTGGTCGTTGATTGGGTAGATGAGGGACCGACTTGATCACTGAAGGATTGACTAGTTGGCTGAACATTTGCGACAAATGCAAGAGAGTCATTGGTTGTTGTTGGATTGAGCTTTTCTCTCATTGACCGATCATAAGCAGCATGCTTTTCATGTTGTTGGAGATAGGCATAGAGTTGTTCATGATTGGTGTTTCTGAGTCCTTTGTTGAGTTTCACTGCTACAAATCTATCCCATTTGGGTGCCATGTGGTTCACAAATTTGGAATTGAGTTGAATGTTGGGCATTGTCATCTTGATCATTCGCATATCATTCACCAGTTTGTGAAACCTGAAATAGTAATCTGTTATGGTTTCACCCGCATTCATCTTGAAGTGCTCAAATTCATCATACAACTGAGATTCACGATCTTCCTTGGTTAATTCCGATCCTGCAAGCAGCATTTTGACATTGTCCCAAACAGCTTTGGCCTTAGTGTTATAATTTATGATCTTCTAGACATCTTTGGGAAGCCCTTGAATGACAATATTTGATGCTCTAATGTCAGCATCATAACGCTTCTTTTCTTCTTTAGATAAGTCATTGTAAGTACGAGGTCTGGTTGCTCCAAGAACAGCAGCTTGATTCTCAATTGTTGCCACAGTGTCTCTCATGGTGCCCATTTGAAATGGTCCTTCATCAATGGATTTCATAATGTTGACACCATTCTCCTTTCCCAAGCAATAGAGACGAATCCTTTGGTCCCATGATTCATAGTCGGTTCTGTCCAGCATTGGAGGACGGGTATCTGACCATGTATCTTGAATGTCATCTGAAGAAGTGCTTGCCATGATGTGGTTAATGATTAAGTCTTAGTACAAGGTTTTGATCAAAAATGTAATCCGTGTTTGGTCGCAACAAGTCAAGTTATAACCGCTCAACAAGTAATAAGTCAAGTCATAAGTGTTATCTCACAACGTCAAGTTACAGTTGAATTAGTCGTAACAACTTAAGTCGCAACAACACACAAGTTACAAGATTGACACTAAACCAAATCACTAACACTAATCAACAACTCGCTAAATAGGCAAGCAACACACTAAAATCCCAAGTCACTAAACTACTAAATCGCTGAATTCACCAAACCACTGAAAACGAACTAACTCACTGAAAATACAACTGAGCAACTCGCTAGTGTAACAACTCGCTAGACAAACCAAGTCGCTGAAACAGTCAACTCGCTAAGATACCAACTCACTGAAATGGCAAATCACTAGACCTAACAACTCGCTAATGCACAACTCGCTGGAATTCTAACTCGCTAAATATACCAAATCTCTGAACACACCAACTCGCTGGACTTAGCAACACGCTAATCAAACCAAATTGCTGAAAAACTAACTCACTGAAAACAAGTTAACTCACTGAATCTGATCAACTCGCTAAAACTGATCAACTCGCTGGAATATCAACTCGCTACTTAATGAGACAAAGGGGTCACTTTCTAGCGTTTTGTCCTTTTATCCCAAAATAGCAAACTGCCAAATCGATGCACCCAACTCGCTAATAAATCTGTCAACTCTCTACTAAGAAATGTCAACTCGCTAGCAAGAGAAACAACACAAAATACCTCCAATGTCCACGAGAATAATGAAATAACTTAACCAAAAGCTACACAAGATGCCTACAACACTTCTAGATACGAAAGTACAAGTAAAGTACCAAGAACAACTCCTAACGAGATCAAACTAATGTGAAAACCACTAAACCTACTCGAACCAAACTAAAAACCCAATACCAAGCTATAAATACGAGCATACCACGAATCCTAGGATAGAACCATGGCTCTTGATACCAATTGTAGTATACTCTAATGTGTAAACATGTATGGTTTTGTGTTTAAGTGGATTAAATGTTATGAATTCTAGAGAGAGATTAGAGAGAGAAAGTGATGGGAGCCTTGAGAGAAAATAGTGAGTTGTAGTATTGCAAAGGAAGGTCCAACCCTCTCCACTAGTGGAGAGGGGTATTTATACAAAGAAGGAAAACGCCCCATAAAATGGGCTGTGGATCGAGCTGATAGTGGGTAAAGACCCGACTCGATACCACAAAGCTAACTACGTACTAACTAACATAAAAATGACTACGAGCTAACATAATACAAGAGAATACTCGGGGTGACCGAGTCTTCAATATGAATATTTAATTCCTAACATGATGTTTCTGATGAAGAAGACGCTGATGTATTTGAAGAAGTACTAAGGGATCCGATACAAACTGAAGAACAAATTGGAGATCCTATAACAGAAAAGCTTGACAGCATGTTCTCAAATTTGCATGAAAGATTTGGAATCAATATTCAGGAAGATGACCCAATGGATCAAAGAGTTAACAGCATCTATGATTTGGTTATTTACAAGTTCAAAAGCGACAGAGATTTTACAAGACTTGTCAATCAAGAGGTTTCGAAAGCTCTTGGCATGTCTACTTCTTCAACAAATGAAAGCAATGTCACTATGAAGAGAAGAAGAGAACGCTCTCTATTATGGAAATAGATTCCCAGAGTTACAAGATCTGACACTGCACCCACAGTTCCCGACTTCAACGACGATCTTATGTATATGCATTTCGGTCCAAACAAATACCAACCATTAACAAAGGAAGTTGCTACTTATGAGGAAATTCCATAACCATTTCTGGAAGAAGAAAGATTTCTTGACATATTCTCAGAAGAAGAAGTTGATCGTGAAGATTACAACTTTGATGCATTTATAGGATTAATTAATGTTAATGAAAGATCGAGATGTTTCTATCGACTAAGGCAACTCAAAAGGAAGCCTCGTGAAGAAGTCTTCTCAAATTATAGAATCCTCATATAAATTGAAATTAATTCCGAATATCAGCATTCTCATGGTCATGTTAATTATCACGTGGTTCGCACTGACAATCAACATTACCACTTCACTGAATCAGACTATCTGAACCTTCATCCACGTGATCTCGAAGATATTCTTAAAAGAAGAAGAGACTGCTTCAACAAGAAAGCTATTGATCAAGACGTGATTGAATCAGTGTTGCTCTTCATGAAAGCTTATGCTGTGGTAGCTCACATTGAAGACTTCCAGATGGGGATTGAAAGCTATCAAAGGAAAGTCAACTTGACTCCTCCAATGTTAGCTTGCATCGGTATTCAAAAGATCAAGTGTTGGACTTTCTTCACTAGACCCGGCCTTGGACTTTGTATTGTATATGTGACCGATAAAAAGTAGAAAAGATTGTTTAGGGTCGTTGAAGTAGCTAAGTTCTCCTCTGGTACTCTATTATGGATACTAAGGAAACTTGAGCGAATTAAGAGGCGTGTGGAAAAGCTGCAGATTGAGATGACTGCAAGTAATCATCATATGTTGACCAGAGTTGTGAAAGTGATTAGGGAAAGGCTTACGCATCGTGCATCATGGAGAATAATGGAACAAAGAATCGGATGTCGAAGCTGGCCCAACCGAATACCCATAAATAGAAGACCCGAATGATCTACCCTTAGGGGGAGATTGTTGGAACACGAAAAGTGTAAATCATTAGTCAGGGACTTCTATTTATATTTTGTTATAGTTTAGGGTATGTTGTGTATTGTTTTGTATGCGACAGCAAGTTACCATCGTGGAACTTATATATCCGCGATGGCATGCTTGGCTAGACGTTGGGTATAAATACCCCCTACCTCATGGGTTATGAGGTGTGTGTTCTTCTTAATGGAATTGCGAAGGTTTCTTATGTTCTCTCCCTCCTCTCTCAAAAGTGCTCAAACCCACTTTACATTATTTAGATTAGTTCATAGACGTGATATTATTAGAACTACAACTATATATAGATATACAAGGGTGACGGCGTCAGCTTTTGGATCCTGATGCCGTCAAGTCGCCGTTATTAGGGTTTCTTCACGCCTAATTAATCTTCTTGACGCCATCTCTTGTTGTTGTCTTCTGGGCCGTCTCTCTATGTGGTAACACGTGACGGCCTACTCGAAATATAACGTGACACCGTCACGTTGTAATCATCAAATTCTTCTCTGGTGTGTCAAGTGCAAATCGTTATCCTCCTCTTGATTCATCAAATGACGGCGTCACCTTGTGACTCCTGATGCCGTCAGGTACTGTTTCCAGCATGGTTACTTGACTTTGTCGTTTTCTTCACTTTTAATTCAAAAAATGTCCAAAATGCTCCATTTTCCAGAATTCTCGTCCAAAGTACCTAAAATGACAAAAGGAACGATTTGAGGTAATATTTGACCATAATATCACGATTTAGGGCTTAAATGACCCCCTAAAATCGTAACAAATATTTCCTTATCAACAACCATAAAATTATCTCATGTACAAATCTAAATATTACATGTTACTACATTTAGTTTTACTATTTACTTACATTTGTTGAATATGTATTTCTTTGTAATAATTGAAATATATGTAAATGTGTTGGTCCGCGATAAACTTGTGTAACACCATGAATTGAATAAACAACAGTTTGAGCAACTGAAAATAACAATGTTTATTATTGATAAGAGCATGGTTACATGATCTTGACCATGATCGACTAATAATACCTATTTGTACATTACAGGTGTAAGAGTTTTATAATATGGTTGAAGTTGAAGGCTTTTACGAGGGATAGTTGTGGAATACTATCCCTAGTAATGACAAATGCTTCTCTTCAAGTTATGAAGAGGTGGATTCCACTTAGAAGAGGAAGTGTGTCATAGAGGTAGAATCGTTACCTATCACTACTACTAACCTCCCTTTTATAGACGAAGGGAAATACACTATTAGTAGTTACAAGAGTAGTTAAATCTAAACTAGAAGCAAATTGATAGTTAAAGTACACATGCACTTTGTGTGGCTAGGGATTTTTTTTTTCTGGGTAAAGGGATAATACCCGGTGAATATATTAAAATAAATAAAGTTTCAGAACACGAAGATTAGCAATGAACTGCTCTAAGAACAAAAACTACATGGATCAAACACCCTCGATCCATGACAACCAAGATAAAAACACCTAAAAGCTCAAATGATAACATGAAAAAAAAGTCAGGTATTTGTATCTCCAACCGCAATTTTCCACGTCTCCTTGAGCTTGACCACTTGAGCACTTTCTGTGAACTTGATCGATGCAATCTTCAATCTCACCGTATCCAGAATGATGTTCGATACCTCTTCCGGTTTCTTCGAAGGTTTACTATGAATACAACCATTTCATTCCTGCCAAATAAAATAAGAGGTAGCTGCAAGTAACGAACGCCCCACAATACTTGTTACCGAATTACATTTAGAAATAGGAAGAAGCCAGTCCATCACGTCATCCCATATGGGAGAAATAGTTAGAAGATCAGCCTCCTTTAAAACTATAGACCACACCTTAGTCGAGAAAGGGCATTCGAAAAACAAATGAACATGAGAATCACGTTTCCCTTTACACAATGGGCATTGGAGCAGGTTTAAGTCGACATGTATGCCAACATCCCATCGCTTCAATCTATCTTGTGTTTTAAGTCGTCTCCTCATAACGAGCCATAGATGAATCGAGTGACGAGGGATAGTGAATTTAGACCAAACCAAGTGATAGCAACCGATTAGATCACCACGCTCTCTGATAGCTTGCCATACTTCACGACTAGAGAATTGTTTCAACACACCATCATTCGTCCTACAATATGGCACATCCTCACTATCATGCAAAAGGGTTGGAATAGTAGCATAAATCAAAGAAGCATACCTGGTATACCAAGTATGAGGCCACACCCAAGAGTTATTACTTATGACATCAGCTACTTTACTTTGGAGACTAAAACCCACACTACTTATTGCTATGTATGTTAAATGGTTCATTAACGGGCAATGATCGTCCCATTTATCAAACCAAGTAGAAGTCGTCTGTCCGTTTCCTAACTTGTACCAAAAATGAGGGCGTATAAGATTACGTATACTCAATAGTTTACGCCAACCCCAACTACCCCAAATAATGATTGATGCAACACAAACATCCCAAAAGCTCCTGTTCTTTAACTTGTATGAATGAATCCATCGAACCTACAAAGTTTCCTTGTGAGTCAAAAGTTTTGATACATGATTTGACATAAGAGCCACATTAACTTTCTCTAATTTTCTAACACCAAGTCGCCTTTCAACTTTAGGAAGACATAACTCATCCCAATAAACTTTGGCTCTACCCAGTTTCAAAGTACCTTGACACCACAAAAAACCGCACATCAATTGTTCAATGTCTTGAATAATGCTAGTCGGCAAGATAAACACGGAAGCCCAATGCACATGCATAGACGAAAGAACAGAACTGACCAATTGAAGCCTTCCTGCAAAAGATAACCACTTATTCTTCCAATCTCCTATCCGTTTTTTAACCCGTTTTACAAGAATTTTGAAATCCTTATGAAGGAGCCTAGACGAAATATGAGGAACTCCTAGATACTTAATAGGAAGCGTACCTTCTTCAAATGGAATGAGATGCAAAATGGAATTCTTAACACGATCATGCACATTACAAAAGAAAACCGTGCTTTTCGGAACACTGGGAACCAACCCCGAAACTTCTTTAAACTCTTCCAACGCCTCTTTGATAATAGAAGCCGACTAAACATCTCCACGAGCAAACAAAATAAGATCATCTACAAAACAAATGTTAATAATTTTTTGTTTATTACATTTGTTATGGAATGCAAAGTCACCACCTTCACGGACATTTAGTTTAAGCATTAGAGTAAGAATTTCCATAACCATCGTAAATAAATAAGGTGACATAGGGTCACCTTCGTGGAGGCCATGTTTTCCTTTAAAATATCCATGTAAATTGCCATTGATATTAATAGAAAATGAAGTGACAGAAACACACGCCATGATCCATTTTATCATAGACACATTAAAGCCAAAACCTACAAGAATTTCTTCCAAAAACTTCCAACTTACCGTATCATATGCTTTCTGAATGTCAGTCTTGAGAGCACATCTCGGAGGACCTCTATTCAAGTGATATTTATGCATTAACTCTTGAGTTAAAAGAATGTTATCCGATATACTTCTACCCGATATGAAAGCGGATTGGTTATCACTAACCACATCATTTTGGCCGTCTTTTATCCGATTCGTAATAGTTTTGCTAACACATTTATAAATACATTGCAACATGAAATCGGGTGATAATCGTTAACACGGGAAGGAGTAGTCACCTTAGGAAGCAAAGCAATGATAGTATGGTTTATTTCTTTCAGAAGTTGGCCATTAATGAAGAAATCTTTGATAGCATTGCACACATCAACACCTACTATATCCCAAGCTTTTTTAAAGAAAATAGATGTGTACCCATCTGGACCCAGAGCTTTTTTTTTTTGGGTAAAAGGGCTTCACTCTGGTAAAATATATTAATCATAAAAAATGAAGTACAATGTGGCTGAAATACCACATTAACCTCAAGCAACGCTTGAACAACCTCTACCCACTAAACGCTTGTGACAGGCCACAAAGTGAAACAAATTAACAACATACAGTAACTAAATCACCAATAGGAAACAACCAACACAGGAAACATGAATTGCCACAACTGTCCATAAGCCGCTTCAAAGGAGATTGATGAACCAAATGAGACTGCCTCCTTAAAAACCTCTCTAAGAAAAAACCCGGTAGGAAAACCCTGGAAGAGGGAAAAAAGAGAACATCTCTCAATTAGATCTCCAAAGAACAATCCAAACATCCAAACGCAACTTCAAAAGAGACTATATCATCTATCATAAATCAGCACTCAATAAACGACATCATAAATGCATAAGAGACGGAGGCAACTTCCACACACGCAAAAGATCTTCCACTTTCACCGTCTTCTTAAATCTGCAAGCGAGAAGCTTCAGACGAACCGTGAACTTGATAAAATCAACAACTTGAGCTTCCGATCTTTTCTACCTCTTGAAAATCCCGTTGTTTCTTTCTTGCCAAATAACGTAAGAAGTGGCTGCAAACAGAAGCTTAGAAACAACACTCCGAGTAGACCTAGATTCCGCCGTAATAATGAGAAAATTAATGATAGCTTCCAGCAAAGAAGGCATAGAACAAAATCAGCAAACAACTTCAATGAATTCCAGACCTGAGAAGAAAACATACAATCAAAGAAAAGGTGATCATGAGAATCGGGTTGCAACTCGCAAAGCGGGCATTGCAACATAACATTATTAGGATTATAGTTATCATCCTACAGCCTCAACATATCCTGCGTCTTTAGTCTCCTTTTGATAACCAACCAAAGATGAAAGCATGTCTTGGAATCCTATGAGAAAACCAAACCACATGAAACCAATCAACCGTAGAGCCCCGATGTCTAATACAATCCCATACCATAGAGACTGAGAAGTGCTTAAAACAACCATTACTAGTACGCCAAGATAAACAATCCTCCATATGATTACCCAACTGAGGAACCGTGACCGAATTAGAGATGGATAACGAACTACCCATTGAGTGGGCCAAGCCCAACTATCCTCAGAAATAATAACACAAACCGTAGATCCAAGAGAAAACCCAGCTCGATGAATATCCCGAGAAGATACAATAAGCGAAAAGGGACCAACATCACACCAAGAGTCGAACCAAGCAGAGGCCTTAGAACTGTTACCTAATTTATACATATGAATCTACGAATAAGAGGCCGAATCTGTAAAATCTTCTGCCAACTCCATGTCATATTACAACGACAAGGAATATCCCAAAAATTGCGATCTCTAAGCTTATACATGTGAATCCATTTAACCCACAGAGATTCCTTCCCCATAACAATGCTCCAAATATGAGAGGAAATCAAGGCATTATTAAAAGAATCAAGTCACCTAATACTAAGACCCCCTTCCTGCCTAGGTAAACAAACAACTTCCCAAGCAACTTTCGATCTACCTTTCCGCGGCTCACCATGACACCAAAGAAAACCTCTCATAAGCTGTTCAAGATCATGAACTATACGAGCTGGAAGAATAAACAACGATGCCCAATAAATATGCATAGAAAAGCACTGATTGAATTAATTGTAACCGACCAGCAAACGAAAGCGATTTATTCCTCCAATCCTTGCTACGATTTGACAGCCTTTACACCAACTCCTTACAATCTCTAATAATCAGCCTAGTAGTAACAAGAGGCACGCCAAGATATTTGACTGGAAGAGACCTCTCTTCAAATGGAAGGACCTGAAGAACAGCAATCTTGAAGTCATTAAGA
Organism: Artemisia argyi; assembly: GCA_030686995.1. NCBI lineage: Eukaryota > Viridiplantae > Streptophyta > Magnoliopsida > Asterales > Asteraceae > Artemisia > Artemisia argyi. The sequence goes on along the minus strand of JARVZY010001967.1, from coordinate 70,038 downwards.
CCATTGCAGAAATAGGCTGTACTTTTAGGAAAACTAGGAGTAAGACCAGAAGCTAGCTTAAACTCATCCAAAGCATCCATAATGACTTAGGCTGAATGGACATCACCATGGACAAACAGAAACGAATCATCAGCAAAAACATAAATTAATGATATTCAACTTAGAGCATTCGTGATGAAAAGTAAAAGAATCGGCCAAACAAACTCGGCGATGCAACATGAGAGTTAGGACCTCCATAACAAGGGTAAAAAGATAAGGAGACAAAGGATCACCTTGCCTCAAACCCCGCTTACCCTTAAAATAACCAAGTAAAACTCCATTAACACTAATCAAGAATGATGTCGACGTAACACATTCCATAATCCATGCAACCATACGCGTGTGAAAACCAAAACCAATCAGAATACTCCTTAAAAATCTCTAGTCAACCGTGCCATAAGCCTTTTGAATATCCACCTTAAAAGCACACCGAGAGGGCCCACGATCAAGATGATAATTATGCATTAACTCCTGAGTAAGCAAAATATTATCCAAAATCCTTCTACCCGGGACAAACGCAGATTGATTTATACTGACCAAGGATGTTAAACTCTCTTTGATACGGTTAGCAATAATCTTGCTAATACATTTATACATAACATTGCAGCAAGAAATAGGCCTAAAGTCATTAATCCGGGATGGAGAGGTGACCTTAGGAAGGAGAGCAATAGTAGTATGAATAACTTCTTTAAGAAGCTTACCATTACTGAAAAACTCCTGAACCGCCTTAATAACATCCAGAAAAATAATATCCCACGCACCTTTAAAGAAAGCCTCGAAATACCCATCAGGACCCGGTGATTTATCATCACCCATCGAAAAAATACAATTCTTAACCTCTTGAGTTGTGACACCCCGCACCATTTGAGCAGCAACAACTGGATCGAGAGTATTGTTAAACAGATCATTAGCATCAACAGAAATAGAATGCCCCTCTTGACCAAGAAAAGAAGTGAAATGACTAACAAACGCATTCGGGACCTGATCTTGATCAAAATGAACCCCATCATTATAATACACAGAATCAATCCTGCTCCTAGCTTTAAGGCTCTTGACCACTTTATGGAAATAAGCAGAATTAGCGTAAGAAGAAGTCTAAAAACAATTATGCTATATTTATATCCAAATAGATGGAGACTATTGGGTCACTTCAGTACCCAAGTTGTAACAACCCACAAAACCTCATTACTATCATTCCCATTACAAATACCTATAGTAGGTATTTCACAGGAAACTTTTTGCTTTTTATGAGTATTTATTACTTGCATGACTCACTAGACCTGCTCACGTACCCACGCAAGCCAAATAACCCAACACTCACATCCTATAAACCCCTGGTATGTCAAGCATAAGATCACCACAACACCATAATAAGTAATTCACCAATCCAAAACACTAAATATACCATAAAACCCTAATAAACCTTAACTAATACCTAATTAGGTCAATGTGCTTATTTGAACCTATATGCTTTACTTAACTAGAATGAAATTATCCAAGGCTTAAGTATGAGTTACCTTAGGAATATTAGGATACCTTAGGACTATTAGGCATTAGTACAACCCTTTAGAACTTAGTTATAAGTACCTTAAGCACAAAACCATAACTAAGTCATAACTTCCTAGAATTAGGTCTAGACTATCTCAAAACATCCCCATAGGTCACCACAACTTTGTATAAACCTCTTAGGACTTAGGATTAGTTATTAGACACTCATAGGACACTAATCTAGGCACAAAACCCTAGGATAAACCCTAATCTCCCACTAAACACAAATAGGTCATTTAGGTCACAAAACTATATCAAACCTTCCAAAATCTTTCCCATAAGTTACCATCATTTAGAATAAAGCCTTTAGGACTTAGGATTAGTCACTAAACACTCTTAGGAACCTAACCTAGGCACTAAACCTTAAGAAAAACCTTAAACTCTCACTAAGTAAAAACTAGGTCTAAACTTAAACTTAAACAAGTAAAACCTAAACATAAGAAAGCAAGCACCCTACCACCACTCCCTAGCAGCTTACACACCATCTTGTCACTTCCAAGCACCCTACCACACACCTTCATCACCTACTTAACTAAACCACCACTAATCCACCACTAAACCACCATTAATCCACTACTAATCCACCCCTAATCACCCTAAACCACCACTAAACCTCCCAAACAGCTTACAAGCACCTCTAAGCTAGCAAGCAAGGTGGTGCATCACCACCTTGTCACCTCCTTCACCCCGTGGTGCCATCTCTACCACAAACACCCCTAAACCGCCTTATAGCCTCACCACCATAGCTCATCCTCATCACCTATAGACCCTCCATGACCACCACTAGCTTAGCTTACTCACCCCCCCCCCTTCTTCCTCTCGACACCTAAACCCTCCTTGCTTGGTCACCAAGGCCAACGAGGGTATAAATAACCCTAGTACACCCTCACTTCCAAAAGCACACCTTCCCTTCTTTCTCCACCTTAAATTTCTGGTCTTGGTAGTAGTACAAGAGCCCTAGGAAACTTAGAAGTCGAGTGGTATAGGTCTTGCATGCTTGTCGAGTCCTATTTTGCCCTAGAAAACCCTAAAACCCACGTTACACCCCTTACGACCTAGGTAAGCTTTAATTTTAGTTTCTTTAGCTTTAGAATAGTCTTAGGATAGTATTAGGATGCCTTAGAACCCTTAGGAACCCTTGCATGAGCCTTGAACCATTTCATTTACTAGTTTACATTTTAAAACCCTAAAATGCGTTTAATACATGTTTGCATGCTATACACCCTTTACATGACCTATAATCTGAATTATATAACTTATATAGGCTAATATTAGTTAAACATAAGCTAGAAAACTTAGTTGTTACATAAAATATAAGTTACATGCATTTAGGACTACTTTTGCAAAGTTTTATATGCATAAGGGTATATATCGTAAATTCCTGAAATTATAAAGTCTAGGGACTGTTTTTGAAAATTCCTAGAAGTTATAAGTGTAAGGACTAGTTTTGCAAAGTTTTAAAACCTTAGGATAGATATTAAAATAAGTTATAAACTAAAAAGGACTAGTTATGCAAATATTATAAAGTTAAAGGTCTAAATGGTAAATATAGAAAACTTAAGAGTCTAAGGGTTAGTTATGTCATTTTCTAAAACTATAGAAGTCTAGGGACTAGTTGTGTCAAATATAGATAGTTATAAGTATAAATAATATAAGTATTATAAGTTTAGGGTAGAAAATGAAAATATATAAACTATAAGGGTATAAAGTGAAAATATCATATAAGTATAAAACCTAAATAAAGTTAGAAGCATAATGCAATAGTAGGGAGCTTAATGCGAGGAATACTATGTTGATATTTCATTTTGACGAGTTTGTTGGGTTTACGAATTAAAGTGACCTGACTCTTCAAATGATTATTGCATATACTTCTGAGATATGATGGCCCGAACGGTGTTATGATTATAACTTAACATAATAACAATATAGCTAAATAGTAGGGAGCTTTATGTGAGGAGTATTAACTTCTGAATTATGATGGCCCGAACGGTATTATGTTGATAACATAATACAACTGTAAGGAGCTTCATGTGAGGAGTCATATACTTCTGGATTATGATGGCCCGAACGGTGTTATATTATATCTAAAACATTAACACACCTAAGAACAAAATAAACTTAAACAAAGATAACTAAAGCTTGACATACATCCAAACCTACAACACCCTAGGATATGTGAGTAAGGCAGTCTAGTTCCTGAGTCACTATTTGCATCACTTAGATTACCCTAAGCCCAGGTGAGTTCATAGCCTCATACTCTTTTAAAATGCTTTCACTCTAAATGCTTTATAAACCCTGTGAGGGGGATATATGCTACTTGCTTTATTTAAAACCGAATACAAGTCTTTTTCTTTGGTTGTTGTACGAGTAAACTAACTGCCACCACTACATAACCAAAATTCATGAATCTAATCGTTTGGGATATTTTACCCACGCGAACGCGAATATAGTTGATACATCTATTGGAGTTTGACAACTCCCATTGGTATTAGCACCTCACTGGGTGGTACCAATAAGTACTATATTTGAACCCACTGAAGGTTTAACTTTGGCAAGTTATCCTTCCCATCCCCTCATGGTTGGGTCTGCAGCCCCCATAACCCGGATTGTTAACGTGTGGTTCATGAGCTTAGTGCAACATACCCCACTCCTGATAATTGTGTATGCATCACAATTATCACACACCTTACATTTTCCCAGATGGGTGTAACAACTGAAACCAGGGAACATGTATTCACTAACCCCTAAACCTATGACTCTCACTCAACACCTAGTGTTGACTTTTTAAGCATGTATTCTTGGTATACTACTTCTATGGAGTTATGGCAGGAGGAGGCACTGCACTCGAGGGACTTTTCATGGTTATCATTCAAACATAACCTAACTCCTAGATTTTTGGGACCTCATCAAAAATAAAAGTATATCTTTTACAATTAAAACTCTGATAATAATGAATGATAACTAAATTTCTAAAATGTCTCTTTTCGATTCACTTTCAATTACTGTAACTATGATTCTATGAAGTAATACACCAAACACTTTATCCGCTGTGATCAGTGAAAAATGGGGGTGTTACAGATTGGCATCAGAGCTTCAGTTGTAGAGAACAAGGTCAAAACCTAAAGTACAACTATTTTTCCTAAACCCGAGAAAAGTCCTCAGTACCTCTGCCATCCTCCGTAACTATACGTGCTAAGGTTAGTATAATATTTGCCTGCTTAATTGCTAAATGATTTACAGTATTTTTACTATTATCTATAGTTATGTCTACTCCCCACTACCCTACCCCCGTCTCATCTAGCTTACATCCGAAGAATGATCTTTCCTCTCCGAATGTACTAGATTATTCCCCTAAACCCTATATCCCCAATAACTTAGAAGACTCTAGGAATAGTTTAGATATACCTTCACCCTTAGGATATACCCCTTCCTTAGATAACCCTCATTTAAAACACATAAGAGATTTCTATGCTAAGACATCACCCCTACCTCCCCTAAACCCTGTTATACACCCACCTTTCCCCACCTCTAGATTAGAACCCCATGGTTTCTTTCTCCCGAGAGAACCATATATACCTAAAAACCCTATCCCTACCTATACCCCTAGATATGACCTTAGGCAACCCTACACCTTAGGACCTACCACTTACTTAGTATACCCTCTCATTTCATCTTGGAAAGATGAAATTGGAGAAAAACCCTCTAGGATAACTTTAGAAAATGAGGAAAATCAATTAGAGGAAATTTTAAATAACTTAGATGAGATTTTCCTTGAACTTCTTGAAAAGATAGAAAAAGGTCATAATAATAATAACTTAGATAATCAACCTAACTATAGTAGTTTAAGAAACACTTTACAAGAAAACCGTTTTAAAGTAGCTAAAATACAGAAAAACCAAATGAAACACGGCCATAAAATAGCCTTTGCCCGCTTTAGGATTTGCACTTTAGAAAAGATAATAGATAATGATGAGGAAAATTTTCAAACAAACCTAGAAAACACAAACTCTTGGAATTAGGAAATTAGGAAAACCTTAGAAAACCCTAGGTAATATGCCTTTTATACCCTAGAATAGTTAGTGCCTATAGGATATGTAAGATAGGAATTCAATAAAATAAGTTAGGTTTTAGAAACTACCTAATGCCCCTCAATTAGGATAATTAGATAAACCCCATAGGAAAATACCTCTCCCACACTAACTTAGGTCACCCCTAACCCAATAGTAGCCCTTTAGCAAAAATTAGGTAAACATAATAAGTTAGGTACTTGTTATAACCTACCCTTAACCTTTACCCTTAGGAATTTAGGAAAACTACCCCGATGTCTTAGATACATAGAATCTCTAAACTATTTTAAACTCCCCTCATACTTCCTCCTTCCCTAAAACCCAATCACTCCCAAACACTTTCCCTAAACCAATGGTGAGAATACTTATTCTACACCATAGAGAACTGAATTTTTTCTCCTCTGATCTCTAAACCTTCACTACTTCCTTAGCTTTCCTAAGCTATTTCCTTCCTAGTTAGAGATTCTACCCCTAACTATCCCATATGCAAAGATATGACAATTCATATACAAGCATATTCCTATCCTTTTTCCTCTTCATTTCCTTAGATTACTATGATTTTTCCAAATTAGTTTTCCCCATCCCCTTAGTAAAACCATATTTATGATTCCCATACTTGAGGCTAGAAATAACATTAGGATATCCCTAGAAAACACAAACTTAAGTCTAGAAAACCTTAGATTATTAGGATAGGCTATTTAAGAAACCTTTGAGGAATTAGAACATTAGGATTAGGAATCTTTAAGGTTATATAGGATAGAAACCAAAAATCCCTTCCCCAATAGATAGAAAAATTTTAGGAAGACATCCCTATAAGATAGGACTTAGCTTAGAAAATTCCCTTAGGATTAGAACCTAGAAATATTAGGAAAAACATAGAATTAAATAGTAAAAGCTCTAACACAAACCATTAAACCCCTAGTTTAGGATAGACACATAGCAAAACTTCTACCATATATGAATAAGTAGTTTTAGGATAAAAATTGCCCTACCTAGTCTCTTAGGATACCCATATATATATATATATATATATATATATATATATATATATATATATATATATATATATATATATATATATATATATATGAGGATTTAGATTACACCTTAGGATTTGACATCTTTTAGAATACACATTAGGAAACTTCACTTAGGAGATACTATGGATACTACTCTAGCTGGTTTCAAATTCCTGTGAATAGTAATACTCATAATAATAGTAATAATGGTAGTAATAGACAACTTAAAACAAAAGAGAAAACCCGAAACTACACCTGAAAATAAGGACACATCTAGTAAACCCTTAGGAAAGAAAACACCTAAACCTATACCTTCTTTAGAACCCTCTACTTCAAATGAACCAAACACCTCACCCCTAGAAATTAGGATTAGTTAGGAAAAACTAGAAGAACCTTCGGGGGAAAACAAACTTTGGAAAAGAATCTAGTAAATCTAAAACTCCATTAGGATACTATCTTTCAGGTATCATATACTCTTACTCTTCCGTTTAATCTTATCCTTCCGTTCTTTCTCTTTATACCGTTTAAATCTCCTTCTCCCGCCTTTTTCCCTCTTTCCATTCAAAATCCCACTTTCCCGCCTTTTTCACCGCTCCTCTATTAAAATCCTACTCTTCTGTTTTCTCCACTCTACCGTTTAATCTTATACCCCTATACTTTTTCACTTCACCTAAACCTACCCTTCCATCCTTTCACTATCCTTCATCCTTTCATACCTTCCTATTTCTTCCCTTTCCTTCTTTCATCTTCCTCACTCTTTCCTACTAAAATCCCTCATTCCATTTCCTTCCTTTTTACTCTTCCGTCATTTTACACTCTATTTTCTTCTCTCCATATTCTCTCTCTACCTCATCATACAATGTTCTAGAAAATAGAACTTGTATTTCTCGTCATATCGCAAGATTCTATTAGTTAGAGCTTGTAAGAATATCTACATCGAACTGTAATCCTCATTATGTTCGACTATGATATTAAATCTCACTTTGCAAGAGTTGCAAAAAGAGATCTTCAACGCCCGTCATTCTAGTCATAACATGGGTATATACCATGTGGCAAGTTGCTGAACAGGAAGACTGTAGAACTTGTCTCTATCATGACTAGAACTTGTCTCTATCGTGACTAGAATTTACCTCTACCGTAGTTAGAACTTGTCTTCACCATGACTAGAACTAGTCTTCATCATGATTGAAACTTGTTTCTAAAATATTCCCGTACCGCATTTCCTTAAGTGTAGTAAACTCTCTTCATTTTCTGCCGATACTAATTAAGGATGATTTATAATGACTATCCTATTAAAATGAATTAGGTCGCTCCTTCATTTTAAAGAGAAAGTTATAAATTAAATGGGTTATGAATTTATACGCTCTTGTTTACAAATATTGGGAAGCCTTTATTTGTAAATAATGAGATATAAATTAATCAACATAAGTATTTTGCAACTGTGCAAGCATTTCTTACTCCGCTTGTACACCTATCTTACTTTTTATACCATTCTTCTTCGGTACCAGAAAAATCCTTCCCTATAACTCTCTTCTTCCTCTTATCTTTCTCGACTTATTCTTTCCCCTACTCCTACGATTATCTAAATCTTGGGACGGGATTTCTTCTAAGGGGGTAAGACGGTAACAACCCACAAAACCTAATTACAATCATTCCCATTACAAATACCTATATTAGGTATTTCATAGGTAAATATTTGCTTTTTATGTGCATTTATTACTTGCATGACTCACTAGACCTGCTCACGTACCCACACAAGCCGAATAACTCAACACTCACATCCTATAAACCCATGGTATGTCAAGCATAAGATCACCACAACACAATAATAAGTAATTCACCAATCTAAAACACTAAATATACCACAAAAGCCTAATAAACCTTAACTAAACCCTAATTAGGTCTCTGTGCTTATTTGAACATGTATGCTTTACTTAACTAGTATGAAAGTGTCCAAGGCTTAAGTATGAGTTACCTTAGGAATATTAGGATACCTTAGGACTATTAGGCATTAGTAAAACCCTTTATAACTTAGGTACAAGTCCCTTAAGCACAAAACCATAACTAAGTCATAACTTTCTAGAATTAGGTCTAGACTATCTCAAAACTTCCCCATAGGTCACCACCACTTAGTATAAACCTCTTAGGACTTAGGATTAGTTATTAGACACTCATAGGACACTAATCTAGGCACAAAACCCTAGGATAAACCCTAATCTTCCACTAAACACAAATAGGTCATTTAGGTCACAAAACTAGGTCAAACCTTTACAAATCTTTCCCATAAGTTACCATCACTTAGAATAAACCCTTTAGGACTTAGGATTAGTAACTAAACACTCTTAGGAACCTAGCCTAGGCACTAAACCTTAGGAAAAACCTTAAACTCTCACTAAGTAAAAACTAGGTCTAAACTTAAACTTAATCTAGTAAAACCTAAACATAAGCAAGCAAGCACCCTACCACCACTCCCTAGCAGCTTACACACCATCTTGTCACTACCAAGCACCCTACCACATACCTCCATCACCTACTTAACTAAACCACCACTAATCCACCACTAAACCACCACTAATCCACCCCTAATCACCCTAAACCACCACTAAACCTCCCAAGCAGCTTACAAGCACCTCTAAGCTAGCGAGCAAGGTGGTGCATCACCACCTTGTCACCTCCTTCACCCCGCGGTGCCATCTCCATCACAAACACCCCTAAACTGCCTTATAGCCTCACCACCATAGCTCATCCTCGTCACCTATAGACCCTTCATGACCACCACTAGCTTAGCTTACTCACCCCCCCCCCCCCTTCCTCTCGACACCTAAACCCTCCTTGCTTGGTCACCAAGGCCGACGAGGGTATAAATACCCCTCGTACACCCTCACTTCCAAAACCATACCTTCCCTTCTTTCTCCACCTTAAATTTCTGGTCTTGGTAGTAGTACAAGAGCCCTAGGAAACTTAGAAGTTAAGTGGTATAGGTCTTGCATGCTTGTCGAGTCTCATTTTGCCCTAGAAAACCCTAAAACCCACGTTACACCCCTTACGACCTAGGTAAGATTTCATTTTAGTTTCTTTAGTTTTAGTTTAGTCTTAAGATAGTATTAGGATGCCTTAGATCCCTTAGGAATCCTTGCATGAGCCTTGAACCATTTCATTTACTAGTTTACATTTTAAAACCCTAAAATGAGTTTAATACATGTTTTCATTCTATACACCCTTTACATGACCTATAATCTGAATTAGATAACTTAGATAGGCTAATATTAGTTAAACATAAGCTATAGAACTTAGTTGTTACATAAAAATATAAGTTACATGCATTTAGGACTAGTTTTGCAAAGTTTTACATGCATAAGGGTATATATCATAAATTCCTGAAATTATAAAGTCTAGGGACTGTTTTTGACAATTCCTAGAAGTTATAAGTGTAAGTACTAGTTTTGCAAAGTTTTAAAACCTTAGGATAGATATTAAAATAAGTTATAAACTAAAAAGGACTAGTTATGCAAATATTATAAAGTTAAAGGTCTAAATGGTAAATATAGAAAACTTAAGAGTCTAAGGGTTAGTTATGTCATTTTCTAAAACTATAGAAGTCTAGGGACTAGTTGTGTCAAATATAGATAGTTATAAGTATAAATAATATAAGTATTATAAGTTTAGGGTAGAAAATGAAAATATATAAACTATAAGGGTATAAAGTGAAAATATCATATAAGTGTAACCTCCCGTAATTTTCCCATACGATTAGTAAATATCAATAATTGAATAAAAAGGATATTACGTGAATCAAATACCATTTTTACGGAGAACAAATTTTTTTTATTATTATTATTATGCATTACATTTTATGTGAACCACTACAACATTTATGATTGACCATTTACCAAGGAACGATGCTTACACACAACCTCGATAATCTATAAATATCGCGAATAATATAATAAATTTAAAACGTTTATATTTTATAAATATACGTTTCGTATATTTACCGTATAATATTTATATATTTCCGGAGCCTACGAAAACTCCCGAGATTGCTCACTAATATTTTGGACCTCGACACGATACTTTGAACAAGCTCACCAAGCACACCTCTAACTATTATATTTATAAATCACAAGTACATGTTTGCTTTAGCTCAGTTTATTTTAACTTTTACACGCGACGTATCCCTTTTATTTCACAACTCTCGTTTCCATGCTTCTAAGAACCATGAAAGACAATTGTTATCAACTTTTAAATATAATTGCTATACTAGAATATTGATCAAGTTAAGGCACTTTACACAATCTCAAATTAACACAAATAAGTAATAACACTTCGTATAAATTCTAATAAACCACCAACTTTTTGTAACGAATTTAAATCCTAATTTTAAGGCTCTTCTGGTCCGAACCAGAAAAAGTGTAAAACACGAAAGTTGTCCGAAATAATGTTTTACGTCTAGACACGCGAGATTTTGAACCAAAAATGTAATTCGTAGCTGTTATCTGTGGAATACAAACCTGACCCAAGTAAACCTCCCTCAACTATAACCTATAACTCACACCTTCACCCTCCCTCACTTATTACTACCCCAAGTACGACCTAGAAAACCCATGTGCAACACTTACATCGACCTCCCATGTTCACCAATCACTACAAATAACCTCACACATTCCTTGCCTATATTCTCACTTCACTTGACTCATTGGGCACTAGAAGAGGTGGCATGCAATCTATTCGATCAAACACTCAACCTCCTGTAAACTTTGCTTGTTTTCACATGCTAAGCTCGTATATAAAAGGACTCCATGCAATTCGACAGTTCACTAACACACAAGAATACATTCTCCTCAACTTATAAAATGGCCATATAATAATACTATGCAATCACTCATTCCTACGTACAAAATCACTTTCATATTTCCCAAACTATAAACGAAACACATCAAACCTTTCACTTAACCTCAATTACCACCAAACGGACCCTTAATTATTTCTTTTTCGTTTGGGCCTGATCCACGTCAAGCAGCCCAGCAGCCCACCAGGAAACAAAGCCCAGCGAGGGGTGTTTGTTTTTCTTTGTTTTCATTTCTTTTCCTGTCGCGACTAGGCTCCAAAACACCCCGTTTTCTTGCAAATTCAACAAACGACACCCCAATATTTTTACTCACCTTGTTTCACCTTACTACTAAAAATCGAGAATGACAAACTTTGTAATCTTAATCGCTCGTTTACTACCCTAGAAACAACCCAAGTGAAACACAAAACTCACCCTTCTGGAAATTTCACCAAACGTGTCACCAAGCTTCTAAGCGACCACCCAACCTCTCCAATCATTGAAAATCCATAATTAAATGTGTAAAAATGTCAGAGAATGTCACAAATGTCTTACACATTCCTTTATCATGTTACAAGTCGATTGGGTACAATTTGAGGTGCCATACAAAGTTTACACGACTACACACAACCTCTTGTGATCACAAAGCTCCAAATATGTTAAATAGTCATCCCCTACTGCCCTCAGTTAGACACACACACTCAAACAAGCAATATAGATATTTTCGAGTTGAGATACACAAGAAATGGGATGAACCTTTTGCCCATCGTACGAAGTGTCGAAGTGATCCAAGAGTACCTCATTTGCTTTTCTTGAACCTTTGGAAGGTCGTGTATCAAGCCACGCTGCCCAATTACCCCAGCTCGATCCATACATACGTTTTTACTCCACCTTTGAGGTGAGGTGAGACCTCCAATTCTTATTTCTTATATATATATATATATATATATATATATATATATATATATATATATATATATATATATATATATATATATATATATATATATATATATATATATATACACGTATCGTCACCATGCACAAACACTTCGTCTAATTAAAACGTGAAACTAAAACGTAACACATATGTATTATTCTTGATTCTACACGTTTACTAAGTCCTTAACGAGTACCTATAATAATATTGAACTTATAATAACGTATACACACTAAACATCACACGTTTCTAAGTAGTAATAAACCTATACGATTTCTACTAAAAGACTTAGAATAATTTTGAGTTATATTGTTTTTACGTTAGAGTTTTGGCCGTATACTTGGCCTCGTTATTTCAAAATCTAGAAACATAACCTACTAATTTTATTACTTGACCTCATTAACCACTTGGTAAACAATTGGGAAACATATTTTATTTGATCTCATAAGCTCGTATAAGCTCTTTGCTTGACCCATTTTGATTGGACGAAAACTGTTTTCTATAAAACTTAATAAGTTAACTTTTGGGCTAGTTAGCCCGTTAAGCTTATTTTGAGCTTATTCGATAAGCTGAGCATATAAGCTCTTTTGAAATGAAATTATAACTTAAAAATATGATTTTTGATAAAACAAGTGTACCCCCAAACCCCTTGGATCATAAAACCTTAACGGGCCCTTAATATTGGATCGTTAAGCCCAAAGAATGAAATAAGCAAATTATAAGCTAATAAGCTGTTGATATAAGCTGTTTGAAACATTATGAGATTATTGAAATAATAAAAATGCTAAGTTTTAAATTTGGTAATGTTCGGACTAAATTTGCAAATATTCGAAAGTTAGGGACTAAATATGTCAAGTTTGTAAACTTTGGGTGAAAAGTATAAAAACAGTTTTCCAAAGGTATAAATTGTAAATATTGAAACTTTGGGATAATAAATATAAATATTTGATGTTTTGGACCTAAAATGTAATAATATATAAATTTGGACTAACGATGAAAATAAAACCCGTTAAGGGTAAAAAGTGTAAAAATTGTAAAACTTGAAAGGATTTTCTGTAATATTATTTTATAAAAATAATATTAATATTTTATATATAAATACACATGTTTAGTATAAAACTCTTATAAATTTAACTTATATATATACGATATAAATATTCGCGTAACTATAATAAATTTTAACGATATATATATATATATATATATATATATATATATATATATATATATATATATATATATATATATATATATATATATATATGTATATAACGATACATTTATTTCTTTTCTTTTAAAACTAACATCAAAACACATCGTCTACACACTTCAACTTATTCTTAATGATTTTCCATCGCACATCGATCATCGATCATTACACTCACAAGTTATATGTATATATAACTTTGTTCTTGAACTTCAAGCATTTAAATGAACACGAGTTTTAATCACAACTGAATGACTAATATTCGCGATAAAACTAGATTTAGACTATCAACTAAAACATACCATATCTTTTAGGTTGTGTGTGAAGCCGTTGCCTTGCATCGTTGAGATTATGTTACTACCACTACTACTGTACTACTAAGGTGAGTCATAGCCCCTACTCTTACTTGTTTTACAATGATTTATAAACGTTTTTGGGGAGATACATGCTTAACTATTGTTTTTACTTTTACAAGTATTCATTAACTAAATACATGACTGTATTTCATATAAACTTTACTGGTTTACACATTTTTATATCTCATAAATACCTGCTATAGACATGATTACAAGTGACGGTTCGACGATATGCTATACTTGATTTCTATTGCCTAAGTACCGATTACCAAAAGTCCCTCGTTCATGCACCTTAATCACCCAAAGGGTGAGCGTAAGTAGTTGTGAATAGATCTATTAGGGATTGACAATCCCCATTTGGTCGCTAGAGGAAAGCCACCAAATGCACGCTATTTGATTTCATAGGTTACTGGTAAATACCTATCTTGAGGGCCACTGTTTTACATCATTATTATGAATAATTTTGATGTCTGTTAATCGTTGAGTGTCATGAGCTTAGAGCAATAGAACGGTAGTACTGTAGTCATGATACAGTATTACAATGACTGATGTTTGGGGTGTACAATGCTGTAGCCCACTGTTTTATTAAACTATGAGATTGTGCTCACTATATAGCAGGAAAACTATTAATAACTGGCAAACGAACAAACTATTTTGATGTTGACCCGGTTAGGTCAAACAAACTACTATTTTTGGTGTTGACCCGGTGAAGGGCCAACCAACGGACTATTTTTGAATTAATAAGGAAATCACTCATTTTTTTGATTTTGATAAATCAACAATTTAAACTAGAACACTATGGATTTTCTCACACTTTAATTGGATAATCAACTCTTATTATAAACACTGTGAACTTGTGAACTCTTTGATTTTGAAAATCGATATTTGAAACTATAAACTCTATGAACTCACCAACCTTTGTGTTGACACTTTTAGCATGTGTTTACCTCAGGTAACTAAACAAGAAGGAACTTGGAGGCACGGAGTGGGCTTGTAACCCGGCATGGGCTTAAATAAACGTTTTGACACATTTCAAATAAACTTGTTGTTTAAACTATGAAACATCTTGATGTCTCAAATATTTGGTATTTTGAATGAATTAAACTTTAAAGCGTCACTTTTGTGTCGTTTTCTATGATTGTGATAAAGATCCTCGAAGTAACACCCAAAAAGTCTTCCGCTGACATTTTAAGTCTTCCGCTGACGTGATGATTTTGGGGGTGTTACAGATTGGCATCAGAGCTACAGTTATAGAGAACCAAGTGTTTTGAACATTGGACTATAACTACACTTTTAAAACGGACCACTTTTACAAAATACCACCTTATGCCCTCCGTGCCTACGTGTTTCCAACATCTGGTAGAGACATTTCTTTTACACGATTTCTTATATATGATAACATGTTATGATTATGCTATATTTACTAATTGGGATTATTACAAATACCATGTCTTCATTTCCCACCCTATTGTCTTGTCATCGGATTTATAGGCTTCCCCTTCAACATCACCTGATCCAATTCACCGAAATAGGAAAAATTCGACAACTTTAGCCGTATGAAGCAAATTCTTCTTATCTCACTACCAAATCTTGTCATACCACCACCGGAATCAGTTGTGCCACCACCAATTACACCACCTGTGCTATCACCATCACCACCTACTATCTTCTACCAATAGATCCATGAACTCCTTACTAGAGCAGAACTATAGGCATATTTGAATGCACATCCCCTGATCAACGAATGTGACCGGCATTTCGTACCATATAAGCATATCTTCAGTCAAAATCATTAGGACTATTCTTACCCATACCATGAACTAGAGCGAGTCCAATCCATCCTCCTTCCCTGAATAGGTTGTGTCCCCTACATACGCTTCGCCCTCCGCTACTGTGCAAAGATTTTGATCCCCCGTTTAGTAAGTCGTGAAAACACTACCTTATGTTTAGACCTATTGATTCCAGTAAAAAGCCAAATAGAGAGTTTTTGCGTATGCCTGCTTTAAGAATAAGGAAAAGCTTGAAAAGCATACTTGCTTTAAGAACAGAAAGAGGTTCCTTCCGCGGTTCAACCTTACATCCACATAGGAGTTATTTGCGTAGAAAAACCCCAAATAGTCCTCTTAGTATCGAAGCCTTCTTTTAACTTGTCAAGAAACATAAATAAACTGAAAGACTTTAGACCTCCCATCAGAACAAAAGCTAAAGTTCAGCAACCTTCCCTACGTCTATCACTTTTATCCGAAACCCTCATTGTTAAATATCTGTTACAGACAAACTTTTTGTCTAAATGGGTAAGTTACCCCACAGATTTCCTCGGAACAATAGAATGTGAACAATAATTATTTTCCAAACACGATAGAAATCTTCATTCAGAGTAGAATTGTTTTCTCAAGTCAAGACAACGCCGCTAGTTAGAGCTACTCAAGAATTATGAGTGTGAGATACGTTATCACCCAAGAGAAGCTAATGTAGTAGTAGATACGTTAAGCTGGAAAGAAACAATTAAAAAGAAGAAGCTAATGTAGTAGTAGATACGTTAAGCTAGAAAGAACGATTAAAACCATTCAGGATTAGATCATTAGAAATGACTATTTATTCACCCCTTCATCACACTATACCCTTGTTGGCAGATAGACTTGCCGACATGATAATCGAATCAATACTATTACCGACACCCTCAACAACTTTCTTCGTGAACACGTCGAGACTCTTATAGATGAGATTGAGAACTTCGTAATTGGCCAGTTAGCTATAAAGGCTGTATTTGAACAGATGAATACTCAGTTTTGGGAATCAATGGAGTTTATAGGAGCATTGTGTGGAGCCAACACTTCAACAGAAATAATGATGGGAGCCCTGGACCGTGAAATTAAGACGATTGACATAGAGAATGTGTATCTTAGGCAAGCCTTACAAAAATCCCTAACTAGGGAAAGAACAAGAGATCAAACCATCGAAACTTAACCACAACCACTACACCAACAAACCCCGAAGTTATGACCCCAGCAACGATACAGCAAGCAATTGCTGATGGTGTCAATGCCTTCTTAACCAAACAAGCCCGCCAAAGAGATACTGGCACACAAATGGCTGGAAACGCGACACCCGCACCTCGTTACCACACCTATAAGGACTTTATAGCATGCCAACCCACATACTTCAAAGGTACCAAAGGAATATCCGAATTAGCCCAATGGTTTGAGCGATGTGAAACGGTCTTCCAAAGAAGTAGATGCTTAGAAAACAACAAAGTTAGCTTCGCAACGGAAACTCTAATACAAGATGCCCTATCTTGGTGGAATACTATTGTTCAGACTCTAGGAGCAACGACAGCATATCAACTCTCATGGACTGAATTCAAGACCAAGATATTAAAGAAGTATTGTCCTCATTCGGAATTGAGGAAGCTTGAGGATGAGTTCTATGTGTTGGTAGTAAAAGGAATCGATCTGAGAACTTATAACCAAAGGTTTTAGGAACTTAAGATACTATGCCCATCGATGGTGCATGACCTTGAGAAAACATTGGAGAAGTACGTCGAAGGACTCCCTAGGAACATTGAAGGAGATATCACCTCATCAAACCCGCCAACCCTGGAAGCAGCAATGAAACTTGCTCAGAGGCTATTGGACCAAGATGTCAAATGCAATGAGCTCAAAAGGAAACTCGATAATAAAAGAATCACCACGACAACAACCATCATAGCAACACCAGCAATCACCGCAACAACAACAACAATTCTCAATAACGCAGCAGACTGATGAAGTTTAGAATTTAACCGTCCAAATTCCTAAAGCACTTTATGGTACTATGTGATGTCACCTTTAAGGGTTCGTCTTTCTCACGACTTAGGTATACTATCTGTTCAATAAACGACTCGCTGTGGTATTTCCTCATCTATTGTACTATCTAGTTCTTCTTGAATTCCATATTATCCACTTCTTCTACTCTAGATATCATTTCATTAGTGGCATGGCCAAAATCCTTTTCAACACCAGACTGACGAACTATTTTTAGTATTGACTAAGTAAGAACAATCACTCGTACCTTGATTTAGGAAATCAACCGTTTGACTTATAAACTCTACAACTAGACCGGACATCATACGGGTCGATTGGTCCAAGCATTGCATTATTACTCGTAAATTATACATAGCCTGATCACCTATGTATAATTTAGGAAAAATCATACAATGAAGGGAACAATGATCGCTGAAATGTAAGTAGGTTATACTTGAGATACAGGATTTCTAAGGAATACGAATACCAGATTCGCACCAAGTAACCACATCTTTTTCCCTAGACACCCTTGGCAACTATCTTAGACTAGAATTCCGGGACGGAATTCCCTGTAAGAGGTAGGTAATGTAACCTCCCGTAATTTTCCCATACGATTAGTAAATATCAATAATTGAATAAAAAGGATATTACGTGAATCAAATACCATTTTTACGGAGAACAAATTTTTTTTATTATTATTATTATGCATTACATTTTATGTGAACCACTACAACATTTATGATTGACCATTTACCAAGGAACGATGCTTACACACAACCTCGATAATCTATAAATATTGCGAATAATATAATAAATTTAAAACGTTTATATTTTATAAATATACGTTTCGTATATTTACCGTATAATATTTATATATTTCCGGAGCCTACGAAAACTCCCGAGATTGCTCACTAATATTTTGGACCTCGACACGATACTTTGAACAAGCTCACCAAGCACACCTCTAACTATTATATTTATAAATCACAAGTACATGTTTGCTTTAGCTCAGTTTATTTTAACTTTTACACGCGACGTATCCCTTTTATTTCACAACTCTCGTTTCCATTCTTCTAAGAACCATGAAAGACAATTGTTATCAACTTTTAAATATAATTGCTATACTAGAATATTGATCAAGTTAAGGCACCTTACACAATCTCAAATTAACACAAATAAGTAATAACACTTCGTATAAATTCTAATAAACCACCAACTTTCTGTAACGAATTTAAATCCTAATTTTAAGGCTCTTCTGGTCCGAACCAGAAAAAGTGTAAAACACGAAAGTTGTCCGAAATAATGTTTTACGTCTAGACACGCGAGATTTTGAACCAAAAATGTAATTCGTAGCTGTTATCTGTGGAATACAAACCTGACCCAAGTAAACCTCCCTCAACTATAACCTATAACTCACACCTTCACCCTCCCTCACTTATTACTACCCCAAGTACGACCTAGAAAACCCATGTGCAACACTTACATCGACCTCCCATGTTCACCAATCACTACAAATAACCTCACACATTCCTTGCCTATATTCTCACTTCACTTGACTCATTGGGCACTAGAAGAGGTGGCATGCAATCTATTCGATCAAACACTCAACCTCCTGTAAACTTTGCTTGTTTTCACATGCTAAGCTCGTATATAAAAGGACTCCATGCAATTCGACAGTTCACTAACACACAAGAATACATTCTCCTCAACTTATAAAATGGCCATATAATAATACTATGCAATCACTCATTCCTACGTACAAAATCACTTTCATATTTCCCAAACTATAAACGAAACACATCAAACCTTTCACTTAACCTCAATTACCACCAAACGGACCCTTAATTATTTCTTTTTCGTTTGGGCCTGATCCACGTCAAGCAGCCCAGCAGCCCACCAGGAAACAAAGCCCAGCGAGGGGTGTTTGTTTTTCTTTGTTTTCATTTCTTTTCCTGTCGCGACTAGGCTCCAAAACACCCCGTTTTCTTGCAAATTCAACAAACGACACCCCAATATTTTTACTCACCTTGTTTCACCTTACTACTAAAAATCGAGAATGACAAACTTTGTAATCTTAATCGCTCGTTTACTACCCTAGAAACAACCCAAGTGAAACACAAAACTCACCCTTCTGGAAATTTCACCAAACGTGTCACCAAGCTTCTAAGCGACCACCCAACCTCTCCAATCATTGAAAATCCATAATTAAACGTGTAAGAATGTCAGAGAATGTCACAAATGTCTTACACATTCCTTTATCATGTTACAAGTCGATTGAGTACAATTTGAGGTGCCATACAAAGTTTACACGACTACACACAACCTCTTGTGATCACAAAGCTCCAAATATGTTAAATAGTCATCCCCTACTGCCCTCAGTTAGACATACACACTCAAACAAGCAATATAGATATTTTCGAGTTGAGATACACAAGAAATGGGACGAACCTTTTGCCCATCGTACGAAGTGTCGAAGTGATCCAAGAGTCCCTCGTTTGCTTTTCTTGAACCTTTGGAAGGTCGTGTATCAAGCCACGCTGCCCAATTACCCCAGCTCGATCCATACATACGTTTTTACTCCACCTTTGAGGTGAGGTGAGACCTCCAATTCTTATATATATATATATATATATATATATATATATATATATATATATATATATATATATATATATATATATATATATATATATATATATATATATATATATATATACACGTATCGTCACCATGCACAAACACTTCGTCTAATTAAAACGTGAAACTAAAACGTAACACATATGTATTATTCTTGATTCTACACGTTTACTAAGTCCTTAACGAGTACCTATAATAATATTGAACTTATAATAACGTATACACACTAAACATCACACGTTTCTAAGTAGTAATAAACCTATACGATTTCTACTAAAAGACTTAGAATAATTTTGAGTTATATTGTTTTTACGTTAGAGTTTTGGCCGTATACTTGGCCTCGTTATTTCAAAATCTAGAAACATAACCTACTGATTTTATTACTTGACCTCATTAACCACTTGGTAAACAATTGGGAAACATATTTTATTTGATCTCATAAGCTCGTATAAGCTCTTTGCTTGACCCATTTTGATTGGACGAAAACTATTTTCTATAAAACTTAATAAGTTAACTTTTGGGCTAGTTAGCCCGTTAAGCTTATTTTGAGCTTATTCGATAAGCTGAGCATATAAGCTCTTTTGAAATGAAATTATAACTTAAAAATATGATTTTTGATAAAACAAGTGTACCCCCAAACCCCTTGGATCATAAAACCTTAACGAGCCCTTAATATTGGATCGTTAAGCCCAAAGAATGAAATAAGCAAATTATAAGCTAATAAGCTGTTGATATAAGCTGTTTGAAACATTATGAGATTATTGAAATAATAAAAATGCTAAGTTTTAAATTTGGTAATGTTCGGACTAAATTTGCAAATATTCGAAAGTTAGGGACTAAATATGTCAAGTTTGTAAACTTTGGGTGAAAAGTATAAAAACAGTTTTCCAAAGGTATAAATTGTAAATATTGAAACTTTGGGATAATAAATATAAATATTTGATGTTTTGGACCTAAAATGTAATAATATATAAATTTGGACTAACGATGAAAATAAAACCCGTTAAGGGTAAAAAGTGTAAAAATTGTAAAACTTGAAAGGATTTTCTGTAATATTATTTTATAAAAATAATATTAATATTTTATATATAAATACACATGTTTAGTATAAAACTCTTATAAATTTAACTTATATATATACGATATAAATATTCGCGTAACTATAATAAATTTTAACGATATATATATATATATATATATATATATATATATATATATATATATATATATATATATATATATATATATATATAACGATACATTTATTTCTTTTCTTTTAAAACTAACATCAAAACACATCGTCTACACACTTCAACTTATTCTTAATGATTTTCCATCGCACATCGATCATCGATCATTACACTCACAAGTTATATGTATATATAACTTTGTTCTTGAACTTCAAGCATTTAAATGAACACGAGTTTTAATCACAACTGAATGACTAATATTCGCGATAAAACTAGATTTAGACTATCAACTAAAACATACCATATCTTTTAGGTTGTGTGTGAAGCCGTTGCCTTGCATCGTTGAGATTATGTTACTACACTACTACTGTACTACTAAGGTGAGTCATAGCCCCTACTCTTACTTGTTTTACAATGATTTATAAACGTTTTCGGGGAGATACATGCTTAACTATTGTTTTTACTTTTACAAGTATTCATTAACTAAATACATGACTGTATTTCATATAAACTTTACTGGTTTACACATTTTTATATCTCATAAATACCTGCTATACACATGATTACAAGTGACGGTTCGACGATATGCTATACTTGATTTCTATTGCCTAAGTACCGATTACCAAAAGTCCCTCGTTCATGCACCTTAATCACCCAAAGGGTGAGCGTAAGTAGTTGTGAATAGATCTATTAGGGATTGACAATCCCCATTTGGTCGCTAGAGGAAAGCCACCAAATGCACGCTATTTGATTTCATAGGTTACTGGTAAATACCTATCTTGAGGGCCACTGTTTTACATCATTATTATGAATAATTTTGATGCCTGTTAATCGTTGAGTGTCATGAGCTTAGAGCAATAGAACGGTAGTACTGTAGTCATGATACAGTATTACAATGACTGATGTTTGGGGTGTACAATGCTGTAGCCCACTGTTTTATTAAACTATGAGATTGTGCTCACTATATAGCAGGAAAACTATTAATAACTGGCAAACGAACAAACTATTTTGATGTTGACCCGGTTAGGTCAAACAAACTACTATTTTTGGTGTTGACCCGGTGAAGGGCCAACCAACGGACTATTTTTGAATTAATAAGGAAATCACTCATTTTTTTGATTTTGATAAATCAACAATTTAAACTATGAACACTATGGATTTTCTCACACTTTAATTGGATAATCAACTCTTATTATAAACACTGTGAACTTGTGAACTCTTTGATTTTGAAAATCGATATTTGAAACTATAAACTCTATGAACTCACCAACCTTTGTGTTGACACTTTTAGCATGTGTTTACCTCAGGTAACTAAACAAGAAGGAACTTGGAGGCACGGAGTGGGCTTGTAACCCGGAATGGGCTTAAATAAACGTTTTGACACATTTCAAATAAACTTGTTGTTTAAACTATGAAACATCTTGATGTCTCGAATATTTGGTATTTTGAATGAATTAAACTTTAAAGTGTCACTTTTGTGTCGTTTTCTATGATTGTGATAAAGATCCTCGAAGTAACACCCAAAAAGTCTTCCGCTGACATTTTAAGTCTTCCGCTGACGTGATAATTTTGGGGGTGTTACAATAAGTATAAAACCTAAATAAAGTTAGAAGCATAATGTAATAGTAGGGAGCTTAATGCGAGGAGTACTATGTGGATATTTCGTTTTGACGAGTTTGTTGGGCTTACGAATTAAAGTGTCCTGACTCCTCAAACGATTATTGCATATACTTCTGAGATATGATTGCCCGAACGGTGTTATGATTATAACTTAACTTAATAACAATATAGCTCAATAGTAGGGAGCTTTATGTGAGGAGTATTAACTTCTGAATTATGATGGCCCGAACGGTATTATGTTGATAACATAATACAATAGTAAGGAGCTTCATGTGAGGAGTCATATACTTCTAGATTATGATGGCCCGAACGGTGTTCTCTTATATCTAAAACATTAACACACCTAAGAATAAAAGAAACTTAAACAAATATAACTAAAGCTTGACATACATCAAAACCTACAACACCCTAGGATACGTGAGTAAGGCAATCTAGTTCCCGAGTCACTATTTGCATCACTTAGATTACCCTAAGCCCAGGTAAGTTCATAGCCTCATACTCTTTTAAAATGATTTCACTCTAAATGCTTTATAAACCCTGTTAGCAGGATACATGCTACTTCCTTTATTTAAAACCGAATACAAGTCTTTTTCTTTGGCTATTGCACGAGTAAACTAACTGCCACCACTACATAACCAAAATTCATAAATCTAATCATTTGTTATATTTTACCCACGCGAATGCGAATATAGTTGATAGATCTATTAGAGTTTGACAACTCCCGTTGGTATTAACACCTCACTGGGTGGTACCAACAAGTACTATATTTGAACCCACTGAAGGTTAAACTTTGGCAAGTTATCCTTCCCATCCCCTCATGGTTGGGTCTGCAGCCCCCATGACCTGGATTGTTAACGTGTGGTTCATGAGCTTAGTGCAACATACCCCACTCCTGATAATTGTGTATGCATCACAATTATCACACACCTTACATTTTCCCAGATGGGTGTAACAACTGAACCCAGGGAACTTGTGTTCACTAACCCCTAAACCTATGACTCTCACTCAACACCTAGTGTTGACTTTTTAAGCATGTATTCTAGGTATACTACTTCTATGGAGTTATGGCAGAAGGAGGCACTGCACTCGAGGGACTTTTCATGGTTATCATTCAAACATAACCTAACACCTATATTTTTGGGACCTCATCAAAAATAAAAGTATATCTTTTACAATTAAAACTCTGATAATAATGAATGATAACTAAATTTCTAAAACGTCTCTTTTCGAGTCGTTTTCTATTACTTTAACTATGATTCTATGAAGTAATACCCCAAATACTTTATCCGCTGCGATCAGTGAAAAATGGGGGTGTTACACTAGTCGCTTTAATCTAGGATTTGAACAAAATATAACCTAAGTGTCACATAACATATAAAAACATTCAAGTCACTAAGTGAAGAATCACTCAGTGTGTTACCTTCAGGTTGCCTAGGACGAGTCTAAGAAGAAAGCCTCTCCATTTAGTGAGGCAGAACTCAATGAATGACACCTAAGCCAAAGAAGAAGGTGATGGGTTCAGTGAGTGATGACAATAACTCACTGAACCCCTTACTCCTCAACAACTATGAAGACTGAAGACTCAAAGACTGAAGACCTAAAGACTGAAGGAAAGGTGGGAACATTTGAAAGGATAAGGAGAAGTCCTTATCATTAAAGAGTCAAACTTTCCCTGAAAGGCAAATGTTTAGGATATTGTCTTTCAGTTTGGCTATATTGTCCTATACGCAAAATAGACATTTGTAACAGAGACAAAATACGTAAGTATTTTGTCCACATTATCTTAGGTCATCTTTGTCCTTATCATAACGGTTACAATTTAGTTGTGTATAAATAGGTTCATAAAATGGAGGAAAAGGTTGACAAGTTTGTGCATTTAAAGCTTAGACATTCACAAACACCTTTTACTCCTCCAAAGGAACTAAGTCCCTAAGATAGCTCAGTTGGTTAGCATAGTTGTACTCAAGCTTAGCTTGATTTTAGAGAAGGAGTCTTACCTATACTTGTCATTTCAATCCCAAGTGTTGTTCCACAAACACTTGGGTATAATTCTTTGTTAATTGCAAATAGAATTAAACTTTGAAAAACTTGTGTCTTTTACTTACATTTGTATTATAACAAAGTACTTTTAAATGCATTGCTTTACCATTGAACATGATTAGTTTAACTTCTTAGTTTATACTAATTGTGTAAAGGGAAAAATAAGTAGTATGAAGGTTGAGGGTATGAAGGAGAAGGGTTATTTGTTTGAGCAACTAATGTAAGAGAATAATGGTTTTTTTGTCAAAGTTATTGTTGTATCAACTGCACTTTGGTTCATTTTGAGGAAATCAAACAAATGGTCATAATTGACTTCATGCAAATTCTGAGTTTGTCTGACTATGGTTGTGTAGTGATGCCATTCAGGTTCAAGTGAGTTCAAAAACTTGGTGTTAGTGACAACAACCTTAGGTAAGATATCGTATCGTTCCATGTCATTGAGAATCTGTGAGAAACGCTGATAATATGACTCAAGTGACTCTCCTGGTGTCATCTTAAAGGTATCATAGATGTTGACCAACTTAGTTTCATATCAGCTTTGCTCAACTTAGTTCCTTCCATAAGACGCCTCACACGCTCCCGTATAAGCTTAGCAGTCTTGCATGCATCAACACTCGAGTAGATGGTGTTTGCTATTCCCAAGAGAATTTGTTTCATTGCATTTCCATCTGCTTCAGCATGTTGTTTCTCATCAGCAGAAAGTTCATCCCAAGTTCTAAGTCGAGTGTGTTCAGGATGAGGTGGAGTGCTATCTTGATCAGCAGGTATAGTTATTATGGGCATAACAAATGGTCCATCGATAATGACTTGCTTCATATATTTTTCTCCATCTTTCTTTTGCTCAATATATCTCATAAAACGACTAGCCCATGGAACATAACTTCCTTTTTCAAGCATAGGAGGACGATTATCAGAACTGGCATCAATGATGGCTTGTTGACCACTAGTGATTTGTTAAATTTGGTTAATTGTTTGAGACATTTTGTTTTGTGTGAATTAATGATTTCATGAATATTGTAAATGATAAAGATGTGTGTTGTAAGTAAAATCCTACTGAGCTAAAATAGGGTGTTGACCGTTTGACTTTTTCTACTGAGCTGGTTTGACTAGTATTTCCACTTGCGTATACCAAAATAACTAAAAATCGATTTAAAGACAACTAATTTAGAGGTTTAATACGATTCCACCCATTAAGATACTTGTAAAATCACTAGTTAAACTAGAAAAATGAAAACTTTTTAAGAATTAACCGCGAGATAAACAAGTTTTGATATTTTGAAAACAGCAGCGAGGTAGAAACTAATAGAAAATGCACCAAACTAAGGATTTTGATGATTTTCAGTTTTGAAGATACATAGGTAGTGTAAATCAAGTCACAAATGATCAATAATGATTATGAGTAACAAGAAAACATCCACCAAAACATATTGACATAGATTCTACTTCGCTGGTACTTCGAATGCTTAAAAACTTGAAATTTTGAAAACAAAAACACATCTAAATCATCACCATGGTTCTCTAATACCAATTGTAGGTTTCCTTTCAATCATTATCATCACACAATGTTAATAACTTAGAAGATTTATGTTAGAACAAGAGAGACATGAGGTAGAAAGATGGTTTGAGAAAAAAAGTATTATTCTTAGTGAAAAGCAAAATACACAAACCTATCCAACCACACCCCTCACCAAAGAGTGAGGGGGTATTTATACTACCGAGCAGCAAGGTAGGCTGTTGAAGTGAGTTAGGGATTGGGCCTAATCCCTTTACATAGATTAAGTGTACTGAGCTACCTAACTCGCTTTTCTTATTACAAACTAAACAAAAGTAATATTGTTTATACATAATACTGCTACAAGACATAGGATAATAACACTTCTAGGATGAATCCTAACACACTATTTTACTGTGCACATGGATATATGAGCATGTTTGCCAATTTCTAAATTGCATAAGAGACAATTGCAAGAAGTTTATTTAAGTATTGTCATGTTAGTTTGAATTCTCTAAATCTAAATGTCTGAACAATCTATTACCTTATCTGATTGTCTTTCTTTTCCAAAATAGGTGGAAACAATGTTGTCGCAGTTGCTTTGCTAGAGATGAATGAGCATAACGCAAGTGGGAGATAAGTGAAATCCGCGATTTGAAAAGAAGTTCTAAAGCACGGATACTACACAT
Source organism: Artemisia argyi (assembly GCA_030686995.1). Lineage (NCBI taxonomy): Eukaryota > Viridiplantae > Streptophyta > Magnoliopsida > Asterales > Asteraceae > Artemisia > Artemisia argyi. Next base: position 42,584 of record JARVZY010001967.1, on the reverse strand, counting down.
CTCGCACTTGCGGTATACTTAGCTATCTCCATCAACGCATTTGCTACAATGGTATAAAAGCTTAAGCAATGAAGATATGTGAAGAAGAAATGGACCGACGACAATCCTAAAGTTATTCTTTTTAGTTGTTTAGTAATGGATTGTACTTTCACGTACTTAATACTGTTTATATAAATATTGATATATTTTATACTTACAGATTTATGGTCTGTGCTTCCTCATATTTTTTAAAACTTTTTAACTTCTTAGATTATAATCAAGATTATTGTGTGCACATTATTTAGTTAAAAATAAAATACATGGTACAAAATTGCATTTTGCCCTACACATACAATACTATCTTATACAAACACTCCGCCGTAACGCGCGGGTTGAAATCCTCGTTCTAGTATAAAACTTAAAGCAATATAAACTAAACAAATAGTTGACTTAATTTAAGTGAAAAAAATTGACCGTTAACATGCTTAAATCACACATTAAATCATTTTAAAACTTTTGATATGACATAAAAACATTACTTACATTATATTCACACAAAATTATATGTATACATACGAGGATTCATTTTAGGTGATAAGTGGGTCATCCATAGATAATAAATCAACATCCATAATAAATCTAATAAACATCCATATCAATATCAATACTTCTTATTAATCAATTTTGGTCATTTATATCCTCCAATAATGGATCTAGTTGGTTGGATACCTATTGGATCAAGTGACGATTTTCGTGCATACTTTCAACTATAATTAGTTTTCAATCACTTTTACCTTCCTCTTTTGTATATTACCGACTATCTGTAACACCCCCAAAATACCGCAACGGAAGACTGTGTCATTAGGGTGCTACTTCATAATACAAAGTACAAGTTATAGAAAACGAACTCTAAATGAGACGTTTTGAAAAGTTACCATTCGATTAATGAATTCAAAGTTACAAACATGAGATTCCAAAGTATGATACATAAATGTATACAAAATGTTTTAATGGTAAATGATAAAAGCGTAAGTCTTCAGAATATGCAGCTTGACTCTAAGTTCCACGCACTAGCTATCGCCTTACTAACCTAAGATAAACATGCTAAAGTGTCAACACAATGGTTGGTGAGTTCATAGAGTTTGTCTTAAAACAGTTGAAAAGCCTTAAAGAATGATCACACAGCAAAGGCATCGTGAATCCACTCAGTTGCAAGTCCCGCCATAAGAGACTTGTAACATGTGTGTTCACAACCCACTGCTAACATATAGTATAATAAAGACATGTATAAGTTCATCAAAACAATTAAGCAATTAGTAGTGAGTCTCTACTTCATCTCCGAAGACCTCACTTGGGAGCCAATTCCCAAAGACAACTGGGAGCCACTTCCTAAAGAAAACTGGGAGCCACTTCCCAAAGATAAAAGTTTGCTGGGAGCCACTTCCCAAAGATAAAAGATTACTGGGAGCCACTTCCCAAAGTATAAAACAGTCATGTATGTATGAAATCAAGTATAATGCAATCAAGTATAACACAATCAAGTATAAAGCAATCAAGTATAAATGTTTTGAGTATTTGTACAAGTAAGCAAGTAGTTGAGCATGTATCCCCCCCCCCCCCCCCCCAAGAGTTAAAACAAGTATGAAAAGAGTAGGGGCTATGACTCACCTTAAGCTTATGTAATGAGAAATGATAGTGGTAGTCGAATCGCGAAAGTCTCTAAGAGCAGCCTATAATAGAACGTTGCGACTTAGGTTTGGAGTAACGTCTAAGAATACGAAGAATTGCCTATATATGTCTTGCATAATGTTCATGATGTAGTACTTAGTATATAGTGTAAGTCTTTGAATATAAATGGTTTATGAAACATGTATAGGTTGTACATCTCTTACTACCGTTCGGGCCGACATAATTCAAAAGTCATGGAGTAAACGTTCGAGGAGCCAGGACACTTTAATTCGTAAATCCACAACTCTTCTCGACGGCTTACTTAATGAACTCCTCACATGAGGCTCCCTACTATTGTAGTATTTGATAACATATATATAAGTTTTGATCTTTAAAAGATATATGGTCTTTAGCCGTGGCTTTGCCGTGACCTTGGTCATTGTTACCATGGTCTTGAGACTCAACCTTGGCTTTAGCCATGGTTGTGGTCTTGGCTTTAGGTCATTAGACCTCTTGGTCTCATCTAATTATAACCATTATATAGTTACTTTGGTCTAAAAAATGGCTGTTAAGAATTTGAAGAAAATTACCACTCAGAAAGCGTTTTCAGGGCTCGAGCTTCTTTGTTCCTGAACGAAAACGTCATTCCGGACAACTTTCGTGTTTTAACTTTTTGTTGAATCGGACCAGAAGGGTGACTTTCAAATTGGCAGAATGCAAAACAGTAGGTTATAGGCAGTTTCGGCGTTTTGGTGTCGCTAACTTCCTATGGTCGTATCTTTTGACTCGGGTACTCGTTTTGGGTGATTCAAATTGCTATGTTTTCCTTGTTAAGTCCTCTTTAACAGTAAGTAAGTGTCAAATATCATAGTTGTACTATTTTGGTCGTGGTTCTCCATAAAAGTCACTAGTTTGCTTGTTTACTTGTCATAAGTTAACATATGTATACCAATACTTGTTTTATCCATTTTTAAACATCATGAACACAATAACAAGAACATATATAGCATGAAAGGAACACAAAGAGCATGAAAATGATATTGAGTAAGAAAGTGTAATAGGATTTCTTACAACTTGTGAAGAAACTAACTAGAACCAAGATCAAAACCAAGAACCACTACTTAATCTTCCAAAACCTTTCCAACCATAGCCATGCTTCCATATCAAAAACCCTATCTTATAATCCCTTGATAAACACTAATCTAACATAAAAACAACCTTTAGTAAAAATCTTCACTAAGAACACTTGGAAATTTGATGAGTTTTTGTGGTGAATTTTAGTGTTTTATGGATGGAATGGAACTAGTAATCAACAAGGAATACAAGAGTATAACTTATGATGGATTAAACTAGCAAGAACCATCATCAAAATGGTGTATAAGGGCTGTTTTGGTCGTGGGTTTTGAAGGAGAAAGGAAGAGAATGAGCTTGTATTTATAGTGAAGATGAGGAGATTACAATTTTAGGATATTTAGGAAGCTTAATGGCCAAGTTTAACACATGTAATGAATCCAAGACTTCAAGTATAAGATCAAGACACATTCTAGGTGACTCCCCCCCCCCTCCTAAGTCGGCCATAATGAGATAAGGGTGACTAGATGAGTAGTCATGGTCTTATCTAAGATACGGAGTGAGTTTTGGTCCCGGTAATCGCTAACGGTAAGTCGTTAAGTCATAAAACTTAAAATCGGGTATCCTAAAAATATGAAACTTATAAATATGTTAAAACTTATTAATATAACCTATCTTAGCATATTTAATGAGTGGCAAGTTCTATCGGGTTGCTTAAACGCTGCTAAAACTGGAAACGCGGGTCTAAAACGCGTAATTCGCATAAAACGCTGAACTGGAAAACGTAAAATTCCAAAACTTTTGGAATTGTCATAAAATAAGAGAAAATCATGTTTCTATTGTTTATAATGTTTTATAGACATATCGGGATGCTGGAATGACGTCTAAACCTAAAAGTAAATCTCGGACACGGCTTCGTGATTTTTGCAGAAATGATCCGACGAGTGTGAAATTCTCAGATTATCATTAAAATAGTTTAACTTAGGAGAATATGAAATAAAAATTTTGGATGTGAAAAGTAAAAGTGAATAGTAAAAAGTGAATAGTAAAATTTTCGGGAATAAATGTTAACCTGAAATTGCGAATTGTTACAGTCTCTACCCCTTAAGGAGAACTTCGTCCCGAAGTTCAGTTGATGTTAACTACTTACGGTGTGTCTAAAAGAATTCGGGATCTCTAATATAGTGGTGTTTACTCTGATTCGTCTAAGATTCTGGTTAAGGAGTTGTATCGGCTACAATTAAACCCACTTATTTATAACACATTACTTACATAAAGAAGCGTCCAAATTTATGTAAGTAAGGTCTCATAAACTTATGGTTCGGTGATTTACAATTTCTTTATTTAACTGAAGAGGCGTCCCAATCCATTTAAATAAGGAGATTCTAAATCATCCTACTTAAGAATTTCCGACACAAAATCCGCCTTCTGAGGCCGATAGTAAGATAATCAAGTCATCAAATCCCTAAAGCTAAGCAATAATATTATTTAACTCAAATCTTGTGTCTCATCAAACAAGAACTGTCACAAGATCAAGTTAAATAATTAGTTATTACTGAGCTCCATGTTTTTAATGACTCAACTAATCTCTGGGGCTCCTTATAATACTAAAGTCACATCATCTAACAGCGTGGAACTAAGCAAACCTCTAACCAAAAAGCATATGTGTATGTATTGTGTGTAAGGCAAATAAAGAGGAAGGTCTCAACGTATATAGCAGTTATAGTCTAGGCACTAAATGCAACCTAGTTCTCTATAACCAAGGCTCTGATACCAATCTATAACACCCCCAAAATACCGCAGCGGAAGACTGTGTCATTGGGGTGCTACTTCATAATACAAAGTACAAGTTATAGAAAATGAACTCTAAATGAGACGTTTTGAAAAGTTACCATTCGATTAATGAATTCAAAGTTACAAACATGAGATTCCAAAGTATGATACATAAATGTATACAAAATGTTTTGAATGGTAAATGATAAAAGCGTAAGTCTTTAGAATATGCAGCTTGACTCTAAGTTCCACGCACTAGCTATCGCCTTACTAACCTAAGATAAACATGCTAAAGTGTCAACACAATGGTTGGTGAGTTCATAGAGTTTGTCTTAAAACAGTTGAAAAGCCTTAAAGAATGATCACACAGCAAAGGCATCGTGAATCCACTCAGTTGCAAGTCCCGCCATAAGAGACTTGTAACCTGTGTGTTCACAACCCACTGCTAACATATAGTATAATAAAGACATGTATAAGTTCATCAAAACAATTAAGCAATTAGTAGTGAGTCTCTACTTCATCTCCGAAGACCTCACTTGGGAGCCAATTCCCAAAGACAACTGGGAGCCACTCCCCAAAGAAAACTGGGAGCCACTTCCCAAAGATAAAAGTTTGTTGGGAGCCACTTCCCAAAGATAAAAGATTACTGGGAGCCACTTCCCAAAGTATAAAACAGTCATGTATGTATGAAATCAAGTATAATGCAATCAAGTATAACACAATCAAATATAAAGCAATCAAGTATAAATGTTTTGAGTATTTGTACAAGTAAGCAAGTAGTTGAGCATGTATCCCCCCCCCCCCAAGAGTTAAAACAAGTATGAAAAGAGTAGGGGCTATGACTCACCTTAAGCTTATGTAATGAGAAATGATAGTGGTTGTCGAATCGCGAAAGTCTCTAAGAGCAGCCTATAATAGAACGTTGCGACTTAGATTTGGAGTAACGTCTAAGAATACGAAGAATTGCCTATATATGTCTTGCATAATGTTCATGATGTAGTACTTAGTATATAGTGTAAGTCTTTGAATATAAATGGTTTATGAAACATGTATAGGTTGTACATCTCTTACTACCGTTCGGGCCGACATAATTCAGAAGTCATGGAGTAAACGTTCGAGGAGCCAGGACACTTTAATTCGTAAATCCACAACTCATCTCGACGGCTTACTTAATGAACTCCTCACATGAGGCTCCCTACTATTGTAGTATTTGATAACATATATATAAGTTTTGATCTTTAAAAGATATATGGTCTTTAGCCGTGGCTTTGCCGTGACCTTGGTCATTGTTACCATGGTCTTGAGACTCAACCCTGGCTTTAGCCATGGTTGTGGTCTTGGCTTTAGGTCATTAGACCTTTTGCTCTCATCTAATTATAACCATTATATAGTTACTTTGGTCTAAAAAATGGCTGTTAAGAATTTGAAGAAAATTATCACTCAGAAAGCGTTTTCAGGGCTCGAGCTTCTTTACTCCTGAACGAAAACGTCGTTCCGGACAACTTTCGTGTTTTAACTTTTTGATGAATCGGACCAGAAGGGTGACTTTCAAATTGGCAGAATGCAAAACAGTAGGTTATAGGCACTTTCGGCGTTTTGGTGTCGCTAACTTCCTATGGTCGTATCTTTTGACTCGGGTACTCGTTTTGGGTGATTCAAATTGCTATGTTTTCCTTGTTAAGTCCTATTTAACAGTAAGTAAGTGTCAAATATCATAGTTGTACTATTTTGGTCATGGTTCTCCATAAAAGTCACTAGTTTGCTTGTTTACTTGTCATAAGTTAACATATGTATACCAATACTTGTTTTATCCATTTTTAAATATCATGAACACAATAACAAGAACATATATAGCATGAAAGGAACACAAAGAGCATGAAAATGATATTGATGACGTATAGCCTATATTTGGGCCACAAGCCCAAATGATAGGCATTACTTACACCTAAGCCCACTACGAATGGGCTACCATGACAATGGTATGGGCCGTAGTATTATTTGCTGTGGGCTCATAAAGCCCAAAGGCCCAATCTAACCCACCGGGTAACGATAAGGATTATCTATTCAAGGAATAGATATCCTTGCCTCGGATAAGCACCACGCGTGCGAAGAGTGAGGAGCAAGAAATACGGTTTCTTAGCCCCTATATATAGAATCACACGATTCTCATTAAAGGTACGATATACAACCCTAACTCTTCAACCAAACCCTAAATCGATTACTTACTCTTACGCCGGAGTCTAATCGGGGGAGACAATCCCTCGATAAGCCTAACGGTGTTGTTTATTTTCTTAGTGCGCAGGCAACAAAGTACTAAGAAGCTAATTGATATAAGAGCAAAAGCCCACTAACCAGGTACGCCCAACTTTTGTATCAACAAGTGGCGCCATCCGTAGGACCCTACTAAGAACTAGAATGACGAAACATAAGAATTCGAGCCAGCGGACTCCGCAGCCAGAAAAACGTGACCATCTGAGGAAGAATCAACAAGATCCAACCTCCAGACAAGTCGCTGGGACAACCAGCACACCTGGTCACCACGAGGCAGGGACAACCCAACCTCCCCCAGCGGTAGAACTACCCAGGATTACTTTAGAGGTCCCCAGCGTTGAGGAACTCCAACGCACCCTCTTCACCACTCCTCATCAGGCTACACCCGCAGTGAACAACACTGTGCCGCCAGGCGCTCCTGAACGGAACAGGGCGCCTAACACTGAGGAAGAAATTCTTGCAACAACTGAGGACGCACCGGATCTGACTTTGGGGAACTTTGTATCCCAAAATTATGAAACATTAACTGCCCTCATGCAAGAAGAAGCAACAAGAAGAGCAAACATGGACCTACAAGCCCGACTTAATTTTGGTCCAGAACGCGAACCATCACCACCACGCCACCCGCGAGGAAGACGTACAGAACGTACCTCTGTCCATGATAGGTTAGGTGCGGTACCTGACTCACAAAATTCTGGAGACAGCGGTAGGCGCACCAATGTCCATTCCAGACTTGGCAGTCGGGGAATACACGATCGATTAGGGCCTCAACATTCGCCAAGCCAAGGATCTTCCAAACCTGAAAGTAGGCGAATACAAGATAGATTGGGGAGGAGGAGATCCCCAAGCAAAGATCCCTCAGGCTCTTCTTTTGAAAGAAGCCGGCGCAAGCGCCGAAAACGAGACTACTCTTCTTCCAGCGATTCCTCGGACAACGAGGACAAAGAAACAGGACATTGGAAGTCAAGAGGAAGACGTCGCGAGGAGGAGAACGAAGATATGTCCCTCCCATGGCGACGCCAGAAAATTGACGCGTTTACGTGACGCATCAGCGATTACTCAGACCACAAACGCAGGCGCATGCCCGCTAACGTAAAAACATATGATGGAACAGGTGATCCTGATGATCACCTGAAAATTTTCGAGTCAGCCGCAACAATCGAAAATTGGCCACAACCTGTGTAGTGCCACATGTTTAATTCCACGTTAGTAGGAAACGCGCGCACATGGTTTAGCAAACTCCCACGTAGGAGCATTGGTGGATTTGAGGAATTACGAAAAGCATTCCGCCACAACTTCACCCAGCGAAAGAAGTGCGCTAAAAACCCTGTGGAGCTAGCAAGAGTGAAACAGCGCCAAGAGGAATCCACCAGCTCTTTTATGGAACGTTTCAAGGATGAGTGCATACAAGTCAAAGCATGTCCTGAAATTCTAAAAATTTCAGGGTTCATGAATGGGATCAATAACCCAGAACTCATCCGGAAGCTTAATGACAAAGTTCCACAATCCTTTGACGAGTTAACAAAGCGCACTAGATCCTTTATACAAGGAGAAGAAGCTGCTGCGGATAGCAAAAAAGGATATTCAAACTATAGGCAACAAGAACAGCCGCGGAGACAATCCAATGATCAGAACAACAACCGCAGCAGGAACTATCGCAGTGGAAGAGACAACGACAAATATACTCCTCTCACTAAAACTCCGAGAGAAATATTTGTAACAGAAGGTGCGAACTTCCCAAAACCACCACCAATGCGCACAGCAGAAGCAAAGCGCCTTGGTAGTGGATACTGCGAGTACCACGGCCAAAAAGGCCATTCAACTAACGAGTGTGTTCAACTAAAACAACTAATTGAAAAATTAGTTAGAGAAGGCAGGATGGACCACCTCGTGAAAAACATCAAGGAGGGAAAGGATAAGCAGAGAAACGGGGGCAAGAAAGAACCCCCAAAAGAAAAAGCTGATACTATCTACATGATACAATCATGGCAACGAAAGATAAAGCAAAAGGTCAGCCAGAAATTCTCCCCAGAAAAAGAGATATCCTTCCCTACCATAGCCGCGGACAACGCAGTCATGGAACCTCTAACCATTGAGATACATACGGGGGGACATGACATCCACCGCATGTACATTGATGGTGGAGCATCCGCGGACATCCTGTACGATCACTGTTTCAAAAGGCTGCGACCTGAAATCCAAAGTCAGTTGATACCAGCCACAACGTCATTAACAGGATTCACAGGAGAAAAGATTTGGCCCATGGGGCAGTTACGCTTATTGGTGGTCGTAGGAGATGAACAACACTCAACCGCGACATGGATAAATTTCATGGTAATAAAGTCTCCTTCACCATACAATGGTATAATTGGAAGACCGGGAATATCATCCATGCGCGCGGTACCATCCACAGCGCACGGAATGCTTAAATTCCCAGTGGAAGGAGGGGTGGTCACTCTCTATAACACAACAGTACCACCAAGAGAATGCATCACAGTAACAACTGAAGCGAAGACTATTCCAGAACAGCGCACGGAAAAAACGCCAAATTTAAAAGTCGCTATTCACCCAGATTATCCGGAACAACAAGTTTCGATTGGAGGATCTTTATCTGACAAAGGTAAAGCAGCCGTATGTGCACTCTTGCAAAAGAACCTAGATATCTTTGCATGGGAACCAAAGCATATGACGGGAGTACCGCGCTCTATCACAGAGCATAAGTTACAAATCCGACAAGGATACCCTCCAATACGACAAAAGAAGCGCGGCCAGGCCCCAGATCGTGCAAAAGCTATTTTGGAAGAAGTACACAAGCTAGTAGATGCAGGAATCATGCGCGAAGTATACTATCATGACTGGCTTTCTAACCCAGTTATGGTAAAGAAGAGCGATGGCAGTTGGAGGATGTGCGTGGACTTCACTGATCTCAACAAAGCATGTCCGCAAGACTGCTACCCACTGCCAGAGATAGACTGGAAAGTCGAATCCTTGTGCGGATACCCCTTCAAATGCTTCCTAGATGCATATAAAGGGTATCACCAGATCCAGATGGCAGTGGAAGACGAAGAAAAAACAGCTTTCCACACCAGTCAAGGGGTATACTGCTACACAAAAATGCCTTTTGGCCTGAAAAACGCTGGCGCGACATACCAACGACTGGTGGATACAGCCTTCGAAAAACAAGTAGGCCGCAACTTGGAAGTCTATGTTGACGACCTTGTCATCAAAAGCCATACAGAGGACGAGTTGGTGCGCGACATCGAGGAAACATTCCGAACGTTGGGGAGGATAAACATGAAGTTGAATCCCAAGAAGTGCACCTTTGGCGCAACGGAAGGCATGTTCCTCGGATACTTGATAGAACCCGATGGAATCAAACCGTGCCCAGAGAAGACAAAGGTTGTTATTGATCTCCCCTCCCCGCGCACACTCAAAGAAGTCCAGTCACTAAATGGAAAATTAGCAGGGCTAAATCGCTTCCTATCTAAGTCAGCAGACAAGTCCCTTCCCCTCTTTAAAACACTTACGAAGTGCACAAAAAAGGGAGACTTTCGCTGGACTCCCGAAGCAGAAGAAGCTTTCCAACAACTTAAACACCATCTGGCATCTCTTCCCAAACTCGTCGCACCGCGACCAGGGGAAGAACTAATCATGTACTTATCGGCAACCCACGGAGCAGTTAGCGCAGTACTATTGACAGACAGAGACTCCGTCCAGACACCCATATACTTTGTAAGCGAAGCCCTAAAGAAAACAGAGGTTAACTACAGTGCTATGGAAAAGTTGGTCTTGGCTCTAGTGTTCGCATCCAAAAGACTGCGCAGATACTTTCAAGCGCATCCAATAGCTGTAATCACTGATCAGCCAATTAAACAAGTTATCTCCAAACCGGATGTATCAGGACGCTTACAAAAATGGAGTGTACTGCTAAGTGAGTATAACATCTCGTACAGGCCGCGCACTGCAATCAAAGGACAAGTCTTAGCCGATTTTATCGTGGAGAAGCCAGATAGCGACAGCCCGACCTCTGCAGCAAAAACAGACCTACAGGAACCGTGGACCTTGTTCACAGATGGATCCTCATGCGCAGATGGATCAGGCGCAGGCCTTATTCTCACAAATCCAGAAGGTATGGAATTCACCTACGCGCTACGCTTTGAGTTCACAGCCACAAACAATGAGGCAGAATACGAAGCCCTACTAGCCGGACTACGCATCGCAATCCAAATGGGTGTTCGCAACCTAGAAGCAAATGTAGATGCGCGTCTAGTCGCTAACCACGTGTTAGGGGAATACAAAGCCAAGGATGATCACATGATCCAATACCTGGAGAAGACAAAATCTTTGATTAAAAACTTTGATAGGTTCACAATTAAACAAGTACCTAGAGGAGATAACAGGAAGGCGGACGCACTCAGCAAGATTGCATCCACAAGCTTCGCACACCTCTCAAAACAGGTATTGGTGGAAACCCTAAAAAACAAGTCAATCTTGGATATGGAGATATCAACGGTGATAGAGGAACAAGATCCTACGTGGATGACACCTATCATCGAATTCATTAGCAAAGGAATCCTACCCCAAGATAATAAAGACGCTCGAAGAATACGGCGCACAGCGCAACGATTCGAATTACGCGACAACATACTCTATCGGCGATCTTTCTTACAACCATGGCTCAGATGTGTTGGACCCCTCCAAGCAGACTACGTACTCCGCGAAATTCACGCTGGGTCATGTAGTATGCACTCAGGGCCACGATCCGTGGTGGCAAGCGCTCTAAGGTCAGGATACTACTGGCCAACAATGCACCGCGACGCACGCGATCTAATAAGAAAGTGCAGCAACTGCCAAGTACATAGGCCTATTCCGCGCCGACCACAGCACGAGCTAACACCAATCACCTCACCATGGCCATTTTACAAATGGGGTATTGACATCGCAGGACCTTTTCCCGTCGCAGCTGGAGGAATAAAGTTCCTCATCGTAGCCATAGACTACTTTACAAAGTGGATCGAAGCAAAAGCAGTGGTAAACATTACAGGAAACCAAGTCAAACGCTTTGTTTGGGACAATATTGTCTGTCGCTTCGGCCTACCAGGCGAGATCGTATCAGACAACGGAAAACAATTCTGTGATAACCCATTCAAAGATTGGTGCGCACAATTGAACATCACACAACACTTTGCTTCAGTCAAACACCCACAAACCAATGGCCTAGTTGAGCGCGCTAATCGCAGTCTAGGCGAAGGCATAAAAGCGCGCCTTGACAGACATAAAGGAAGATGGGTAGATGAGCTCTCGCACGTCTTGTGGGCGCATCGCACGACAATCAAAACCAGTACTGGCGACACGCCATTCTCCTTAGTCTATGGAACAGAAGCCGTCATACCAGCCGAGATAGGAATGCCAACTATACGCACGGCAGAGGTCAACGTCACAACAAATGACGAGGAACGGCGCATAGACTTAGATATATTGGAAGAAAGACGCGAACGCGCAGCTATACGTGAAGCAAAGGCTAAGGCAAAAATGAAGAAGTATTATGATGCAAAAGTCAAAAACACTTCATTCAGACCAGGAGACTTTGTTTACCGCGCCAATGACGCGAGCCACGCAGAAGACACAGGCAAGCTCGGACCCAAATGGGAAGGACCTTACGAGGTCACAGACGCGCTCGGCAACGGCGCATACAGGTTGCGCGATATGGAAGGTCACGACCTAGCGCGCACTTGGAACATTTGCAATCTCAAAAAATGTTACTTTTAGGCTACGGCCCTTTCACAAACACACTTGCATCCTACGAGGTGCCCAATAAGTGTTTGTCTTTCTTTTTCTCTTTCTAGGAATTGTATTTTCTATTTTTACCACTTACTTGCAAGTATTAATAAAATGTTATGGTTTCTAGCTAACTCCATAGCTCATTTTACTTTATTGCATATATGTCAATATTGTTTATTTTATATTTCTACCTACATGGCGTGCATGCACCACTTAAAGACCCACGAAGGCATAAAGGATGAGTTAACCTACTAATTTACTCGTTGAATAAGAGGGTTGCAAACCCATCAACATTGGATCACGTATCCTTGCTAAGCGCCTTACTCTTGAGACGTCAAAGTAAGTTTCACATGCGCACCCCACGACGGATGCGCATATACCAAGTACACCGTACGAGCTTAGCAATATAACGAGCCAAGACACTTGGTCAAAAATAAAACTTAGCAAACAATGCAAGTATACTTAAGTTACGCACTTAAAAGACTTAGTCAAAAAATAAAATTTAGCAAACAATGCAAGTATACTTAAGTCACGCACTTAAAAGACTTAGTAAAACAATCAAACTTAGCAAACAATGCAAGTATATTTAAGTTACGAACTTATAACAAAATGTATCTTATTCCATATTTATTAAATTACAAGGAAAAAATACATAAGTTTACAAACAACCTATATGCTATGGCGATGATCATGGCTCTCTTCTGGAGCGGCGGAACTCCCCGCCTCCTTCAGCTTACTCAACGTTATAGCATCCTTGAGCGACACAGTTGGAACACTCACAGCAACGCCATCAGATCGAGGAAGGTGCGCAGCACCGATGCCGCACATCACAGCCTTGCCCTTAATACCCTTCTTTATGGCAACCCTTTGCTCGTGACGCTCTAGCACCTCCTTCAAGGGGACTTCCTTCTCCAGTGCAAAAGGCTTGAGGATATCACGGGGCCGCGCAAAAACTGGGACTTGAAGCTGCGAGACATCAGGCTTTAGATAATAATCTAACTCCTCTTCAGCATTCTCCCCAAGATGACGCTGCAACGTCAGACCCGCCATGAGCACATCTATGGGGTCATCTTGGTCGCGCTTCAACCTCCCTATATGTGGCAGCTCAAGAACCTTCAGCCCCGCCATCGCCTGCACCAGCTCGTCGTACGCCGTTGAGCTATAACCAGGAATCTCCGCCAAGTCTTTCTCCAACAACTTGGCCTCACGGAGCTCCTCCATGGCCTGCGAACGACCACGCGCTATCGCGCAGTGAACAACCTTCCCAAAGGCTTCCACCACCTCCGCAGACTCCAAAGTACTTAGAGCTGCCAGACGAAGCCCATGGCTGATCAACCACCTGCATTCACAAAGTGATAATAAGGTAAGATACGCAATAGGGCGAACAAGCAAATCTAAAAAACAAGGGTGTAAGAATACCTGCGCTCGGCTATCATAGACATAAGATGAGGATACAGCTCCTCGTCATACTCGATGCTGAGGGCGCGCAGCTTCTCCTCATACATTACGAGCGTCTTCTCCATGCGCTCCTTGAACTCTTGCAGGCTAGCATAATGCTCGGCCCTTTTTTCTTCAAGATACGACACAGACCACGACGTCTTTGCCTTTATCTGCTCGAGCTTTGACCTCGCATACTTCAAGTCAGCCAAAATGCTCATCTTATCTTGAGCAATCTTCTCAGCATAGGCCCTTGAGGCCCCCAGCTCCACTTGCGCATCAGCCAATTGCGCACGGAGGGTCACCAACTCCTCCTCCTTCTGGGCTAGAGCACGGCTCTCCCCAGCATACTTTCCCTTTAGCTGAGCAACAAGCTCAGCTTGGCGGGCGGTAGTCGCAGCCAGCTCATCCATCAGCTGCTGCGCCTCACCACCATCAGCAGCCTCGGTATCCCCCTCCTTGTTTTCGTTCTGCGGAGAGGAAACCTCATCATCCTTCGCGCCGTTATCCCTACGCGACAAAGATAGAAAGTAACAATTACAACAAGTAATTGACACAAAAAAAAAAAAAAAAAAAAAAAAAAAAAAAAAAGGGAGAGAAAAAGAGAAGGAAGGCACACTTACAGAAACGGAGAAGCATCAGCCTTCAACCGTGCGTCGGACGTCGACGTTTCTTCCGCGTTCGACCCTGCGTCTCTGATGACGTGTCGACGCCTCTTGCTGGTGCCACTGGTTCCAGCCTCTCCCTTGCGCTTTAAGTTCTGCGCAACCTCTTCCCTCAACACCTCCTCAGGTTTCAGGATCCGAATGCTGTCAGATGACCCTGAGCGCGCCTCCTCGTGCGCCACCTCCAAATCAGGCACCGCCTCCACAGTTGGGGCCACAACTACTTCAGGCGCAAAACTCTGGACGGGCGTCACCACAAGTGGTGGCGTGTCCTCAGGGACCGTCGCAGGCAGAACAGTCAAGTGACCGGCAGTCGCATCAAGCAAGGGCTGCTCTCCTTCCCTCAGAGGACGCACCCCTATGGTTACCTGCTTTGGCCTATCCAGCTTGACCACCGCGAACAAATCCATCTCTGCGCATTAAGGGAAACAAGAAAGACAAAAAGGGATCAGTTATTAAAAGCACGAAGACAAGAATAAAAGACTTACAAAGCATGAAGAATAAGGGATGAACACCCACCCCGGCCATCCTCACTTAAAAAAGTGGGAACCTCATCTGCAGCACCAAAATAAGCGTGGCTCAACCCCACGTGTACCAAAAACTCCTACGGATAGGGGTTAATGGCCAGTCGATTGGCATCTAACGTTTGCGCGTCAGCGCGATTATAGGAACCGGGTGCGGGGCGCCCATCCCTTGGTAAGGTTTCCTGAGTATAAAACTCAAAGGGAGAGGGAAAAACTGCGTCATCCACCCAAAAGAAATACTCCCTCCAATTTTTGAGGGCGTCAACCTTTTCCGTATAACACTGAAGCGCCCCCTGGCGCTTCGCAAAGGAAACCCACCCATTTGACCACGTCGTGTGGTAAAAGGAGCGGAATAAATCTACAGTTGGTTCTATCGCAAGTAAACGACAGTTCACTTCAAAATTCGACACCTTCGCCGCACCTATACAGTGCAGCTGAGAGATGTGAAGGCGATAGTGATTGAGCAAATCGCTCAGAAAAATGGAAATGGGTACGCGGTAATTCGCATACTCAAAAAATTTCGTGTATAGACCTATCTTCCCTTCAGGGAAGTTAGCTATACACGCATCGACATCTGGAGCCTCTGGATGTACATCCAAAGGCACAAAATAGTCGGAAGAAAACTGCGTGACGTCCTGAATAGACAACGCGGAACGAAAGTCCTCTAATTGAGCAACCATTTTCATCTTAAAATAAGTGGGACGCATACAAAGATTACCTACGAGAGTTAAAAGATTCTCTTGCAGAAAAATGCTCTAAAAAGAAGAAGATGATGAATAGTGGTTGTATGTGTTTCACTGTGTGGTTAACAAATGGGGCGGCACCCTTATATAGGGTGGTAAAACCCTAATTTCCCTCCACGTGGAATCCACTCACAGTAAATGGGTGGCTAGAAGATCAAAAGGTACATGCACTTTTTCCCGAATCCAAAGGACTACGTGGACACCACCCCCGACTTTCGAGGCATCCATTTCGAAATTATTAGGTGCATTGCACCTACAAAAAGGCGGTAAAATTAGTTCAACCCCCGCCACGCTTACCGCTGATGGTATTAAGTCTAGTACCCACGGCTATGCGCCGCGCGCACTAGACTGGGGGGACATGATGACGTATAGCCTATATTTGGGCCACAAGCCCAAATGATAGGCATTACTTACACCTAAGCCCACTACGAATGGGCTACCATGACAATGGTATGGGCCGTAGTATTATTTGCTGTGGGCTCATAAAGCCCAAAGGCCCAATCTAACCCACCGGGTAACGATAAGGATTATCTATTCAAGGAATAGATATCCTTGCCTCGGATAAGCACCACGCGTGCGAAGAGTGAGGAGCAAGAAATACGGTTTCTTAGCCCCTATATATAGAATCACACGATTCTCATTAAAGGTACGATATACAACCCTAACTCTTCAACCAAACCCTAAATCGATTACTTACTCTCACACCGGAGTCTAATCGGGGGAGACAATCCCTCGATAAGCCTAACGGTGTTGTTTATTTTCTTAGTGCGCAGGTAACAAAGTACTAAGAAGCTAATTGATATAAGAGCAAAAGCCCACTAACCAGGTACGCCCAACTTTTGTATCAACAAATATTGAGTAAGAAAGTGTAATAGGATTTCTTGCAACTTGTGAAGAAACTAACTAGAACCAAGATCAAAACCAAGAACCACTACTTAATCTTCCAAAACCTTTCCAACCATAGCCATGCTTCCATATCAAAAACCCTATCTTATAATCCCTTGATAAACACTAATCTAACATAAAAACAACCTTTAGTAAAAATCTTCACTAAGAACACTTGGAAATTTGATGAGTTTTTGTGGTGAATTTTAGTGTTTTATGGATGGAATGGAACTAGTAATCAACAAGGAATACAAGAGTATAACTTATGATGGATTAAACTAGCAAGAACCATCATCAAAATGGTGTATAAGGGCTGTTTTGGTCGTGGGTTTTGAAGGAGAAAGGAAGAGAATGAGCTTGTATTTATAGTGAAGATGAGGAGGTTACAATTTTAAGATATTTAGGAAGCTTAATGGCCAAGTTTAACACATGTAATGAATCCAAGACTTCAAGTATAAGATCAAGACACATGCTAGGTGACTCCCCCCCCCCCCCTCCTAAGTCGGCCATAATGAGATAAGGGTGACTAGATGAGTAGTCATGGTCTTATCTAAGTTACGGAGTGAGTTTTGGTCCCGGTAATCGCTAACGGTAAGTCGTTAAGTCATAAAACTTTAAATCGGGTATCCTAAAAATATGAAACTTATAAATATGTTAAAACTTATTAATATAACCTATATTAGCATATTTAATGAGTGGCAAGTTCTATCGGGTTGCTTAAACGCTGCTAAAACTGGAAACGCGGGTCTAAAACGCGTAATTCGCGTAAAACGCTGAACTGGAAAACGTAAAATTCCAAAACTTTTGGAATTATCATAAAATGAGAGAAAATCATATTTCTATTGTTTATAATGTTTTATGGACATATCGGGATGCTGGAATGACGTTTAAACCTAAAAGTAAATCTCGGACACGGCTTCGTGATTTTTGCAGAAATGATCCGACGAGTGTGAAATTCTCGGATTATCATTAAAATAGTTTAACTTAGGAGAATATGAAATAAAAATTTTGGATGTGAATAGTAAAAGTGAATAGTAAAAAGTGAATAGTAAAATTTTCGGGAATAAAAGTTAACCTGAAATTGCAAATTGTTACACTATCGCCTTTAGATTGTGTCGACATCGCACATGTACCGAACTAATTTTTTTTATGTAAAATGATTTCCTATTTTCTAAAGTTCAAATCAATGGTATATAAAAAGAAAATAGAGTGAATTACACCGTTAGTCCTTAAACTTATACCGGATTTCATATGACATACAAAAACGAGAATCGTTGCCTTTTTAGTCCACGATCTCGAAAATATTACGCCGCTGGTCCAAATTTCTAACGCTCGTTAGTTTTGTTAGTTATCTCGGATCTCACGTGCAAATCACACGAGGATACTTTTGTCCCAACACATTTTTTTATCTTTTTCCACTGTGTAGCATACTGTAGCAAATTATACCTTTTGTATTTTGATTTATTTTTTGAACTTACTTTTTGTACTTAAATATTCTTGATATGTTATTTTAGGTCTATAAAATTTTACCAAGTTTTAAATTTATATTTTGCCGAACTAACCTATAGACTCTAAACACTAACGAGCAGTATACCCAATCAATGTAGATAGTTTCTAGGTAAGCAAGGGTCGTTCACTAGGAGTGAAGCTAAAGTGATCTAAAGCTATTTATACTAATCTAAACTAAACTAAACCATCCTAACCTATAAAGAAATTAAAGATAAATGGGGGTTTAGCCTGAGAGACTAGCATGAGTTTTATGTTTTTTAGTTAACTAAATACGTGAAAATAAATACTTAAACTAAAGTGTGGTCAAATGCAAGACAGAAGAATGGGTTACCAAGTTTAATCCATTTAATAATTATATATGCTTATGTCTACTTGTTTTAATTCATTCAATTGTTAATCGGCATATCAATTACGAAATTATGTCAATAAGTAACTAGCCCTCGGGGCGGATATGACGAAAGATCATAGTGACTCGTCTAGCATCAATACTAACTTATTGCTTTAAACCATCTAACCTAGTTCGCTATTACACGCTACTAGTCCTATTAGGTTGTAGACACGTTCCGCTTATGCCAAACAAGGATTCCTAATAGAGATTCGGGTTAACACGTATAAAACTCAACCAAAGCAACTACAATTACAGGAGGTTAAGTCAAATCCACAAAAGTTATAAGGATCATAACCTAGTTACATAGACTTCTACTAGTTATAAGCAATAAACGAGTTTTTATCGACAAGCACCCAATCCAATAACAAAGTAAATCAATTCAACACAAACACAAAAACTAACAAAACTTCATAAACATGGCTAACACCAACGGATATTAGCCTATAATCTCAGTAACAATACATAAAGTTTTAATCTAAGCAAACGAATAAGAATTCATAATGAAAATGATATGCTAACTGAACGATTACACTTAATATAAGGTACTTGAGATGTTTTTCTAGGATGATCGGATCTTCAAGGAGTTCTTCTGCTGTTTGGAGGGGTTTTTGGTCACCTGGCAATGACCCCACAGGTCCCCAATGATACCCAAAGTCATCAATGAGTTCGGCATTTATAGTTTATGAAATCGGGGTCGATACGGTGTATCTAGAGGGTCCAATACGCCGTATCTATAAGTAAACATAGCCTCCAAGTCTGAAACTGACCCGATATGGCGTATCTAAAATTCTGATATGGAGTATCGGACAATATGGCGTATCTAAATATTTAATACGCCATATCTCCTTTAGAATCAGATAGATCTCCTTTTTCTCTTTCTGTGGCCGCTTGAACGAGGTAAAACGGAGTCCGGATGAAGATTTTACGGCCAAAATACGAAAGCATCTTCGAGTGTCGTCATGTAATCTTGATTTCTTCTTTAGGCTTCGTTTCTACTCTTGATTTCTCAGCTAAGGCTCGTGTATGGCATATTCTTCAAATATTATATTCTCTTCCAATCGACCAAGTTTCATATACAACGTAATCCTGATTCGTATAAATTATAGTATGTAAATATTCTCCAATGAAATCCAAAGGAAATACGGATAACCCGAGGTCGTAGTCTGTGTGAAGGTATGAACGGATTGGTGATTAGCGTGATGTGAAAATGTTTAGTGAAATGTATAAAAGTGATATAATGAGAATTACACTAAAGATTATTAAATAAAGCACAAATAAAACAAATAGCAAGTAAAGCAAGTAATTAAAACACAGTAAAAATAAAACGTAAATTTAACCTAAAAACACGAATCTTCCGGGAAATAACGAACCTAAAAGGCAAATCTAAAAGGGAAAGCACCTAAAATCTAAAATTACTTTCTAAAAGTCCTAAATGCTTAAAAATAATTTCAGGAAAAAGAAAAATATTTTGTTTGGCTTTTTATTTATTTACTATGAATTAAAAACTAATTAAAATGGGAAAATATAAGAAAATTAGAAAATCAACTTGGAAAATTACGAAAAATTACTGAAAACTATTTTATGAAACAAGAAATGAAATGGAAAAAGAAAATTTGAAAAATAGTGAAAATTTACCTAAAACGCAAAGTCACGAGAAATCCTGAGCCTTTTATGCAAATTTGAGAAATTTAAGTTCAAACTCTGATTTTTTAATTTTCCTAGATAAAACTAATTAAAAGAAAAATACTGGAAAAAGATTGACATTTTTTGGTTATTTTTGAATTTTTTTATGAATTAAATACTAAATAAAAGAAAATAAATGAATAAAAGTAGAAAATGAAGAGTAAAAATTATAATGTTTTTCCTAAAAGTCTATTACTATTGCAGAAACTTAAGAAAAAATTAAAAAATTAAAAAGCTACTGAAATAAGTTAGGGAATAAGCTTAGCAGATTAATAAGCTTAAAATGAAAATCTCTTATAAAGGAATTGATAATGCAAGCCTAATGAGAAAAGTCCCAAGGGCGCGTTTGGTTCTGTGTAGTGTGTTTGAAGCTTAGCTATCCAAGAGGTCTGGGGCTCGATCCTTACCCAGACCTTTTTAGCAAAATATTTTTCTTTTCTTTTATGCAAAACTTAAAAACAAGCAATTGTAAGAAACTTTTGAAAAAGAACTTTTTATAAAAACTTAAAATGAGCTGAGAAAAAGCTACAAATAAGCAACAGTTAATAAAAACACCTAATTTGGAAACTAAATACTAAGCAACCTACTTGAATTGAACCAAAGCTAAACCACAAGTGCACAAAAGCTATAAGCTATCTAATTCTATTCCTAATAAGCTGAAATGAAAAGCTAAATTAACAGGAACAAGCTGAGAACACTACAAATAAGCAAAAACTATACTACTACTACTCAATTATGCTGATCTAAATAGGGACTAAAAGGAACAAGTGTAAGCAGATGAAATAAGCACTAAAGTACAAAATAAGCTACAATCTAACAACTCAGAACAATAAGCTATAGAATGAAACCATTCCCAATTAAAAAGCTCGAGTAATGAACAAGGAAAAAGCTAATGAAATTAAGCTTTTGAAACAAACTCCCCTGGTGCAGGGGAGTTTTTCTGAAAACAGGTTAAAACAATCTTGTCAAAAGCTGATTAGAAAATTTCCAAAATTTATGAGAAAAATGTTTTTGATACCACAAGATGCCAAATATTTATCACCAGAAATTTTATGAGATTTGAACGCAAACTTAGAAAATGAAAAATCAAAAACAAATTGGATTTAGAAATTTTTTTTAGATTTTTGACCTTTTATGATGAACAATTAAGTTGACGTATATGAATTTCTAATGATCCTAAATGAATGATTGATATGTTTTAAGGTGTAATGAAACTAAATGATGATAAACAGTTTCTAAACCTAATATGATGTTTGAGTAAACTAATATCCTAACAGGTTATGCAACAATTGAGACTATGATTTGATCTTGACTTTTATGCAAATGGACTACTGATTTTATGCAATATCTACACTAAATTAACCTAAATGAAACTATTCAACTAATATGACTTCCTAAATCACGATCTATATCAGTTAACCTTACTGATCCAAACACCCTTTTATGAAACAATTTTTAACTTATATGATTCAGTTGAGTTGAATAATACACAAATCCACCAATACTACTAGTACTAAGATCAAAAATACTGATATAAACACAGAAACACAGATTTAACAAGCAAATAACCACTCAATTATACTATGCTAAAATGAAACAGTATGAATCAAATTTTATGCAACCTACTATTATATGACGTAAACTACTACTATAAAGCTATACTATGACTAAACTATATTAATGAAACAGTAAACAAGTAATAAACTCAAATCTATACTATATTAAGCTATATTATGCAAATTAAGCTAAAAATGGATAAGATAAAGCTCACTTGAATAACATCAGCTCAGCAGAGGTTTCATTTGAACATAGCCTATCTTTGATAAGCTCAAAACACTTGATTAATGGAACCTATGGGCTTCTGACTTCAATTGAGCTTAAAGGATCTTCACAGTTGACTTCTATTGACTAAAGTGAGACCTTGAGTAATGAAACAATATTTTCTAAATATAAACTCACACTAAGCTATAATAAGCTTATATGAGTTTATGGAAACAAAAACTAAGCTTATTAAAGCTTATGGAAAATATTTTTGTATTTTTTTTTTAAGATTTTCTGATTTTTTTATGCTTTTATTTTATGAAACAGTAAATTGTAAAGTAAATGAACAATAAGCCTTTAGAAACTAATAGAAATTTAAAACAGTAAACAAATAGCTTATACAAGCTTATGCAGATGTAAGAGAAATAACTAGTAAACTCGAAAGGAAATAAGAAACAAACATACTTAATTAACTGAACTTAATATTTTTATTAAAACTTGAGCAAACTGATTACAAAGCTAAATTGAGACTAATAAATAACATCATAACATTACATAAATCCTACACACATGAGACTAATGGGAGGGGGTGTATTTATAGGCATTTGGGGGAGCGTATAGAGTTTGTAGGAAGCCTTTGGAAGCTCTCAGGTGTGTTTCTTTCAATCAATCTCAATCATTGGATCATGCTTCAATCGTAAGCAATGATTACAACCCTCGGATCATGTGCCTTCTAATCATTTGCACTCAATCACACGGTTTGCCAGCGTGGCATTCCCTCTGCTCTTGTCAGGCTTCTAGAAACACGTGCAATTGTACTATTTTGCCTTTAATTGTGGTGAAATTGTACGGGTAAGTTTTTAGGGTTCATGGTTTCTTGGTAAAGGGGGAAAAGGGGGCGGGTAATTCAAACGGGGTAATTAATGGTTGTTTGACCTTTTAACCAGGTTTGGAGTTGGGTTTGACCGGGTTTGAGTTGAAAGGGGAGTGGGCTGGTGAGTGGTGGGCTTAGGGAATAGGTTTTGGATTGGATTTTATTATTGGGTTAAAAAGGGATCCGTTTGGTATGTATAGATTTAGGATTTAGGATATATTTCACAAGGACCAAATATGTCATTTCTAAAAATATAGGAACCAATTCTGCCATTCTTCCAAAGTGTGATCCAAGGGTCTTTGATGAACTTTCTTGATTCTTTGAGGGCTTAGATTGGCATTTCTTCAAAAATATATTTTAAAGGACCATTTATGTAATATTTTGAAACTTGGAGGACCAAAGTTCTAATTTCTCCAAACTTTATCCAAGGACCAAATTTGACAAGATATGATTTCCCGAGGTTGACTTTGACTTTTGGAGCTTGGTTCCTTCCCCGGCTTCGGCTTTTGACACTTTTCCATTCTCATGCTCGTTTTTTGTCGGTTTTGTTTTGTTTTGAGTCCATATTTGAAATATTCGTACCTGCACAACTATAAACACAAAAACATGATATCTTTGGCATATTTGGTTAGTTTTTGGGCGGTTTTTGGTCTTAATATGGTAAATAAAGGGTGTGTAAATAAGCACACACCAATATCCCCCAGACTAAGGTATTGTCGTGTCCTCACGCAATGTCATCACTTCACGCTTTTGAGATAAATAATTTCAAAACCTCTTTTTACTGACTTTGGAAAGTAGCAAGGATGTTCAAAAGAGATTTCAAAATCATTTATTCCTGAAAATGCCCCGTTTTCCAATTTATTCAAATACTAACTATCACTACTATTTTTGTACTTTTTCATTTTTTATGTGACGGTTTGCTTGACTTTCATTATCTTTCAATAATTTTTAGGGTCTTAGAGTAGAAACACGACTCATAGAGAAGTGACCATACGAATAAAAATCGTCATCCTTGATTTTACACAAGTTCCCAAACTAAGCATAAAAACGAAATCATTGTTTATCCATAAGTTAGATGCTAACACTACCCATAGAAGTTACTTGTGTAATTACATCTTGTTCCCATTTCCTAATTTTTGTATCTCATTATTTTTTTTTGTGAGAAATGAATTTCTTCATATTTTCTCGTTTTTATAGTTTTTAGTCTGATAAGAGCACAAAGTTTAAACGCTAAGTAGTTTCTAAACCTTCCCTAGAAAATCCCTGCATACAAAAATGAGGTCCACATGGAGGTCTCTGATTTAACACAATTTTGAGGGTACCCCTTTTTATTTACAACCGACACATCCCATTTCTGAGACCCGAGACAGAAGCTTTTTATTAGGATACCCCCGGAGTTGAAGCTTGGCATTTATTAACAAATTAAGCACATTAACCATATTAGTCCTTAGCCTTTTATAACAATTACAACATCGGTTGTGAGCCGGCAAGATGTAATAGTTTATTATGACCTTGGAATTTTTCCTCTTCCTTTTTGAAGTCTACAACAATGGGTATGAACCATCAAGACGCAGAAAACATTTATGGCTTTGGATTATTATTATTGATTATTATAATTGTTCGCCAAACCCTAAGTCCTACGGCCTTTACTAAGATCACAACATCGGTTGCGAACCGGCAAGATGTGATAGTCTATTTCATCGTAACACTGGCAGTACCCCTATGTGTACCCAACCTTCATATGCAGAAATTTTCTTAGGAATGAGAAAAAACTAAGTATTGCCCAAACCCTGCACCCTTAATTAAACCTAGAGATCTATTTATATGCGGTGAAACAATTTTGCGGGAACGAAAAGGCCACAAGTACTTTCCATGAGCTCTAAAGAGAACCAACTACTCCACGTTTAGCATCTAACTTCTAAATAAACTCTATCATTTCTCGATCTTCGCAAATTTAAGATCACAAATAATGAGATCTGCGAATGCTTAGCCGTATAATCAAGCCACGCATATATAAAGTCAAATACGAGAACTTGCAAACTCTTAGAAAAGAATTCGCGTTTTCTAGCTCCTTATGTAAAAGATTAGCATAAGCTTATCGATTATAATTGGTTACGGGAGACAAGCTAGAGCTCAACACGCCCGGTCAAGTCAAAAAATTTATTCCTACTCTCACCAACAGGAAAGTCAAACAAGGTGTCAAAACTCTTATCCGTATTTCATATATCATTTTTTTAGTAAAAGGTGACATAAAAATTTAAAATTTTGGTGGAAAAATGGAGTTGCGCAAGTAAAAGACTGAAATGAAAGTGCAAGCTCAAATTGAATCGAAGATTCACCCCCCCCCCCCCCACCCCAGACTAAAGTGAAACATTGTCCTCAATGTTTTAAGGGTAAAGTTAATCCTACGTAAAATCTAAGGCCGTTTATTAAGTATGCCAAAAGATAACCGTTAGTCGATAAGATTTTTGGATATACTGGATTTCCGAAAGAGCATCGCAGAATGAGACTCGAGTGGAGAGAAAGACAAAACCACGAGTACTAGAGTCTTCAAACTTCGGGGAAATTCCTGGACATTCACAAACAACCATGAAACGCGAGATATGGAAGAGGTCACCCCCTCACGTCACGTTATTAGAAATAAGAAAATTAAAAAGATGAAAGGATAAGCATGGGTTACCTCCCACGAAGCGCTTGTTTTTGTTCACCGAGTCACATTAGCTTGACTCGATCCCTGAATTCAATTTTCCTTGGGGAAAGTTTGGAGATCCGGGACAACCATGGGTGGTATGTCCCCACCGAAATAATGTTTGAGACGATGACCATTCACCTTAAAGTTGGGACCATCAGGTTGAGCTAACTCGACGGTTCCATAAGGAAAAACTTGGGTAATGGTGAATGGTCCAGACCAACGGGTTTTAAGCTTTCCCGAGAAAATCTTCAATCGAGAATTGAAAAGAAGGACTCGATCACCAACGTTAAATTCGCAGTTTTTGATCTTAGAGTCATGAATCCTTTTAGTTTTCTCTTTGTAGATCAAAGAATTCTCATAAACCTGATCAAGAAGTTCGGTCAATTCATTCAATTGAACTTTACGATGATCACCCGCGGTTTTGAGGTCAAAATTTGCATGCTTTAAGGCCTAGTAGGCCTTGTGCTCAAGCTCAATAGGTAAATGGCAGGCCTTCCCGTAAACCAACTTGTAAGAAGTGCACCCAATGGGTGTTTTGTAAGTGGTCCGGAAGGCCCATAATGCATCATCTAACTTATCAGCCCAAGAGGTACGGTGTTCTCCTACGGTCCTTTCTAATATACACTTCAAACCACGATTGGACACCTCAACTTGACCACTCATTTGCGGATGATATGTGGTGGAAAGATGATGTGTGACACCATATTTAAGTATAATTTTAGCAAATTGATCATTGCAAAAATGGGTCCCAAGATCACTTATAATAGCACGAGGTGCACCGAATCGGGCAAATAGACTCTTCAGAAATTTCACGACAACTCGGGCGTCATTGGTGGGGAGCGCTTTTGCTTCAACCCATTTCGACAAGTAATCGACAGCCACGGGTATATACTTATTTCCTCTAGACGATGGAAATGGTCCCATGAAATCAATACCCCAGACGTCAAAGATCTCACATACTTGGTGTGGAAAACTAGAAGGGGGGTTGAATAGTTTTTCCGTCGTTTTTAAATTTATAAAAACTTTGTTTACAAAATCTTCGATTCTAGTTTTATGTGAGATCAATATTTAAACGCTTATGTATACTAATATCTACGTGAGTAAATTACAATATAAGTAAGTAAATAAGTAAAGAGATAGAGATGGAAAGATCGCACCACAAGATAAAGGATAGCACCTCTTCGCCCTACTCCACTCGCCGAGCACCTAACTCGAGAGTTTTCTTCACTATGTCAACAAGCTCCCTTATGGCGGAGAAAACCTTACACAACTTTTGCTTACACCAATTAACGACACTAAGCTAGATGTCGAGTCCTAATAGTAGCTAGAACCAATTTCACACCACTAATCACTACACACCTTCTTCACAACTTATACACACCACAACTACTACACAACTACTCACAACTTCACTACTTCAACTTCACAACACTACTACTTCTTCACTACTTCTATTCACAACTACTAACATACCTATATCTACCTATTACACACCTTCTATACCTTTACAAATAATTTACACAACAACTAACAATATTCACAAATCTACAATACTTCTTAACAAGATGTTGGAGGAGTATTCTTCTCTTGCACTTTGAATGATGAGGGATTAGATCACTTGAAACAACAACTAATAAGTTTATGATCAAAGGTTTTAGGAGGATGATTTGAGAGGATTTGGACAGAAAGTTTTAGTGCAAAAGGTAAGGAAAAATTACAGATTTGAACCAGTATTTATAGGCAAAAGATTCTGACACAGGAGCGTGTTCCGGCCCCTTTAATTCATGGCTGGCCCCCTTAAAATTAAGGGGGCCGCCCCTTATAATTAAGGGGGCCGCCCACCTGTAACGACTAGAATCTTTTGTCTTTTCTGGGGAAAGTTTATTTGGTGTAGATTTAACTGATTTTGGTTAAAAATTTGAATTTATATATTTATTATGAATTAAACATGTTCCTTTAATTACCAAAAGTGTTTTTCTAAATATATAAAATGTTTTATACCATTTTATATAATTTGTAATTATTAAATAAACCTTCCTTTGATCATAAAATGTATTAGGCAATTGTTTATTCATACCTTAAGTGATTTAGTTGGATGTAATGATATTTTGTCACTAAATACTTGTTTACGTAATGATTTTACGTTTAATGACTTTACATTTTGTGATCGTCAAAACATAGGGATATCGATAAATATTAATAACATTTTTACGCATTATTTATATCAACAATCTACCCCTTTTTGATGATTACAAAATCTAAACTCATTAAATCAAAATTTATTATATATGCAAGTATTTAGTGAGTTTATATCACTTCTCCCTCTTTTGTGAACATCAAAAAGGTTACCCCGATGATGGATGAGCTCCTCCTTGATGTGTACTCCCCCTCATTTTAAGGTTACAAGACAAATCGAGATATGGAATGCTTGCAAAAATATTTAGAACACACAATATATATGATACATGAAACAAATATAAATAAAGCAAGAAGACTAATAAAAATGCAAAAAATAAATCTCAACAAGTATTCATTATTTATTAGAATAGATTATGTTAAGAACATAATCATTGTTACATAAGCATACAAATATGCTTTTCTTAGCAAACTACATTAGATAATACTAGGTTGCCAACTAGAGGTCTCTAGGACTTGCTTGGAGATTCGAAGCATGGAGCATGGATTTGGTGGAGGTAGACTTTTGTGGCAATTTTGTTTGGAGAGCTTGGAGTGGTTGATGGAGGTGAGCTTGGAGAGGAAGAGTTGGATTGTTGTGTTTGTGATGGTGGTGGAGAAGTCCTTGTGAGGAGATACTCAATCCAAGTGAAGTGCTCATTGAGAGCAATGGTTTGTTTTTGGAGAAAGATGCAACAAGGACAATTGTTAACATGATTCTCAAGTTGGACAATGTTGTTGGATGGTGAGGATGGAGTGGTAGAGGGTTGTTGAACCAAATTTCGTTGAGCAAGATGTAAGGCAAGGAAAGCACTAAGCTCATGGGCTTCTTTGAGCTCCTCAACGAACTTTTTATGATCGGAGGAAGGTGATGATGGTGGAGTTGAATTATTGTTGGGGATTGAGGCTTGAACATGTAACATAGGATTCATGTCTTGATGAGATGGATGGATGTGGTTTTGGGATTGAGTATGTTCCTCAAAAGGATCATTTGGAAGAATTGAGTGAGATGGATGTGGAGTATTGTTAGTGAGTGAGATAGTGAGGTTGTCATGTGGAGATAAAATGAAGGTTTCATTTGGGTGGAGTGGATGTTTAGTTGTTGGTTGGTTGGAGACAACATCATTAATAGATGAGAATTTTTTACATGTATCAAGTTTTCTTCTCCACACGGGTTTGACGGTGATCCTTGCACCTCTTGTGGGCTTGGATCTTGGGTGATTGGGGGATGACATGATGGATTGAGTGATGATTAATGATGAATGAGGGTATTTATAGTGTGATGATTTAGTGTTTATGGAAGGATAATATGTGGTGGATTTGATAAACAAAATATGTTTGTGAATTTAGGGAAGTGGGGAATCAAAATAGGGTAAAATGGGCTAAAAAGCAAAAAGCAAACAGGAAGCCTCGACCATCAGGTGGTCGGCCCCCTTAATTAATGGCCGGCCCCTTTAATTTTAAGGGGGCCGCCCTTGATAATTATGGGGGCCGCCCAGGGCCTGGTTCCCAGATTGTCAGAAATGGTTTTTGGCAGAGATTTTTCCAGAAAGAAGTTTGTTTTGAGGTTTGGTTTTGGGCAAGTCAATCTCGTTAGGCAACTAAACAAATGTTATCTTAATGAAGTATGCATAGAAAGTATATATGTAGGCAACTAAGCATATAATATAATTTCATGCAAAGACAATAATTTAAATGAACAAATAAGCAAGTCATGTATCCTAAGGCAACTAACTTAGTGTAAGGCAACTAGTGAGTGAGAAACTAATGATGAAACAAATGTGACCAAGTGATTCTTGACATTGTTCTAGTGTGTGCCTATATGCAACAAATGTGGAGATGTGATTGCTTCGACACCTAATGCAAAGAAATAAATATATCCTAAGAAGCAATCCAAAATCTCCTTGATTCAATTTGCTTAATCCATGATTGCCAAGGATATATATTGGATTATATATTTTGACAATTCAAGTGAAATTTTATGCATGATTTTAAAGAAGGTTTTTAGCATTATTCAACAATGCAAGAGAGAAAATAAATGATTTTCATGTGTTTCCTAGAGGTGAGAATTATTTTGAAGTGAATTGAGGTTTTTCTTTGAAAGTATATTTATGCAAGAACAAAATATCTCAATTCTTGATTTTGTGCAAAATAGAATCCTAGACTCAGAATAGTGGAGAAAATAAGAGATGATTGAGAGACAGATTGCTCAGATGGCCGGCCCCTTTAAAGAGAGGTCGGTCCCCTTAATTTTAAGCGGGCCGCCCTTATAACTTTAAGGGGTCCGCCCATCTGACAAAAAAAATCAGAACATTTAAATTTCAGAAAGTTTCAAACATTTAAGAAAATTCAATCAATTTGCTCAATCATTCCTAATCCTAGACGCAAGTGGTTAAATAATTCACGCTTAAGGGGTTTAGTAAATATGTCGGCAACATTATCTTCCGAAGCTACCTTTTCTATTGTTATGTTTCCTTTTAATAGTTATCCCTAAGAAAGTGGTGACGTATTTCTATATGTTTAGTCCTAGAATGTTGAACGGGATTCTTACTTAAATCTATGGCTCCTTTACTATCGCACATTATAGGAATGTTTTCCAACCTAACGCCATAGTGTACGAGAGCTTGTTTCATCCATAGTGCTTGTTGACATGCCTTTCCAGCGCTTACATATTCAGCTTCGGTGGTCAAAATAGCAAGAGCGGTTTGCTTCTTGGAAAACCAAGACGTTAGGCACCTCCCATAAACGTGCAAATACCACTAGTGCTTTTTTGATCCACGTAGTCTCCCGCATGATATTTGGTGTTGGCATGAATATTACGATATTTAATCTAAACATTCTCTTCATGTTTTGATGATGACAAAGATGTAAGTTACAACATATAACGTAAAGTGCTTAAGTTACTTGTGATCACAATTCATCTATGCATTCTTACGTCAACAAGCCTCGACATCTCAACGTCTCGAGTTTGCCTCAACAATCACTTAAGGTATGTACAAACAAATGTCTAATACATTTTATGATCAAAGGGATTCTATTTAAACATTACAAAGTTTATAAAATGATATAAACATGTCATATATTTTTGAAAAACAATTTTAGTAATTAAAGGAAAATGTTTAATTCATAATAAATATATGAATTCAAATTTTTAACTAAAATCAGTTAGTTTTTCACCAAATAAACTTTCCCCACTAAATGACAAAATTTCTGACCGTTTCAGTAGGGCGGCCCCCTTAATAATTAAGGGGACCGGCCATACAATTAAGGGGACCGGCACGCTCCAATTGTCAGAAATTTTTGCCTATAAATACTGGTTCATTTCTGCAATTTTTCCTTACCTTTCGCACGAAAATTTTCAGTCCCAATCCCTTCAAAACATCCTTCTAAATCCTTTGATCATAAGATTATAAGTCTTTGTTTCAAGTGATCCAATCCTTCACCACTCAAAGTGCAAGAGAAGAATCCTCCCTATCATAAAGCCAAAGATGTATTAGGATCTAGTTAGTGTTTATGTGATGTTGTGAGTTATGTATATGT
This sequence comes from Artemisia argyi, assembly GCA_030686995.1. Taxonomy (NCBI): domain Eukaryota; kingdom Viridiplantae; phylum Streptophyta; class Magnoliopsida; order Asterales; family Asteraceae; genus Artemisia; species Artemisia argyi. The sequence continues at coordinate 11,165 of JARVZY010001967.1, read as the reverse complement.
AATAAGTAGATCAAGATGATCTTACTTAGTAGTGAGTTTATGAGTGAGTAAGAAGTAGTGGGAAGAAGTAGTAGTGTGGAGAAGTCATGAAGTTGTTAAGAAGTAGATGTGTGAATATGTAGTGGAGTATAGAAGAAGTTGTGAAGTAGTTAAGAAGTCGTGAAGTTGTGAAGCCATGAAGAAGTCATGAAGTCGTGAAGCCATGAAGAAGTCGTGAAGTCGTGTAGAAGTTGTGTAGTGATCAAAGTAGTGTTGTGAGATTGGTTCTAGCTACTATTAGAACTCGACATTTAGCTTAGTGTCGTTAAATGGTGTAAGCAAAAGTTGTGTACGGTTTTCTCCGCCAAAAGGGAGCTTGTTGAGTAGTGAAGAAAACTCTCGAGTAGGTGACTCGGGGAGTGGAGTAGGGCAAGGAAGGTGTCCTTGTAGCCAAACCACTATAAATCATCATGTCCGGTTTGCATTTCATTTCTCTTATCTCTTTTCATTTATTATTGCATTTATCGCTTTACATCTATGCTTGCCTATATGTCTTGGTCGTTGCTTATATAGTTGTGATGATTGATTGTGTTGTACATAGAAGTTAATATTGTGATTGTGTGTATAATTATATGATATGGTCAAATAGATTATTATTCACACTTCTCATATTAAGTTTAACTTGATAGATAATTTGATACAAAATGTTTTAAGATTTTAAAAGGAAAACGTAGTCACACAAAGACCGACCAAAGCTCCATTCATAAAACTAAGTTTTTCCAAAAGCTTACATATATAATTGATTATATGTGTTTTCATACTAAACTCTAATTAAAGGTTTTCCAAACAAACAATTGAATAAATTCGAATCAACATTTTGAAACAAAGTTTTTATAAAATAAAAAGAGGGGAAAACTATTCAACCCCCCCTTCTAGTTTTCCACAATTGGTACCAGAGCCACGCCGCTCAAATTTTCAAAACAAATGGTTTTAAAAATTGAGTACGATCCATGTATCAAATTACCCATTAAGGAAGATTAAATATGAAAAGTGTTTTGTTGATTAACTTGTATTAGTTTTGATATTATATACACTAATTATACTAGCTCGAGATAAGATTATGTTTAAAACAGGTGTTATATGTTCGTTTTTAAAATCAGAAAGTTACACATCTTTCCATAAAGTCAGAAAACAATTTTTAACAAAAAATTCATTTTTTAGTATCAGATGGGCGGCCCCTTTAAATGTCTGGGCGGCCCCCTTAAATACTGGGCGGCCCCCTTAAATTTAAGGGGTCCGCCTGTCTGTTCGACAGTTTTTCGGAAATTTTGAAAAATCATATAAAATTAACCGTAACTCCATAGAAGTCGTGCCACCCAGCGTTTTAAAGGTAATTGAGTCTACTTTTATTTAAAAATACTTACAAGTAACCATTACAAACTTAAATATGTAAAAAAGTCAAAATACTATACGGTGGTCAAAAATTTGTGTTTCGTTTTAACGTAAAACTTTTGTTTTACCTCTTCCTTCAAGTCGGGCATTCCTAGTTGATATACTTTTGAAAAATTAAGTATTTATGTTTTCAAAATACTAATCTTAATTAAATTATAGAATGGGGAGGAAACTATTTTACTTTCAAATAAAATCGAGCTAAGTAAACATTGGTGTATATAATACACAAAACGACGACAAGTGTTTTATATATTATGTGAACTTCTTTGTGATTTTATTTTTTGAATATATTAGACAATTGTTGCTACTTGAAGTTTAGCTATTTTTATATCTAAGCATATGTGCCCTATTAGTTTATAGCTAGATTTCCGGTTTATACTTAACTAGATCTTATGTTAGATTTCTTGCGTTAAGATTGTTATAATATGCTTGCATTGCATATAGGTATAGATGGCTTAATGTTACTCAAACATCTTGTAAATAAGTTAAATCTAGTCACCTAAATATTTCAAACAATTTAATCTATTCTTCACAACACACTTAAATATTTTCAACAAATTACCTTGTTTTACCTTAGGTTGTTTGAATAAGAGAAATTAAATTATTTTAAAACATTAGTAGTTATATAAAAGAAAAGGTATTTTCAAAATCTAAGTGTGTTCATAATAAGTAATAATGAAGAGTCTTTCACATAAACAAAACATATAACAAACATGAAGTAATAAGTTAAATTTCAATCATTCACTAACCTGACTCATAAATAATCTTAGGATTAATGGAACACACTATCAAAATATCTATTTATTTTAAATGAGTGTTTGTGAGGGTCAAGAAAGATCTTGATATTATATCAATTCATTATTCAAATTATAGTTGATATATTCATCAAATCTAATTGACGTGTTTTTGAGTGTGTACAAGAAATTGGATTGCTATTTGTTTAGCTTCAAGATTATATCAAATTACAACAAAAGATATAGTCTTGAATCTACATACTCAATCACACTAGATTGATATGAAAATAGTTACATCCTTTGTAGATGAAAAGAGTATGCATTGGATCATAACTCACACTTGTGTTGATAACGTCATATTGAATCTACTTGTCCAAATAATTGTGTTCCAAATATTAGAATAACATTTTAAACACCTTCATAAAATATACAATGAAGTAGGATTGACGACTTGGATGTTTTGTCCGAAATATTCAAGCAATTTACATTGCAATGCAATGGATAAATGTGTCATATCCGAAAAACCAAACATGAGCAAACTAACAACATATGTAAACTTTGCTCACACTACTTAAAATTATCACTTCAAGATAAAATACATATTTAAGAATAATACACACTATATATTCTATGTATTTCATTTTCTTTGTAGCATGAATGGTTGTGTTACAAGATAATGCACTACATTTTTTTTGAAATAATATAAGTTATTAGAATTGAAAAATAACTTGTCACAATCCATAAACAAGTAAAAAAAATTTTTTAAATACTTGTTAAAGTATGATATATAACATTGGCAAAAATCATACAAAATAATATTTGTTTAAAAATATATTAATGTCTAGTTTTGATATCATTTGAGTATCACAAACTCATTTAAGATAAATAATCTTAATGAGATTCATTTCACAAGAGATGCTAAGGTGCACTCTTAAGTCTAGCACAGTTATTAAATCAAGTAATATGTCATCAAAACCAAACAACCGGTAAATCATGAAGAAAAGATTAAAACTTTTTGTTTTCTCTTACCTTAACATTCAACACGTCTCTATTAGGATCTTGAATAAAATATATCATCTAGATTTACCTTCATAAAAACATGATGTTTGAGTCACATTAAGCCAAGTATTAGTGAATCAAGCAAACTTCATGTTTGGTAATCTTCGATAGGTAAATTTAGGAACTCAATTTCTTCTAAAAAGAGAATGACTGCTGGAGAATCTATTGACTAGAAATTCAATTTAACCTAACGGTTGAATTTCTTCTATGTGAGAAGTTGGGTGTGTGTAACCCGTAAAAATGGTCGTGTTTAGCCTGAATTGAGCACCACTAGTAATAGTCTCATACTCATTCTCCAACTTGATTAAATTGCTCTTCCTATATATACCTAACGCTAGTTTACTTTTATGAACTTTGCTTCTCATTAGATTCTTTCATTCCTAGATTTATGGCATATCGCATATATGTTGGTTCTAGATGTTTATTTGCTCCTATGTGATTTGATTGTATGCCATGTCCGGATGAGCACGAATTTAATTGGAAGGGAAAACACACTCACTCACATTTATTCTTCTACCTTACACTCAAACCTCATAACCCTTCTTTAGTACATCCTCAAACCACCCATGTGAGATGAAAAACCGAATCATCCTTTATACTACCAATCTCGAGTCATCCACCATTTCCATGCCCTCAAAATTTACCTTCCTAAACCACATATTTCCTACACTATAAATACATCTCCTTCATCCTTAATGATCATCCAACCAAACATGTCATCCCCCAATAACCTAAGATCTAAACTCTCAAGAGTTGCTAAGATCTCCGTAAAACCCATTTGGAGGAGAAAAATTGACTCTTGTCAAAGCTCAAGTGATGTTGTTCCAAATCAACCAATACCCAAATCTTATGCTCATACAAATAACCCATCTCATAAACAAAGCCTAACACCCATGCTTGGTTCCACCAATGCTTCTTCTCATGATGAGCATGCACAATCCCAAAACAACAATCCAAACCTCATCACCAATGCTTCACTTGATGCTCATTCAACAAAAAACACCATCCACTCATGAAGCCTATCTTTCATCCATCCCAAATTAAAACCACAATCCACCATCATCACCTTTCTCCAAACACTTGAAGTTCATTGAAGAACTCAAGGAAGCCTATGAGCATTAGTGCTCTTCTTGCCTTACACCTTGCTCAATGCAACTTGGAATAACTTCCCTCTATCTCTCCTTCATCACCCCACAACTTGAAACAAGTTGCAAAACATGTCAACAATTTTCCTTGTTGCACCTTTCCCCAAAAACAAACCATTTCATTGAAGGAACACTTCACTTGGATTGAGTATCTTCTCGCTAGTTCTCATCCAAAACCCTTGCTTGAACAACATCCAAACTCTCAATCAACCTCTTCCGCTCCTAAATCTACACCTCTAAACTCCATACATTCTACTAAGTGCGTCATCACCACCAAAACTTAAATCCCTAAAAGTCAAGCGAATTTCTTTGTGAAATGCATCTTTTCCACTTCCTAGCAAGTGAAGAACAAAAAGAAGATATCCAAGCTTCAAGTGTTGTCGAGCCATCACCACCTCATTCACATATCCATCTTCGGTCGTCAACCAACAAAACACCTAAAAATCCCTTGATTCCAAATCATCCACCCTTGTCAAACGATATATTAATCTAAACCATATTTGTCAACCTTTTGTCATTACCTTCCCTTTTTATTCACGCTCATCCTTCTTCATTTTTCTACGTCTTTAAAAGAACGCATCATTATCATCTTCATTTTTTTTAACTCTTTCAGAATATATATTTTGGCATCTTTTGCCAAAATATGTTGGTAGAATCTTTGCATTAGGTTCCAATCATTATCATGTCTTAAGCTTTGGTCATGGTAATTTTTTTTTTTGGGAGTTAGGTTGTTGTTTTTAAAACAATAATTGCATGTGTCATATTTTTAGTGCATATACCTATTACGTCCATATATTGTTCCCCTATTAGTATCATGCATATACCTATCATCATCATTATATATATTTGCACTTGTCTACTAACTTTGTTTTGAAGGATTACTTCATCGCTCGATTCTTTGGTAGCCAAAACTGGTTTTGAGCATACACCAAGGGGGAGTATACACCAAGGGGGAGCATACACCAAGGGGGAGCATTAAGGTTGATAGGATCAAGTCTTCACTTACGATGATGCAAGCTTGCCTTTTACATTCTTTCTCAAAGGTTCAAGCGTAGTTGAAGTCTCGTCTATGAGTCCACCTTTTTGCTTCGACAAAAGGGGGAGAAGAAGTGTAAACAAGTAACTTATACATTTTACTATGAGTTATAGTTTACATAGCTTGTCATCATCAAAAAGGGGGAGATTGTTGGCATGAATATTACGATATTTAATCTAAACATTCTCTTCATGTTTTGATGATGACAAAGATGTAAGTTACAATATATAACGTAAAGTGCTTAAGTTACTTGTGATCACAATTCATCTATGCATTCTTACGTCAACAAGCCTCGACATCTCAACGTCTCGAGTTTGCCTCAACAATCACTTAAGGTATGTACAAACAAATGTCTAATACATTTTATGATCAAAGGGATTCTATTTAAACATTACAAAGTTTATAAAATGATATAAACATGTCATATATTTTTGAAAAACAATTTTGGTAATTAAAGGAAAATGTTTAATTCATAACAAATATATGAATTCAAATTTTTAACCAAAATCAGTTAGTTTTTCACCAAATAAACTTTCCCCACTAAAGGACAAAATTTCTGACCGTTTCAGTAGGGCAGCCCCCTTAATTATGGGCGGCCCCCTTAATAATTAAGGGGACCGGCCATACAATTAAGGGGATCGGCACGCTCCAATTGTCAGAAATTTTTGCCTATAAATACAGGTTCATTTCTGCAATTTTTCCTTACCTTTTGCACGAAAATTTTCAGTCCCAATCCCTTCAAAACATCCTTCTAAATCCTTTGATCATAAGATTATAAGTCTTTGTTTCAAGTGATCCAATCCTTCACCACTCAAAGTGCAAGAGAAGAATCCTCCCTATCATAAAGCCAAAGATGTATTAGGATCTAGTTAGTGTTTATGTGATGTTGTGAGTTATGTATATGTAATTAGTAGATCAAGATGATCTTACTTAGTAGTGAGTTTATGAGTGAGTAAGAAGTAGTGGGAAGAAGTAGTAGTGTGGAGAAGTCATGAAGTTGTGAAGAAGTAGATGTGTGAATATGTAGTGGAGTATAGAAGAAGTTGTGAAATAGTGAAGAAGTCGTGAAGTCGTGAAGCCATGAAGAAGTCATGAAGTCGTGAAGCCATGAAGAAGTTGTGAAGTCGTGAAGTCGTGTAGAAGTTGTGTAGTGATCGAAGTAGTGTTGTGAGATTGGTTCTAGCTACTATTAGCACTCGACATTTAGCTTAGTGTCGTTAAATGGTGTAAGCAAAAGTTGTGTACGGTTTTCTCCGCCAAAAGGGAGCTTGTTGAGTAGTGAAGAAAACTCTCGAGTAGGTGACTCGGGGAGTGGAGTAGGGCAAGGAAGGTGTCCTTGTAGCCGAACCACTATAAATCATCGTGTCCGGTTTGCATTTCCTTTCTCTTATCTCTTTTCATTTATTATTGCATTTATCGCTTTACATCTATGCTTGCCTATATGTCTTGGTTGTTGCTTATATAGTTGTGATGATTGATTGTGTTGTACATAGAAGTTAATATTGTGATTGTGTGTATAATTATATGATATGGTCAAATAGATTATTATTCACACTTCTCATATTAAGTTTAACTTGATAGATAATTTGATACAAAACGTTTTAAGATTTTAAAAGGAAAACGTAGTCACACAAAGACTGACCAAAGCTCCATTCATAAAACTAAGTTTTTCCAAAAGCTTACATATATAATTGATCATATTGATTATATGGTGTTTTCATACTAAACTCTAATTAAAGGTTTTCCAAACAAACAATTGAATAAATTCGAATCAACATTTTGAAACAAAGTTTTTATAAAATAAAAAGAGGGGAAAACTATTCAACCCCCCTTCTAGTTTTCCACATTTTGGTCACTTCTTTTAGTGAAGAGAGTGTTATCTACCATTCCCATGGAATAATTATGCTTAACTAGGAAAGCTTTTAGTCTATCATACCAAGCCTTTGGAGCTTGTTTAAGACCATATAAAGCTTTCTTTAGTTTGGAAACGTAATCAGGTTTTGCAAAGTCAATGAATCCTGGAGGTTGTGCCACGTAAACCTCCTCATTGATAAAACCGTTGAGGAATGCACTCTTCACATCCATTTGGTATAACTTAAAGTCTAGGGCGCAAGCATAAGCTAAAAGGATTCTAATAGATTCTAATCTAGCTACAGGGGCATATGTTTCGTCATAATCAATTTCTTCTTGTTGATTATAACCTTGGGCAACTAACCTAGCTTTATTCCTAGTTACTATTCCATTTTCATCAAGTTTATTCCTAAATACCCACTTAGTTCCTATAATGGTCACATTCCTAGGATTTGAGACTAGTTCCAAAACATCATTTGATTTAAATTGATTTAATTCTTCTTGCATAGCCCTAATCCAACTTTCATCCTTTAAGGCTTCATTTATATTCTTAGGCTCTATTGTTGACACAAAACAAAAGAAGTTATTTTTATCTTGAGCTTGTGACCTAAGTGTTCTTTGATTATGATTGCCTATAATGTTATCTAATGGATGTGACTTTGATTCCTTAACATTTATAATTTCATTCTCTTCTAAAGTTTCTACTTCAAGATCATTTCCTAAGGGTTTAGTTTTACTAACCTCAATAGCTTCTTCCTCTATTATATCATCATCTTCTCAGGGAAATGTTTTAGGTAATGGAGGAGTTTCATCAAAAGTTACATTTAAGGACTCTTCTACTTTCATAGTATGTTTATTTAGAATTATATATGCTTTACTATTTTGTGAATATCCTAGAAAAACTCCTTCATAAGCTTTGGGGTCGAAATTAGTGAGATAGTCTTTTGTATTAAGGATGAAACATTTACTTCCGAAAACTCTAAAGTAACCTATATTAGGTTTTCTACCTCTTAATAACTCATATAGAGTTTTTCCTAAGATTCGTCTAATAGAAACTCTATTAAGTATAAATGTTGATGTATCTACGGCGTGATACCAAAATTTTTGTAGGATAGATTGTTCATTTAACATTGTTCTACTCATTTCTTGTAGAGACCTATTTTTTCTTTCTACTACCCCATTTGATTGCGGAGTACGAGGAGCGGAAAAGTTGTGAGATATTCCATTTTCATCACAAAATTTTCCGAATTGTACTTCGTTATCAAATTCTCTACCATGGTCCGTCCTAATTGAAACTATGGAGCATCCTAACTTATTTTGTATCATTTTACTAAATATTTTAAATTTTTCAAAGGCTTCGGTTTTATCACTTAAGAACCTAGTCCACGTGTATCGTGAATAATCATCTACTATAACTAAGGTGTAACGATTGCCACCGTAGCTCCGCACAGCGGATGGACCAAAAAGGTCCATGTGAAGTAATTCTAAGCATCTAGTAGTGGATAACATATTTTTAGCTTTGTGACTAGCATGTGCTTGTTTTCCAATTTTACAAGCATCACAAAAGTGTTGATCATATCTTAAACTAGGCAAGTTTCTAACTAGTTCCTAAGAGGCTAAAGATTGTATTTGTTGCATGTTTGCGTGACCTAATCTCCTATGCCACAAAGTGGAGTTTTCATCTATAGTAGCTGGGCATATCCTATCTTCCGATTTGTCTCCTAATTTCATAACATATATGCCTCCTTTCCTAATTCCTCTACCTATGACTTTCTCATCTTTAATTATTTCACTATCTTTATCGGTAAAGGTAACCCTACACTTATTATCACAAATTTGTCCTATACTAAGCAAGTTATAAGTTAGATTATCTACATGTTCAGCATTTTCAATAGTTAGAGAGTCTTGAGAGATCGTACCTTTGCCTATGAATTTTCCACGACGATCACTACCAAAAACAACGTTACCTCCATTATATGCCTTATATGTAGAAAATAGCTTGCGATTTCCCGTCATGTGTCTTGAGCATCCACTATCCTTTATCAATTCACCGGGCTCCAAATCTACTCCTAGACATACTTCATTAGGTGCTTGAGCTACGAAACATTTGTGCTTCATTGTTTCATCTTCGTCACTATATTTTCTTCTCCGGGTGGTTTTCGTTTTGTCTTGTGCTTTTAGTTGTTTTTTAATAATTTTCTTGAATTCTTTAACGACCTTTGCATATTCTTCATCTTCACTTTCGGAGCTATAATAATCATCATCATTATGTTCCTTTTCGATCGTTGACTTTATGCACTCTTCTTGTTTGCTCTTGGTATGACTCATGGGGTTTTCGCCATTACTACCTTCACACACAAAATTTGAACTAGCAGCACTTGTACTCATTTCAACTAAATACTTATCTACTATAGTTTCATTTTCAACTATTTTGTATACAAAATTTTCTTTGGCTTGACATTTCTCTTGATGAAAATTTAAAAGACTTTTCCACATATCATTTGCCGTTTGACAAAAAAATATTCTTTCATATTCAATTCTTGGTAAAGCTTTGTATATAATTATTTTAGCTATATTATTGTTATCAAGCACTATTTTGAAATAATTATCTTGTTTTTCAAAAATGGTTTTTGGTGGTTGAAAATCACCAATTGAAATGACATGCCAAAGATCATAATCTATTAACTTCACATAACTTTGGAATCGATTTTTCCATTCAAGAAAACTTGTATTTTCAAAAAATGGTGGTTTAAATGTCATGTTCCATTCTTAATATTTTTCCGATTCCATAGATCGATTGCAAGTTTTAAAATACAATTTATTTTAAAAATATTTTTTAACGTAGCTCTGATGCCAATTGTGGAAAACTAGAAGGGGGGGTTGAATAGTTTTTCCGTCGTTTTTAAATTTATAAAAACTTTGTTTACAAAATCTTCGATTCTAGTTTTATGTGAGATCAATATTTAAACGCTTATGTATACTAATATCTACGTGAGTAAATTACAATATAAGTAAGTAAATAAGTAAAGAGATAGAGATGAAAAGATCGCATCACAAGACAAAGGATTTATAGTGGTTCGACTACGAAGCACCTCTTCGCCCTACTCCACTCCTCGAGAACCTAACTCGAGAGTTTTCTTCACTATGTCAACAAGCTCCCTTATGGCGGAGAAAACCTTGCACAATTTTTGCTTACACCAATTAACGACACTAAGCTAGATGTCGAGTCCTAATAGTAGCTAGAACCAATCTCACACCATTAATCATTACACACCTTCTTCACAACTTATACACACCACAACTACTACACAACTACTCACAACTTCACTACTTCAACTTCACAACACTACTACTTCTTCACTACTTCTATTCACAACTACTAACACACCTAGATCTACCTCTTACACACCTTCTATACCTTTACAAATAATTTACACAACAACTAACAATATTCACAAATCTACAATACTTCTTAACAAGATGTTGGAGCAGTATTCTTCTCTTGCACTTTGAATGATGAGGGATTGGATCACTTGAAACAACAACTAATAAGTTTATGATCAAAGGTTTTAGGAGGATTTGGACAGAAAGTTTTAGTGCAAAATGTGAGGAAAAATTACAGATTTGAACCAGTATTTATAGGCAAAAGATTCTGACACAGGAGCGTGTGCCGGCCCCTTTAATTCATGGCTGGCCCCTTTAAAATTAAGAGGGTCGCCCACCTGTAACGGCCAGAATCTTTTGTCTTTTCTAGGGAAAGTTTATTTGGTGTAGATTTAACTGATTTTGGTTAAAAAATTTGAATTCATATATTTATTATGAATTAAACATTTTCCTTTAATTACCAAAAGTGTTTTTCTAAATATATAAAATGTTTTATACCATTTTATATAATTTGTAATTTTTAAA